>JANKOD010000004.1:14978175-14997417 GCA_026284645.1 Erythroxylum acuminatum | reverse complement strand
CTTTTTGTTACATTACATTACATAGATAATAGTGAAAGTGAAACCCAAAAAACTAAGCAAATCATCAAAGCTGTCTGATATTAGATGTTCAGTTCTTATTGACTATGGAATCCAGAGTAATTATCTTACTGATCTAATCTTCTAAGAATGGCAGCTTTGAGTCCCTTTTCAGTTCTCAATCTCTCAGGAGCCCTAACCACCACATCTTGAAGCATAAGCTCGTGAACACTTGACATGCTGGCATGATGCACTTGTAATTCCAGGTCACGTAATGCACTCAACAACCTTGCAGCTGGGTAGTTCACATTCTCAGATTGAACCCTTATCATAGCATCGTTACCAACAATCTTAATCTGGACCTCAAGTGCAGCTCCAGCACAACCATAATTATTATTAGGCCTGCAAGCTTGATTCACCGAAGTGGTGGTGCTTTGATTATCCATATTATCAGAAATTTCCAGCTTTACCTTTTTGGACTCTCTTTGCAGCTGTGACTCTAGTTCATCGATCTTGCCCTTTAATTCGTTTATATAGGTGACAGCATCAGAGAGCAGTGATGCTTTGTCCATTCGTGACACGTTTGGAACCACGGCTCGGAGAGCATAGAACCGGTGGTTCAGTTTCTCTCGTCGCTGTCTCTCCGCTTCCACGTGATCCAGTGGCGTGTCTCGACCAAGCCCAGGTTTCCTTCCCCGTTTCTTGGGGGTTCGTTTATCCGAGTTCACTGGAAGCAACGGACAATCCCAATATGAATTTTCAGAGTCCGCGTATGATTGGCATGCTCTAGTGCCAATATCTTTCTTAGATTCTTTTTCTGGGGCTTCCATCTCGTTGATGGTTGCGTCCGCTTCTTGGATCCCATTAATTATTCCGATGTCAGCAAAAGAAATGTCCCGTTGTAGGAATTGAATTGGAGCTGAAGTTTGGATAGTGTTTTTGGGCATCAAACCCATGAGGTCTGAGCCAAAGAGGGATTTCACATGTACGCCGGTATGCATACTAGGGTCTCAATGTGCTGGAAATAACAGAGCAAGAAGATTAGAACAATTGCTGTGTTGTATTTTTGTTATTGAGAGAAAGATGCCTTTTAAATAGGCCTACAAGAGAGACGTTAAAGTCTTCTGTTGATGTAAGAGTCCGCCCACATCCATATCCCCAAAAAAAAAAACTCAAACCACTTGAGATCAAACTTTTGATCTGTGTTAAAAGTCAACTGAGAAACCTGAATTACTTCACAGGAAGTCTGGTGGAAGCCAATTTCACCCGATACTGAGCAAACCCAGTGAAGTTCATTAACCGTAGCGATAACTCTATATTCAGCTTTTGTGAAAGAATGAATGATAGTGCGTCATTTGCGAGAATTCTAGCAAATAAGATTAGAACTAACAAAAATTATAAAACATAAACAATGCATATTGTGTAATGTGTATTCTATAACTAAAGCACGACATTTTAAACTATATGTGGAAATTTATATGTCTAGTATTATGAAGAATATTTGATATTTCAACTTTTTTTAAATAATAATTATAAAGAAGGATTGTTATTTTCAAGGAAAGGAGACAAAAACTGACAAGTGTCATTGATTACGTCATCCCCTTGTGCAGTTATTATCATCAATCAATAATATCTCCAGTGAGACATTAAATAAACACAAATGCTTTCTTTTCAAAAGACTTTGGAGTGACGCGAATTGGGACAGATTTATAAATGTTCTTATCAGCTTATTTGTCAAATATATATGCCAAAAATGGGCAGTAGAAATTAGCCGAGTTGTTATTTTTATCACTAAAAATTTAAAATGTGACAGTCTTCAATAAGTACATAAGAAAATACAAATGTGGCAGTCTTTTCTAATTATTATACGTTGAATGTTGTTTAGAACTTATGGGAAGAGGAAAAATAGCAGAGAAGATTTGAATCCCTGCTTTTACACGTTAACGTCACATCAAATTTTCTGTTTCATTTACTTTGTTATAACTTTATTCTATTAAATCTTATCCATACATTTATATGAAGTTCACACGAATGTGTGAATAAGATTTAATGAAATATAATAAAAACATCATAATCAGAATAAAAGATTTGATTTTCATAACATTTTTGGAAAAAGAAAAAAAAGAGTACAAAGAAAATAGATACTTCTAATCATATGCTTTACGGAACAAATTTACCTTTAGGTTAAATTGAAGAAAGTTGACAAAAAAAATACTTTTTTTATTGCATTAAATGAAAACTATTCTATAATAATTAGAAACGATTATGTCTAGGTAATGTTTTGCATAACTAAAAACGACGACGTATGCCTTGGGCTTGAGTCCCAGCTTCGGTAGGAGGAAGTAATGATCTGCATTGTAACTACTGGGGAGAGGAATCCTCAATTTCCAGAAGGGCCAACTGGGCTTGTTTAATTGCAGGCTCCGCATGGCTTTATGAGCACAACCACTTTGCTGAGAATTCAAACTCGTCGATTTACACTCGTGAAAAATTGGCGCGAAATGTACTTGTATTTTGCCCTTTTCCGGCTTTCGAATCACCGCGCCGGAGGGAAGTAAGAAATTCGGATGATCCTGCTTCAACATTTTCTTGCTGGTTTTGTTTGGTTTTCGTTGAATTTTAATTGCACCCAATGCTAGAACATAGGGAGCCAAAATCATTTGTTGTCAGGACAAGGCTTGGTCTATGCACATGATGTGAGAAATCGATGCTGCCGGTTCCTTAAAATCCTGTTCCCGATCTCCTATCTGAATAATTTTCCGGGAATTCCCATCAGAAGTTCTTCAGAGAGAAAGAGAAGTATAAGAAATAAATCACACAAGTTGAGGGTTACCCCTCAAGATTATTGTCAATTAACTAAGATTGAGTTAAGGTCTCCAGACAGATTAGAATTTTTTCTTCCACGTTCATTCTAACTAAAGAACTAAGCAAGACACTGACATCTACACTTTTACACTGATTACAAAAGCATGCCAAGACCTAAGCAACACAAACATATACAAACCAGAAGCAGCAGTTCACGCCCAAGCTTCTCCATCTCCTTCTCTATTATTTACAATCCCAAGGCTTGGACTCTTCTTAGTTGGTTTACTCAACTGAAATACAGGGTGTCTGCACAGTCTCCTAACTCCTTTTCTCAAACTAAACCAGTCCCCACCATCATATCTGTCTTTACATCTATTTTCTAAGGCTACCATGTTAGACAAAGAAGCAGGGCTGCTACCTGAAGTGGACTCAAATTCATCTTCTCCATCTTTCTTTGGAAAGCCCCGGTAGTTTTCCTTGGCGTTGGATTCTGTTCTGCTTATAGTGGCAGACCTCAAAAACCAACCAGGGGCTACTGGTTTTTCGGGTGTACCAGATGTTGGAACATTTTCAGAAGATTCTGTTGCCATTAACTGTGCTTGGCAGGTTTCGCTGTCGTTGTCCGGGGAATTGGATGATGCTGAGCGCAATCTTACCAGTGCAACTGATTCCCCTCTTTGCCGAAGTCTCCTTAAGATTAAAGTCTTGAGCAGGTTCATTACTTGTACAGCATGAATCAGTGCGGTCAATGGATCAGCCATCTGCGTCAACGACAATAAGTACGATTGATATCTCTAACTAAGAAAAAACAATTCCTTTGTTGGTTCTTAGGACTACGAATTCACAATACTGTAAGCATTTACTTGTTGTCCCTACTCCTACAAAAAGAAGATAAACGACTATCCATGAGACTGATTACCTAAAGCTGTCAATGGTCAATTAATTCACTAATCAACTATTATTTATTAGAACTTGATGTCTTGCCAACCAAAAATGTTTCTCTCAGCATTTTAGGCTACTATTCCTGTAGCAACTGATTAGAAAAATCAAGCTAGCTATATCAATAATAACAGAGTTAAAAAAACCTGGGTCATGTTGGGAGCAAAGACCATAGCAATGTTACGCGCATTCATCTTATTGTACTGCTCATGTTCGACGACATCAGCCATTAAGTTGATAGCCCAATCAAGCAGTGCAGCTTCCGTGGGAGGAAGTAACTTGACAAGTTGAGTGCAGTCATCTTCAGTGTTGCAGTGCATCACCTGTTCTGGTGTTAGCGAATCAAGTACTCCTGAAGGTAGTTCTCTAAACCATGCCTATAGATCACGAGAAACATCAAAAAAGCAAAATAAAGAATTATATGCTTGAATTGAATTATGTCACTCTGTCTCCTACCTTTATCAAGCCTGCCAAGCAATGTAGATCGATCCCACGTGGCACTACACCTTTGTTAAGCTGGTTTCTGACATACTCTTCTTGGCTATTCTCGGCATTTATCCGGAATATTCCCTCTGCCTTGACACACGCAAGCAAACATGACAAAATCACAATTAAACTCTGTTCCAAACCAATTTCGTTGAAACTGAATGTTGAATCAATTTGAAATAGGAGTTCGACTACACCTTGAGACCTCCTTCTACATATAATCGGTTTTGCATCATAAGAAGTATGGTGGGCACACTGTTCCCTCTATCATCATACCAACATTGCATTGAATTTGCAGAAACTCCAAACACTTTTGCACTGATTAACGTCAATTAAGAAACATATACATCAAGACTCAATCAAATGACAATTCATAGTGACATCGGGTAATGAAGTAAATTCCCCCAAACGAATCACAAGATCATTAATATTCATAAATTTAAAAACTGTAAACATTACTTACCTTGCGCTTGGGACTTTTCGTGGAACATGAGGCTCGAGCTCGGTAGGCAAACCAAGGAAACCGTTGAATCGATCGAAAGTCACGTGAGATTCATGCCTGACCTCCGTAGGCCAGCTGATGTCCATAGAAGAAACATCATCCTTCTCCGCACCGCAAGTGACTATCGACTTCCTCAACGCCGTCACCAGCACATCCAGAATTGCGTACTGGTTATGGCTGTTACCGTTACGTCCACCTCGATCTCCGCCGTCAGCACCGTTAAATCTGGACGCCGGACTGATAAACGGAGTATTCATTGGGTTTCTAGAAGCGTCAATGTAATCCTCCTCCTCTTGCTGTTCTTCATAACAGAACTCGTCGTCCTCATCTTCTTCAACGCTGCGTTGGAAGAACGGATTCGGAGGAGTGACGGGCCTCATCTCAGTGAGTCCGACGAGGCCGCAAGATTTGGATCGGAAAAGCCGAGTCATGAGGACGACAAGGTCGTTTGCTCTTTCTTTAATTATCCCTTGGCCAAGTTTTTATTTTAACAACTGGCGGTGGGTGCGTGTTTATAGTTGCCAGAGCCGCAAACCAGAAAAACTATATTATAAAGGGATTAAAAAAAAAGTAATGTGTTCTTTTCATTATCCATTATGTTTTGTAGTCGCGTAGTTATGGGAGTGAGTGAAGGGGAAAAACGTCGCCTCGTTTGACGGAACGGAGGCTGCTCTGCTAGTGCTAGTAGACAGAGGAGCATACGGGTGCTTTGTAGGTATAGTTGGTGATTATGACGTGTGAATTTATTATGTGTTTTTGGGTTGTTAGTATGGAAAATAA
This sequence comes from Erythroxylum acuminatum, assembly GCA_026284645.1. Classification (NCBI taxonomy): domain Eukaryota; kingdom Viridiplantae; phylum Streptophyta; class Magnoliopsida; order Malpighiales; family Erythroxylaceae; genus Erythroxylum; species Erythroxylum acuminatum. The sequence goes on along the minus strand of JANKOD010000004.1, from coordinate 14,991,908 downwards.
ATTAGGTGGTGTAGGTGCCCAGATTTTGTCAGGAGCTATATCTGTCAAGTGTTGATTCCCTGAAGAAAATAACCTGTTTGGTGTAAGATTCTTTCTCTCAACTTGTCTGAAAATATGTGATCTAACAAGAATCTTTTTGAAACTCAGGCCTGATAAGAGGACGGACATTGTGATGGAAAGAAAGAAAGAGGCATCTTTATTGGGTTTTAATTTTTATTTGTTTTGTTTTTACTTAGTCAATAATCAAACTCATTATGATGATGATGCTAGAGCCCATTAAAGAAATGGGAATCTCGTTAGCTTTATCATGAATTGAGGGACATATTATCATGAATCAGACACTATAATATTGGACAAAAGATCCGAACTCGTATAATTTGCTCTCGGAACATATCTCTGATCGCATATATCTTGTCTTCAACGTTAGACGAAGAGTGGGATCACTTAGAAAGAATCGGATTATCTCCGAAAGCAAGACCTTTCCACTTTCCGAAAGCCATGTGTTAAATTTTGTTTTTTTGAGGGAAGTTATTCTCACCTAGGGACAACTCAACTTGCTTTTCGATCTTGTTATTTTGTCTGCAGCTTGCTTGTGCTCCGCTGTTTTGTACATTTGTTCGTCAATCCCCACATTCACCCACATGCTCATGTTCCTTTCTTGCTCTCTCTGGTCTCTTTCTCCCCCTCTCTCGATCTCTCTCCTCAAGTTTTATAGTAGTTGATAATGAAACATTGTTTGTGTCTTGCTGCAGTTAAGTGGGATAATCATTAGATCATGTTCTGCCATTAATAGAACTTGGCCCTCCAAGATTCTTATCCATAACCCTTGTATTTCATTGGTATAATATCGATTACAATGTCAATATATACCGACGTAAAATCTATCTTTGGAGCAACATAAAACGGATTAAAGTTGGTGTGTGTAATTAGCCTGTTAATGGGACATTGTATCTGATACTATTACTTTAAACCAGTGTCAGTACCTGATGCTAGTTTCAGAATTTCAAGGTGGTTCTACTGCTACATGGTCCCTATTTGAGTATTCCGATGATTCACGTGCGGTGTCTTATTGCCCGCCCCTCGGTGTCAGTAATTCATCATACTTCTCAAGGACCGACAAGTATTTGTCTAATTTTTCCATTTAACAATGTAATCTCTAAAAAATCAAATTAATTATGAAATGAAATAAGCAAATTATCTCTTCCTAAGTAGGTAGTAGAAAAGTTGTAATCTTTTATATACTCGCGGATCTTTACGGTTGCCCAACATAGATCTTTTGCGTTCTTTTTGTCTGATTATTTTAACATTGTGGAAGCATGGAGCGAACAGTCTCTAACATGAGTAGGGATTGAGTTCTACAAATACTCAACACTGGAGCTGAATCGCTTTAAGACAGCTGGTGCGATAAACTGAGGTTTCAGTGTAGAAAGAAATCTCTAGAACTGACTACGTACAGATTCTACAATAGCCCTTTTCGAGCAGACGTTCAGTTATAGCATGACAGTTGCTTGTTGAAACAACTAACTTTCCTCACCAAAAAAGTGATGGAAAACGATAGGATATGTCCATAATTATAATCGACCGATCCCAACAGTCCACCAACTTATTTCCCTATGAAGCATCAAATGGCAAGAGCTAGCAGATCGTGTCATTGTCATCTCATGCAAAACCAAACATCAAGATCAAAACAGCTGCCTACACTACATTCTGCAAAGTTTATATGGAGTTCCTTTCAAGCTACTCTAAGAATGTCTACCTCAAAGGGTGTAAGTGATTAGGTAAGGCTCTCCTTGCAACGCACTTACTAAACCACCAACTAAAAAGAAAAAGAGCAATTTAAGGAAAGCATGTTTGATTCTTTAAGTTAGTATAAACTGAGCAGCTTAAAAGTTTTCGTAAGAGACCAGGTCACTTAGAGTTACCGACGTCGGAGAATAGCTCTTGATAAGTATGGATCAGTTCGTTGCTCATTCTAATCTTGAATGTGACCTAATCGATTGAATCTTCTTCTTTCGATTTCGTGGGTATTAAGAGAGTTTCTCCCACTGTCAATACTCGGTCAAGAACTATTTATACAAGGGATCGGAACAAGTTGGACAGTTAAATAAATTCTTAGAAATTAAAAAATTAAATAATTTTTATTTGAGTTATTTAATGCAAAGATATAAACTTTTATCTTAAAAATAAAATTTCAATAATTTAAATCATTCATAAATAAATAGCAAATAATAACAGCTAGAAAGCAACTGTAATGATTGTTTGATAAGCATCATAATTATTAAGTTGATTTCATATTAACCAACTATTTTTTAATGATGTCGGATCGGGATCTTGAGTTTCGTTTTTTCCATTTTTACTTTTGAGAATAATATCCAATAAGGTTACGATTATGACTGCAGTATAAGAATGTAAAATGGGCCTAATACATGCGGAAATGAGGTTTAAGAAGCCCAAGTACGTCTTCCTAAGCCTGACTCACTCTTAATGGCCCATCATCAAACTTTTATTAATAGTTATACAGTAAAACCTCTATAAATTAATATTGTTGGGATCATAATATTTATTATTTTATGGAGATATTAATTAACCGATAAATTAATATTTATTAATTTAAAGAGATTTTTGTAATTAATTGAAGTTAAATTTTGATTACATCAAAAAGCATTGTATCTTAGAAAAATTTATGTTTTATATTAATTGAATGAATCTAAAACATAGATTCATTGTACATAATATTAATGAAAACTAATAAAAATGTTATTAATGGGATAATTATTAATTTATGATATTAATGAGACCCTATATTTATATATGTATATTTTGAAAATATATTATCTCATTATCTTATCAAAATTTGTTAAATTTCAACTGGTCAAGTCGAGACCGGAGAAAAATATTATTTTAGACGGTTTATTAATTTACCGAATATCAATTTAAAGAAGTTCTACTGTAGTACTTGCGAAGCCAAGATTTCCAGATTTCTCTTACAAGTTTGAAAGATCTTCAAAAACAAAAATATCAAACAGGCCATGTTTCTTGTAAAACAAACTTTAGCCCTTTCTTGATGAATAAACATATCCAGCAGATCCTGTTGGTTGGAAAATCGCACAGAGCAATCAGATTATGCCACGCATCCTTTTCTTTTTAAAGAACGTAAGAACATGCTTTGTCCATAGACTTCAAAACAGACTTTGCCATCCTTGTACGAGACTTATGTAAGAACTTAAGTTAGTTATACCTCAAGTCCTATATCCACTTCCACCGTTGGATCTAAGACTGTCAAGCATATTTTACCAATCCAATGATCAAATAAGTTGCTGATTAACATTTTCCCGCAGAAAAAGGATCAATTTACAGGATGGATTCTGAATTCTACAATGAAAGATTGCGTTAGCAATGATAAAAGGCTATGACTCTTCACAACTTTTATCAGAACAGGCATGGACGTTGCATCACAGCACACCATTATCTTTTGATTACACCAATCACATCGTTATATCCAAGGGTTTGCCACGGTTCAGTTTATAAGCTTTTAGATGATATCACAATCCCATCAGAAGGACGAGGTTAGGCTAGTTTCAAGCTAACTTACATTTAAGAAATTGTGCAGTATCAGACCAAACCATATATAAAGCTAGAATAGCCAGTAATATTATCAAAAGCTGCACCTATTGAACTTTAAAAGGTGAAGCATTCAACTAGTTAGTAATAATTCCCGGGACAACTGATGTTTAATATTTTTCCTTTCATCTGTTCTCTAAAAGTAAAATACACACAATTCAGATTCATGTTTCCAGTTTCCACATAACACATTTCCAAAACATACCCACCACTTAATTGTTAATTCAGGAATGAGGTCTAATGAGATTCAGATATCAACCACACAAACCTAATGGAAGCTCACGTATTGTTCAACTAAAAGTAATCCCACAACTATTTTGCAGACTTTACAACAGAGAAAACAGCCATGAGCAATGATAGAATTGCTGATGAAATTTATTAGAGTTTGTATTGCTCTGCAGGAGCACCAAAACTTGGAGGAAAATGTGGCGCCAAGCTGCTAGATGTCACTAAATTGAAGAAGTTAGAAATTTGATATCTTGACATCTTCAATACCATTTATCAAACCTGCCATTTTACAACAGCTATAATCACTTCTATTAGATAGATTTTATGAGTCCCTAACAATAAATTAATCTAACAAAAAGCAAAAATTACTGTTATATTTGTGGGAAAACATGATTATTTTAGGATTTTTGTATCCTTTTAAGATTTCTTATTTAGTTAGAATATCCCATGATAATGGAGTATGATTATTTTTGGTTTCTTATTTAGTTGAGATATCCCATGATCATCGAATCTGATTATTTTTGTTTTCCTTTTAGTTATTAAGGTAACTTGTATATAATTGACCCTGTTGTACACTTGTAAACAATGCAATGCAGAAAATATTTTTTCAATCTCAAGTTTTATCATGGTATAAAAGCTGTAAGGCTTTGAATTCCTGGAAAAAATTGAAGTGTCTAACCTTTATTGTCGACAATCTTATGATTCTGACTAGCATTTATTCCTGGTGGTTTTTTTCTTTAAGCAATCAACCTTAGTTGCCTAGAGATCATTTTTTTTCCCTTGGAGATGTCAGAGATAGTAGAGACAACCACTACAGCACAATCGGGGTAGACTATTCAATATCAACATCTCAATGAATTGCAAAATCCACGTTGCATACAAGTTGAGTGAATGAAATTATCTTAAACAGTCTCAACTTGTTCGCACCATACTACAAGGGAAAGGAAGATCAACAATTTGACAGGTATAAAGCCAAAATAAGAGGATCCTTGGTTTAAAGTATGTGATGAAAATTACATGTTTATGGCATGGCTATGGAACTCTATGATGCTAGATATTAGTGACACGTATGTTCTTGGACACTGTTAAGGACACTTGGGATGCACTCCAATAAAGGTGTTTTAAGGCTTGAGACACGGCCAAAGTGTACGAGGTCAAGATAATAGACTATGGCTGTAAAACAAGGGAGTATGACAGTTACAAAATATATCAATAAGTTGAATCCTTGTGGAAGGAACTTGACCACCACAGAGTTTTAAAAACTAAATTTCCTGAAGATGCCACCATTTTAAAAAGCTTTATTAAGAAATATATTATCTATGATTTTTTGGTTGGATTTAATTTATAATTTAACCAAGTGAAAAATCTAAATCTTGGCAAGCACGAAGTTCTATGTTTTAATGAGGTTATGGCCTTAATTTGTGGAGAAGAAACTAGAAGAAACCTAATGCTTGAACCATAAAACATGAACATGCCTACTATGGTGGCTAAAGGTGGCAATCATTTAGTCATAAATTCTGGAAAGCCCAAAACTGTGATAATCTATGGTGTATTACTGTAATAAGGCACGCCATACCAGTGAAAAAGTGTTGGAAGCTTTATGGTAAACCTCCAACCTGACAGTGCGGATAGAGAGGAGATCAACCAAGAAAAGATGGTCAGGCCCATGTTACTGAAATTCAACTAAACGAAGAAACACCTCAGGAATCTAGTAATCTTAACCAGGAAGAGGTCAGGAGGGTAAAATCTCTTATTGACAACCTCAACAAACCTTCAGGTACCTGCTTTCGGCATATTAAAGTGAGTTTCCACACTTTATTGGATTAAATGTCCCAGGAACAACTTTCGCCAACTCTTGGATTATGGATTCAGGAGCTATTGACCATATAATCCACTCATCAAACCCCTTTTTTTAAAAATATTCATCATGTCCAAACAGTAGGAAAATAACCACAACTAATGGTTCATTTACCACTGTAGTAGGCATGAGGGATGTAAAGATTGATCCATTACTAACATTAAAAAAAAGCAGAATGTGCTAACATGATCTAATGCAGAGGCAAAATTTCGAGCAATAGCTCAAAGTATGTGAACTACTTTAATGGAAAATTATCCTAAAAGACCTGAAGGTTAACTAGGATGACCCAATGAGACTCTATTATGATAATAAATCTATGACCAGTATATCATATATCGGTACAACATGAGAGTAGTTTGATTTGCACAAATTGGAGAGTAGTTTGATTTGCAAACCTTATGTAGCTACAAAAACTGAACTTGCTCATCTACTTACCAAGGGATTAAATAGTTCAAGTTTTGAGAATATTGTATCCAAATTGGCACTGGAGATCACCTACTCACCAGCTTGAGGAGTGTGGAAAAAATATAATTTTTTTATCTTTTAAAGATTTCTTAGTTAGTTAGGATATCCAATAATCATTGAATCTGATTATTTTTGTTTTCTTTTTAGTTGTTAGGGTAACTTGTATATAATAGACCCTCTTGTACACTTGCAAACAAAGTAATGTAGAAAATATTTTCTCAATCTTGAGTTTTGTCAATATTAGATGATAAAATTAGGCCTCACTCCAACCCATAAGACAACTTAAGGGGAAGAGGATTCATCAAACCTTATAAGCTTATTAGACTCTTGCTCCTGGTCAATCTCTAGAAGTGGAGACCAATGCAGGAAATTTCTGAGAGTAAACACCTATGGAAGCCCCATTATAGAAGTAGGAGAGGCTCCAATACCATCATAAAACTAAGTCTAACGTCTCAAAAGGTACCTCAAAGGCATGAGGATTGCTCAAGCTTTATAAGGCTTGTTGGGCTCTTTCTCCTAGTCAATATGGGTCATCATGGGTCATCAACATGCTTAACTTTAATAGAGTTTCCTAAAACAACTTCCTAAATAGGTGTCAATTCATGAGAAAGTGCAGACTTACAATACTAATAAGTGCAGACTTACAATACTAATCTATTTCTTTCCGAGTAAAGTTAGTTACCTGCTCTTTTTCTCCATTTTTTCTGTTTTTGAGGAGGCCAATTTTGTTATCTCATGGAGTAGGAGGTGCTAAACTTGCTTCATTCTTTGTTTCTGCCAGTTCAACTTCTATTGCACTGAAATTTGAAGAGCTTTCTTTCTTGATTGCCATACTTTCTAGTTTAGCAAGCCGTATGGCCTGCAGCTCATATCTGTAAATAAAACCAAGAGTCGGGCATATTCATATTATTCTATCATGATTGTGGATTGGGGATTTAGGGGATGGGGAGAAGGGATTCAAATTGCTACAAAAAGGCAAAATCCCATAAATCTCATGCAGTTCAAAAGGTAGGAAATTATTATTGATGTCCTTCCCAAGATCTTTGGTTCAATTGAATCAATTCCACACCCTGGTGGACGAGGTTGGGAAGACAAAAGAGAGGGTTACAATCCATTTTGTAATGCAAATTATTTTCCAATAAACCAAAAAGATGATAGAAACAATGCAAGCAGTAAACTTATGGATGAAGCAAGAGTTCCAATATGATGTTAAATATTTACGTCAGTTACGCAAATAGAATTTATTGATTCCAAACATAAATATAATCAGACTAGAAAAAAAAAACATTTTGTAATTGTAGGTAAGTAAGCACGTACATCAGAACATGTAATACATGCTATATGTAGTTAAACATAAAGTGTTTGGTTACAGAAGACACTCTCTAATTCACAGATTCAAAATGATTCTCGACTAATTTCCAGAGCAGACCTTTTAAAATATGGATTGATTCTACTCAAAAGGTTAAGCTGTCTCCACTCTCACGGAATACTCGTCAATCGTTAATTGTAAATTCATCCACAATATCAAAAGTCACTAACAGATAAACTTACTCAGCTATGTGGCTCTTGACAAGCATAAAGTAAATCCTCCAAAATTGTCGCTCCTTCAAGTAACGTGGGCAAAGCATAAACCTAAGCTGTGACAGCTCCTGGAAATAAAAAAACAAGTAACTAACAACTAAATGAAAGTTGTTAAAGTCTTTTAGGCAGTTATAACTGCTTTATGGCCAAGTCAACCAATAACATTAAGTCAAGATAGCAGGTAAAAGTTCAAGGGAATTCAATTATCAACACTATAAAAGCACCAGTCCAATTTCAGCAAATATTAACAGATAAAAATGTTCCCTGTTTATAGTCACAAGTAATAAGTTCCTAGAAATTGGACCTGAAACTCCAGTCTTTGTTAATCAATTGTGGTAAATATGCGTTTCAGAAGACAGCACATAATTGCCACCAAACAGAAATGAAAATTGTACCAAAAATTGAGACCCGTTAGCCCCAAGTAATTGCCGAATCAAGAACTTAGCATACATTTTATATTACTCACAATCATTACATGATCCACACCACAATTTCATTCCTCGAGACCAATCCATTTGAAGCAGTACGAAAATTTGGAAACAGAAAACCTTGACTTTGGATAGAACAAGAAGAGCATGTTGCTCTTGCCACTGGGACAGATCCTTTTGGACATTGGCCGATGCTGGTGCCTGAGTTGCGTGATCAAAATTGACTCCCGCTGGTCCTTCATCTTCTGCACCACAATTCAACCTCGTAACTCGTGAGCAATTATGTCGGACCAACAGCTCACAACGCTGCGCCTTGGGTAAAACAGAAGAAGAAAACAAAACCTTTGATAACACATTTCAACGAAATTGTATCTTTGTTTCTCACCCGGAAGAGCGAAATTCTTGAAGGTGTCAAGTGTGAAGGACTTAATGTGGTCGATTAATTGCTGAGTGATTCCGTATAGCTCTTGTTCGCTTTCTTCTCCTTGTAGATGTCGATTTGATTGTTGGTGTTTCAGTGGGACTTGGGTGCTTGTGCTATTACTCTTTAGAAGACTGCGTCGAAACCATGAAGACCAGTCCATCACTGGCTTGGATTGCTTCAACGTAGAAAAACGATCAGACCAGGAATTGGTTCTCCTCGTCTTGGGTTATGTTGTTTTTCACTATTTCTCCGGTTGTGCTGTTGTTAAACATTGCGATGCGAATGATTACTTTTATGTTTAATTTACCCATAGTTACTTGTAAAATGCAACGAACAAATAAAATTTCTCCTAAATTTTATTTTGTTTACATTAGATTTGATCCAACGATTCTTTGTCATTGAAAATGTTATGTTAGGTACTACAATATCTTATTTATTAAAAATTTCTTACTCTTCCTTCACAAATAATGGGAATATTAATGAAACAATTTGAAGTTTGACATGCAACATATGAACTTGTCTAGAATTCTTTCCTTTCATAATAGCTCTATGATATCATTTTTATCAAAAATTTTAAAAATCATACTAAATATCGAATTTGTCAAAGAAATAATTTTAAGTTTTAAAAGTTTAACCGATATTAAACTGCTATATAAAACCGGCATATAATAAACAAGAATTAAAAACTAAAAAATAAGTAAAAAAATTATTCTATTAAAATAAAAAAAAGAAGGCACCAACGTCTATTATTATATAATGAACTAATAATAAATTAAATATAATAATTTAAACTAAATTTGAATCTAATATAAAACTCAAAATAACAATAACAATCGAAGTTGTATTTTTTGGAGGAGTTGTATCTTATAATCGTTAAATGTTTCAAATCTTTTAACGCTATTTAAAGATTGTGAGAACTTTTCCTCTTCTTATGTCATAAATGGTCCAAACATTATCTAAGAAGGTAACTGATATTGTGCTTGATGGAAGCACATTCGTATAGGTTGTTTTCTCAATTTTTGGGGTCCCTAAGCTTCTTTTCTCTTATGAAAGACATACAACATCGTATTGGAATTTAAGAGCTTAAAAGAACTCCAAAACGTGGCTCTTTAAGCACCAACAACAATAGCAGGAGGTATATCGTTTTTTCTTCCGCATTTATTTTACATGATATTCTAATGTATATTAATGTTGAATATAAGTTAGAATGTGCTTATATTAGGTACCAGAGCCTTGTGAACCTTTGCCTTTTCATATTCGAAACTTTCGATTTAGAGTTGTTTTTGGATGTTTTTCTTTAGATTAAACGTAGAAATCTTCTATTAAGTGTTTTAAAAGCATTTCTACATTTAAAAATGCATTTTTGTGGTTTTTTTTTGTATGGCTTGTGGAGCATCCTATGGGTCTTGACATGGGTCGGTTTGACCCGGCTAGGGGTTGAAGAAAACCCAAACAAATTAAACTACGACAATTTGTAAGTATTTTGAAATGCGTCTTTTATGTGGTTTTAGCTATGCTCTACATTTTGTTAACAATCAGATATGTTTTAGCTATGTTGTGCATTTTGTTTTATTAAAAACAACAAAAGTTGTGACTCAAGCCAACACCTCTATGGGAGCGAATGGTGAGCCTCAGTCATCTAAACTAATAGCTTATGTCTGTATATATTATACGTTGATATTATATTTGAATAACCGTTAATCATGCAACAGATTATTCTATGGCTGTTATATCTCTTCTTCTTTTTTTTCCTTGTGAATAACATCATAGATAAAAAGTTTTCAATGATTAATTATTAAGGCTTAGACACAACAACCCTAATTATATTTTTATGTAATTAATCACATAAAGTTTAGAGACTTTTAATTGTAACTAACTATTTTTGTATAATAAATTTTATCCCACAGGAATTTTTATTATATTTGAATAATTAATTAGGATAAAATATCAAATTATTTTTCTAATTTACCCACAGGTATTAGAAATTGGTGTATAATTTGATGGTTTTATCATTAACATAAATATGTTTGAATTAAAAATTTAACCCATGGGTAATTTTTCTGTCATTTGATTTATGTCTTTTAAGATGTGTTTTAGATTGGTAATACATATATATAGTTTGTTAGCCTCAATTTATTGATAAGTAGCAAGTATGTTTAATTTATACAGCTATTCAAACTGTTAGTTTCTCTGATACAAGTTGTGAAATTCCTGAACTAAGGGGTGAAAACTATAAGATTTAGAAGGAAAGAATTCTTCTTCATCTGGGGTGGATGGACATTGATTATACTATCCGGAAGGACGAACCACTTAAGTTAACAGAAGCCAGCACTACAGCTGAAATTGCGCTTTATAAATATTGGGAGTGATCTAATCGCCTAAATGTGATGTTCATTAAAACAAAAATTTATGCTGGCATTCGTGGTTCCGTAGAACAACATGACAATGCTCGTGCTTTACTGAAGGCTATTGATAAGTAGTTCAAAACTTCAGACAAAGCACTTGCAAGTATCCTAATTATGAAGTTTTCATCTACAAGACTCACTGGTGTCCGAGGTGTGCGTGGGTATATCATGAAGATGAGGGACATTGCGGCTCAGTTAAAGAAACTAGAGGTTGAGATGTTTGATTATTTCCTCATGCATTACATTTTGAACACCCTTCTACCACCATAAGGACCCTTTAAATCTCTTATAATACACATAAGAATAATTGGTCAATAAATGAATTAATGACCATATGTGTCCAAGAGGAAGGGAGATTATCGATGAAACAGGGAGAGAGTTCGCAGACTGCATATATGGTTGTTCTAGGCAAGAAGAAAAATCAAGCCAACTCAAAGGGAAAAGGTCAAATACCTATCCAAGTTAACATTAAGAAGGAATCCAAGTGCTTCTTTTGGAAGAAGAAAGGACACATGAAGAAGGATTGTGTCAAACGTAAGGAATGGTTTAAAAAGAAAGGTAATCTTCACTAGCTTGTTTTGAATCTAATATGGCTGAAGTTTATCATGGCACATGGTAGATTGATTATGGTTGTACAATCCATATTACAAATGTGTTATAGGATTTGTAAAACTTAAGGAAGCTAATGGGAAGTGAGCAGTATACCTTATCCAGAAACAAGATACGTTCATATGTAGAGGTTGTTGGAGATTGCAATTTAATTTTATGTACTGGTTTAAAACTATAAAAGAAATTTTATATTCCTAATTTCTCTAAGAAATTGATTGCAGTTTCAAGACTTGTACCGTTTGGATATTCCTTTCATTTTTCAGACAAATATTTAAAGTTACATTATAAATTTGAATTTGTTAGGAATGGTACATTATTTGATGGCCTTTTCCGTTTTTATTTACAAGATAATACCTGTTACAATGCAACACATGTTCATGCTGGAACAAAATGTTGTGTCTTGAATGAAAATTCCTCTATATTGTGGCATCGGAGATTAGGACATTTCTCCATAAAAAGGATTAACAAATTGGTGACTGATGGAGTACTTAATACTTTGGATTTTACTGATTTTGATATTTATGTGGACTGCATAAAGGGAAAACAAACTAACAAATCAAAGAAGGGTGCCAAGAGAAGTTCAGACATATTAGAAATCATACATACGGATATTTGTAGTCCCGATATGGACTCGTATGGTCAGAAATACTTCATCTTACTTATAGATGATTGTTCACGATATATGTATCTCTACTTACTTCATAACAAGAAGCACTAGATGCTTTTAAAATGTTCAAAGTAGAAGTAGAGAAACAATGTGGTAAGCAAATTAAGATCATAAGATCTGATAGAGGTAAGGAATATTATGGTAGATATACTAAAGGTGGATAAGCACCTGGTCCATTTGCGAGGTATCTCCAAGAAAATGGGATAGTAGCCTAATACACTATGCCTGGATCTGTAGACCAAAATGATGTGGCAGAAAGAAGAAATTGAACATTATTGGACATGGTACGGAGCATGTTGGGTAGCTCCAAACTTCCCAGGTCCTTGTGCACGGAAGCTCTTAAGATGGTTATGTATATATTAAATTGGGTGCCAACTAAGGCTATTCCAAACACGCCATTTGAGTTATTTAAAGGTTGAAAATCGAGTTTGCAACATATACGTGTTTGGAGATGTCCGTCGAAAGTAAAAATTTATAATTCATAAGGGAAGAAATTGGATCGAAGGACCATAAGTAAGTATTTCATTGGATATACTGATTGGTCTAAGAGATATAGGTTCAATTGTCCATCATATCACACTAGAATTGTGGAATCAAGAAATACAAAATTTCTTGACAATGACTTGATTAGTGGGAGGATTAATTTTAAGATACAGTCTCTGATAATGATCATATGGATACTCAACCTTTCACCTCAAATAGTAAGGTGATTGTCATTCGCAACGATCCTCAAGTTCAAATAGACGTTGTACAAACAACTATTGAAATTCAACAGCCTATTGTAAACATAAATGGCAATAAAAAATTCCACAAGTTATTGATAATCTAGTAGATCTAGTTATTTAGGAATTACCTGACAACATTCAGCAACCAGTTGAGCAATAGACTATACAGGAGAATGTTGGTGCAACATTAGATCTAGAACATGAAAATCAATTATTACTAGTGATTATGTTATATATATACAAAAATTTGACTATAATATAGGAGCCAAAAATGATCCTAAAACCTTTTCACAAGCCATGAGTTGCAAAGAATTAAATTTATGGGACAATGGTATGAAGGAAGAAATGAATTCTATGAAGAATAACGATGTTTAGGATCTTGCTAAGTTGCCTAAAAGAGCAAAACCCATAGGTTGCAAATGGGTATTTAAGAAAAAGAAAGACTCATTAGGCAACATTGAGAGATACAAGGCAAGACTCATTGCTAAAGGATTCACTCAAAAGGAAGAATCAATTACACAGATACATTTTCTCCTATGTCTAAAAAGGTATAATTTTAGCATTGGTTGCTCATTTTGATTTAGAATTGCCTCAAATGGGTGTGAAAATGGCTTTCTTAAATGGTGACCTAGAGGAAGAGGTTTACATGAAACAACCAGAAGGATTTTCCTCTACTAATGGTGAGCATTTGGTTTGCAAGCTTAAAAGATCCATATATGGAT
>JANKOD010000004.1:14954455-14965528 GCA_026284645.1 Erythroxylum acuminatum | reverse complement strand
CATATGTACCAAACTACCAATTAATATTGCTATTTGAAAAAAAAATATTGCTATTTGAAAACGAATCGGGTATGGGTATCTACCGGTTTGGGTTGTTATTAGACCCATATCCACATACATATCCACATCCATTTTTTAACATCCATTTAAAACCCATTTTTTAACATCCGTATCCATTTTTTAGGGTCGGGTAGTACGGATATGGATCGGGTTGAAAACTCATTGCCATCCCTAAGTCCGGCTTATAGAGAGTCGTGCATGTCTTTCCTCTTCCCGTAAGCAAAGGGTTTGCCTGCGAAATTTCTGTATCTTTTCTGAATCTTGTTGCTCTATACGTTGAAGAGAGAAGCTTGGATACCTATATATAATAATGACAGTTTTTTACTATTGCGGTATGGGGGAAGAAGATAAGTTATTTGGAAATGGGAAAACAGGAAGAGCATTCCATCATCACAAGATATATCATAAGTTCGCTCATCCGCAACAAGTCTTTAAACTTATTTATAATGTATCTCAGCAAGCATGACCATTTAAGCTGAAAGTGATTTGGTGTAAAATCGGATGCCAACAGCTAAGCCCAAGATTAGAAGGGGAACTAAGAACTTGAGGAGCTTGATGATGAAATCTGGCGACTTGTCTTGGCTGTTGTTGGCCTGCTTGGGAGGAGTGAATTCTACCTTGGTGGGTATGGTACCGATATTAATATTTCCCACATAGAATTCTTCCATCTTTGTTCTTGCACTGGTGCTGTGCCCAACATCCTCAAAATCATCAGTTGCGTCCTTCCCTGCAGAACAGATACCAAATGCTCAAGTGAGTCAGCAAGGATTGTATATATACCAAATGCACAAATGATTCAGCAATGATTACATATACCAAATGAGTCAGCAATGATTATATATACCAAATGCCTAAGTGAGTCAGCAATGATTATATTTATATGGTGATGGTCTTCAATTTGCATCAAAGTCTTCATACCTGTGGCTGACAACATGACCTGGTCACCACCAGGATGATCCCCCATATAATTTGTCACGTCATATACCTGCTCCACATTTGGAAATCAAGGGTTACACTTCTGGACGATTCAGGAGCCAAAGCTCAGTTGGATACGGTTTTCCTATCAAACTCAATTGCAAACCTACGCAGATGCCCCTCAAGTGCAACTAAACATTTTCTTCTGCTACCTATCCGATGGCATCCTTCCGATGTTGAATGAGGCTGCTAGATATTGGAAATGACTTGCTCTCAAATTGACACTAGAAGTAGTTTTAACCGTGATAAAACATATTGAGATGAATATTAAATACTCTACCGCCGGTGATCCAAATAAGATAAATCAATACATAAGTAACAGCCAAATCAATAAGATTGCACTTAAACATAAAAGAGGGGCACATAGTTTAAGATTCATAGCTTCAAAGTTTTAAATTGCAGATTAGGGGTTATATTATAATTGCGTGCATCTCCAACAAATGTCGTGGTTGCAACCACAATACTGTGACATTAATTTAAAACACTCTGTTTAATAGGTAATTGAAAAAAATAAGAAAAGAGCTTTGTTGAAGAATTTAATCTTTTGTGCAGTACGTGTTAGTCAATAAGAGCCAACTAACATTTTACACCGATTCAAGTTGACGAAGGAGAAGATGTCATATCCACTGTTCTGCACGTATTGTTTTGCCTAAGAGAGTTCTCAAAAAAATTGACATGATTCTGAAAGTTTTTCAGTGGTCTGAGTAGGTAGAAGATTGCAAGAAGGCTAAGGTTAAATGGAGTGAGCTCACAATTCCAAAGAAGCGAGGGTTAGGCATTATTCCCGTCTCACAGTTACAAAAGGTACTCTTATGTAAGAGGGTATGGAGATTTTTTACAGAAAAGACTACATTATGAGTCAAGTGGGTGAATGCATGTCATCCTAAAGAGCAGAATTTTTGGCAGGTGGGTAAGTCACGTGAATTTTTTTGGATTTTCAACTTATTATTACTCAACTTGAGAGAATTGGTCTATCCCCACTGTAAGCATCAATTGGGGGACAGAACAAATATTTGATTTTGGTTTGATAATTGTACCACATATAGCCCTCTTATCCAAAGAGCCGACCTGGTCCGACTCCGAAACAAAATTGCCAGTACTGCAAGAGTCTCTACTCTTATCCATAATAGAGAGTGGTTTGGCAGTTTCAGAGAATTCTCCTTGCTTGCAGACTACCTGCCACCTATATCTGAAGCATATGAAGAAGATAGCCTCATTTGGGTCCAGAAGTCCAAAGGTATATTCACTAATAGCTCATGTCATAAGATAATAGCTCCAAATGTTGCTGAAGTCCCTTGGTATTAGGGATGATAATGGGCTGGGTTGCGTTTGGCCCGGCTCGGCTCGGCCCGACCCATGGGTTGGGCGAGTCGGTGGCTGCCAGCTCGACTACACTTATTTTCAGAAAAATTTAGCAAAACGATGTCGTTTTGTCATTCTTCGAGCCAAAGGATGGGCTGGGTCGAGCTAGCCTCAACATAAACTTGACCCGTGGCCCAGTTGGGTCAAGCACTCTTGGCTCGTGACCAGCTAACTTGGGCCAAAGTCAGGCTAGGCCGGGCCGGCCAAGAATGTCATCCCTATTATGAAAGCAATCATTGCATAAGAATGTCATCCCTACTTGGTATGACTTATTATGAAAGCAATTAATCATTGCACCCAAAAGCCTCAATTCTTTCTTGGTTGGTAATCAGGAATAGGCTGAAAACTAAAGATAGTTTAGGATTTATGATCTCATTTGTGTTTTGTGTAAACAAGCTGAAGAGAGAAGGAACCATTTATATTTCTGCTGTAATTATAGAAAAGCGATTTGAAGCAGGATGTTACACCTATTACCGGTTCCTTGCTGCACTTTTGAGTGGGGAGAAAATTTGACTATGATAATTGATAGCATCAAGCAAGGTAAACCTAACGGGTTGTTCATTAAGACATTGTTACTACCACCATCTACTGGATCGGAGGGAACGTAATCAGAGGTTGTACAAGGGCATTGAAATAGAAAAATATTAGCTACTAGATATGATTATTAATTAGGTTCGAGCTGCCATTATTGCAAATTCCAAACGGAATGCACTTTTTCCTAACATGAAGATTAACCGTAGGTTATAGTTACTTGTAACTTTTGCATATTTGTCTTGTAGGTTATTTTTGCTGATTTGTGGACAGAATTAAGTGTATCATTGTAATGTGGTTTGTGTACCATTTACAATAATACAATTTCTTTTTATTTTCACAAAAAAATCTCCATCGATATGGCAAGCAAAAATACGGCAAATGTGATAAACTGATATCTCTAATCTGTTTTGAATATAAACCGAGAAAATGACTCATAAACGAATTGGATAGTGAAACAAGGACGACATACCTTGCCCTCGATAACAAGCCAACAATCCTTGGGGTGGTTGTGCTCAGAGACCTCAGCTAAGGTGAAGACCTTTGATTCACCACCCATTTGATGAGTCACAGGAGGAAAAGACACCTAACTTTTGTCTTCTGGGAACGGATAGAGGTTTTTCTCACTTCTGGTCTAAAGACCCACCAGAGCTTCGAGTGTATTTGTAGACAATTATAGAAGGAGAGAGAGAGAGAGAGTGAAACTGAGAGTTGATGAGGTCTATTAAAAGTGGGTGGTGAAGGAATGACATTGTTGCTCTGGGTTTTAAATACTTATTTACTTTCATATTTTTTGAACGCTTAACTTCCTGTATGAACAGCACGTCTGATCGCAACCACAAGGTCAGAGGACCACTTTAGTACTAAATTAATAAATGAAGAACATCTGGTGGTGCGGATTTGAGGGAAAATATAGACAGACTGGCATCCGATCCGCACCTTCCAGTCATCAACTCCAACTCCCTGAATAAGTGAACGTGATCGACGTAAGGCATTTAGGTGAAGCTTGCAGGCCTGGATACTGCGGAGACCATACCTGTAATTAAGAATTCCTTTTTTTGACTGAGGATAGAGGCTTCTGGATTCCCAGTCACAGAAAAGCTTGGAAATTGGCTGCATCTGTCGAGTTGATTATGGTATCTGTTTGTTATTATTTTCCATATTGTGAGGATTAGTATAAATCATATTTCCGTCTTTCTCTACCTTCACATTTGCTTTCAGTGTGTGTGTGTCCACCTTTGCCTTCATTTGTACCCACAACCACATTTTTTGCAATTCATCCCCACCACCTCAAAACAATTTATCCTCTTCTTTGCAATCTTACCTCTCCTGACTCCTGCAATGGACCAATGTGTCTAAAATGATAATGTTAAGTAGCTATCATTGTCATTCTTCACATGCTTGCTTGGGCCACCATGTCTGTGTGAATGTGTTACTGTCGCTATTTCTCCTTCTCCCAATAAATTGTAGTTAAGATAAGCTCACAAATGGACACTCTCGTGCATTATGTTGTGTGCTTTCCATCTTACCCGTGCATGCCCAACAATGTTCTACTCCTCTTAACTTGCTATTGCCAAAGATAAAATGGTCGCTATGCTTGAATCAAAATTTTCAAAAAAGATATTATGATATTAAAAATGAGTTTTTACTAAATTTTTTAATTTAAATTATTAGGATAGTGATTTTTTTGAGAAACTAAATGATTAGTTTAAACTCAAAAAATTACAAGAATTATCAAGCTTTAAAAAGTGGCAAGCATTACAACATAAATGATAGAATAACAAGTTGAATTGTTCTATATAATAACTAATTTAGGAAAGCCTGAAAAACTATCAACGCAATTGGAGTTCTTGTAACAAATAATTCTGCTTTCTCTATGTTTGTCCCATCCTCAGCTCATCCTCTTTTTGCTTGTATAGCTATAAAGAGACTCCAATTGTTTATAAAGATCATACTACACTTAACATGCACATAATGAGTGACTAAGTGCACTCTTATCCTTTCAACTAGGTCATTCAGAAAAGAGCTCTTATGTATAATTTGGTTATGGAATATCCTTTGATTTTGTTCATTCCATGTGGAATATACTACATAGCTTAATGAGATTTTCAAAGCCAATTGATCCCCTTAACATAATGCTCGATTATGGTAGCTCTAATTTATGTTGTTTTGCCAACTTTCCTAAGATGTTTTAAGATTGCAGTACTGCAAGATGTTTTTCCATGGGTAGCAGGAGAAGCTACATTTAAAAAAGTTGATCGAAAGACTCGTCTTCCTTTTTACACAATTAGCATAATCTTGGGATGTTAATGTATCTAGTTATCATGTCTAAGGCATTTAATCTTTATTTAATTGCAAGTCACAAAATGAACGAAGCTAGTGGTGAGTTTGATTAAACCATAACTATACCAAGTAACTTTTGGAGCATGTGTCGTTAAAGGGATCTACAAGATGAATTGGAGAACAAACCTGAAGTGGTATTGTTCCTGTATAAAGTGTTGGCTTATGCCCTACATTCAATCAGTTTGGTTGTAGTTTAGTAACAATTATTTAAAGGTGTTAGTTATCTTGAACATGTTTAGATGTATATGATAAAGTCCATGGGATAATTGTACATTGTAAATGAAATTATAATTAGATTATAATTATGAGATTCATATTGCATTTATGTATTATCCCTAAATTATTCCTAGTCATTGTTCTATTAAAATTATACATTAATAGAACGTAAAAAGACTAACATATGCTATGTTTTTCCTTATAAAAGAAGTAGGCAATCCTGTAGGCTAAAGTATAGAGATACTTAAAAAATGTGTTGATGCTTCTTAGAAAATAAGTTCACTGAATAGACTCGACATGAGGAATTCATTTGGAACATTACTTGTATGTCTATAGAAATTCTCATTGTGATGATTGTCTAAGTGATCATTTGGCTTAAGATCACCAAAGTTATCTTGTAAAGGAATTGTTATGTTTTGATACTACTTATGACCGATTTAATCATAGGTTGTTTAATCAGTAGTCACTGGATGTAGCATGAATTATATAGAGGTAGTTATGTGATCAAGACAGGATTCATCACCCCAAAGTAATTAGGGAGAATGTTATGTTTTTCTCAATTAGTATTTGATTCGGGAATTTGGAGAAAAAATGAGGCACGATCATGATATTGGTGAGGCATTTCGCAATGCACGATCTTGCTTGGCTATCGACTGGAATTGCATGATATGCACGATCATGACAATGAAGGCTTACCGAAAAGTGACAATTTCAAACATTCTTCATTCTTTTGGCTATAACTTCTTCTCTCGATCTCCAAATGACGTGAAATTTGAACCAACAAACTCCTCACACATTTTTCTTTCTCTATACCAAAATTTATGGCCATATGAATTTATTCAAAAAAGATTGATTGATGAATTTAAGCTGAAATGAGATGGAATTTGTTAAGTGGAGTGATTTCACTGAATAGTCATCAGTATTTTGGCCATATCCTGATCTGTAAATTTCAAAATATATTTATTTTTTATTTAGACTAAACTAGAGACATATGGTTACAAATTTCCTGAAGAAATCGAATTTCAATTCTGTCTCTGAGAATTCCAAAATCTGGCTTGAAGTCAACTATAGAGTACTGTTGTAGTATAGGAATAGTCCGAAGTATTTTAAGTATATCTTTCAGTATATTGAATCAGACTGTATGATTTTGGTGTCATTAGATGTCTAGCAGAAGGTGTTGACTAATTACTCCATTTTTCTTGTCATAATGATCATGAAAAGTCTACCCGAAAGTCTGTTTTTAGAAAAAATATGGAATCATCAATGGAGTTATAAACCTAGATTCAATTTGTTTTATTGAGGTGTAAACCTAAGTTCAAATTATACTTATGTGAGTGCTAGTATATGAATGATCATGTGACGAGAATAATGGAAATATACCCGGGATTGTCATTGAGCATGCATTGCACATAATTGATATGTATACATAAGTGCATAAATGAGTACTTACATAAGTGTGCAAATTTGTAATATGTGTAAATGTATATTGTATGATTATAGAGGAGCATTTAGAGCGTCAACATCCAGACGTTGCCGGGACATCAAGGCAATCGCTTTCTGGAGCAACCTGTGAGTAACCTAGACGGTCTCACTTAACTGGTTGTTTGTTTTAAATAATGTTTGGAATTATCTTGTGAATGTGAACTTGATTGTGTTTATTATGGACTTTGAAAGTTCGAGGCATTTGATGCATGAATGAGATATTAGAAGTGCTCCTTATATGTGAATTTGACAAAAATAAGTGTACTCAACAATTTTGTTGAATGTCGAACTAAGGTCCGATGATAAATATATTCTCAATGTGAATATGAAATCATGTGATTGATTGAAAATATGAGAATGTGATGCACATCATTATATGAATGCATGAAAAATAAAGGCTACTGTGATCAGAGTCGCTAGTAAAAAGAGCTTAAAGCTTAACATGTGATAAGAGCCTTTGGCTCACTTACTATTGTACCTGATATCCACTAAGGGACATGACACATTATCTGATATAAGCTCAGTATCTAGAAGAGATATGGGCTAATGAAAGGCACTCGGTCATAACAAATTAATAAATGAAGTGAGTATCATATGCATTACACTCATAACTAATATGTGTATTATAAATGGTTGAAATGATAGGTTTGATCTCTGAATGTGATATGTAATGCTACATAATAAATGAAATGATGTGAATTATGTAGTTATATATGTTAATGTGTTGTATGAATTGAGTGAACTATCAAGGATAGTTACCTCACTGAGTTCGCAAAATTCACCAAAATTATAACCTTATTTTTCAGGCTCAGAGGAGTTATCCCATTAGATAAACGGGAGTCTAGCCACTGCATTTGCATAAGAGATAGAGGCTCGGATCAGTTCGCACCTACCTATGTATTTCATTATTTTGTATCAAAATTTGTATTAGTGAAATTCTGATGAGTTGTATAATGATAGTAACTTTTGTGATTGAAAATGTTTATGAATAAAACAGGCCGAAAGTGATTATTGATTTTCCGTATATGCGTGTGTTATTTTTAGAAAAATTTGTAATGAGTTCGATTGTTGATTGTTATAGTATGCCACCCTTACGGGGCATGTACTCGGACATCACTTAGGATGTCGGGTATGTGTCTTGCGAGAGTGGGATGCTACAACAACAAAGAAAGAGCTGGAGAAAGTTGAAATAAGCTAGAGGTTAATGAAGGAAAGATAAAAAAAAACTAGGAGAAAAGCGAAACCAGCAGCAAGAAGGATGAAAAACCAAAGAAGAGAGAAGTGGACTCTCACACTAAACTAGGATAAAAGCGAAACCAACAGCAAGAAGGATGAAAACCAAAGAAGAGAGAAGTGTGACACTCTCACACTAGCCATTTGTTTGTAAATCGTTTTATGTTTCATCTTTATTATAAATATTAATCAAATATTTTCAATTTTGAGTTAAAAAAAGTAATAACAATAACAAAACAAAAGTGTAAACCATAATAGAAAGTAGAATTAAATGCCCTTTAATACAAAACTAAAAATTAAATTTTGCATTATAAATTGTTTTCTTTATTTGAATTTTTACATTTTATTTAAACAAATATAAGTAATTTTATGATATGTTATTATAAGGCCCTAAATTATACCCTAGTTGAAATGTGACATATTTACGAAAGTACATGTGTTATAGGTGTTAAAATTATGACATGATTGTAAGTTGTATATGTTTTGAATTTTGGTTTAATGGATCATACTTAGTGATTTGAAATTAATTGGTATCATTAGGAAATTGAGGTATTAAAATGTACATTTGCACTAGGATAATGTCAAGTGGCAAGATAAGTTGTTACATGAAAATTAGAATGAATAAGCCTATGATTTAGTGACATTTGGCATAGCTAATGCATTGACATTTGGCAACATTGGTTGAGTGACAAGTGGCTTGATTGAATTTTGGCATTTGGCAGCATTGATTAAGTGACAAATGGCTTAATGGAATTGTGATAATTGGTAGCTTAAATGTAGGACATATGTGATACATGCAAAGGAGACATATGCCTTATGGTGGGAGTGACACCTAGCATCAAATGAGTCCAACTAAGGCAGAAGTGTTTATGCTAATTATTCTTTCTCTTCTTGCTCAACCACCACCGAAACTATCCCTCTCCGGCTCTGAAATTTTGCTGCAAATTTGTGCATTACCATTCCAAATTTTTAGCCAAATATTGCATTAAGGAAGTAGATTATGTTATCTTCTATGATGTCTTCTTGGTGCTAAGATTTGCACCTTGATCTTGGACTTGTGTTGGTTGCATGAAGGGTTTTGACTTGTTCTTTGGAGTAGGAATTTGAAGTTAAGAAGGTAATGGAATGTTAAACTTGATTGCATGCTATAATATGAATTATTTGATGCTTGAATTGGATAGAATATGTATTGAATTGATGATGAATTGAGGTACATAATATATGTTTGATAGCTTTTTCTTTAGATGTTGACACATAAAAGATCATGGATTGTGAGGATGTTTAATTAATGATTTTTGAATTGGTTTAGACATGAATTCGATGAGGTATTGAAGCATCAATAAGGTGGAATTGAAGTGAAAATGATGGACTTTGGTGAAGGTGTGTCGAATGGAAGTGAAGAAGTTAAGTTTTGGAAACAAACTGAAGGTTGTGGGTGAGTGAACCTTCAGTTCACTCATCCCACGATCATGGGATTTATAAGGCACATTCCCACTCTCGCGGGAAATGGTTAGGAAGGTGAAAAACTTGTTTTTATACAATTTTTGAACTATATAAGGTTAGGTATTTTTATTTGGTGCATTGGGACTTAATTAGACTTTTTTAAGATGTGAAATGAACTTAAATTGAGGTTAGATTAATTGAGTAAAAGTTAATTTAGTTATGGATTGTTAATTGAGGAAATTACTTAAGGAATGTGTGGTTAGTAAATAATGTGTCTAATATTGAAATATATGGTGTGCTCAAGGATGAATGTGTCCTTATGAACACAAATGTGTTTCAAAGGATTTATGTGATGTGAATTGAATATGATTGTTTGTGAATTGGGAATTTGTATAATTATATGTAATGTGTAAGTACATAATTCATTTATTGGTACACTATTGCAAATGTTTATGTTCATGAGGTATGTCAAGTTGTTGGATGTGAAAGATTATGTTCAATTTGAGAAAAATGGAATAAAGACATATGTTATGCACTACATCTTTTGCATGAGATTCTAAAATATGAAATGTTTTGTTTTAAAACTGTCAAGTCCTAGTTGTGGGTAAATAGGCATACCTAAAAGGGCCTGCAGTTGCTCCTATAACCAGACACTAAGGTGTCTTCTATAACTAGACATTATGGTGTCTTCTGTGCTAGACACTCTAGTGTCTTCTGATTTTAGACACTTTTGTGTTTTCTATTTCAGAGATTTAAGTCTCTTCTATTTTAGATATTAAACATGGGTATCTTTTGTTCTGGTCTTGTTATCTACTTTTGTAAAAAGGATTAGTAGCCTAATTTGTTTTGTATTCTGTTACATGCTCAATTCTTATATAATCAACCTCTGTTCTTGTTGGGACCCGATTTCTGATTTTGGAACCGGACCCCAACTCGAAAAAAACAGAAAACGGAATCAAACGGAAAAACTAAAAACAAATGCCCAAATCGAAAATGTAACACCCCACTCCCGCGTGACCCGAACCCGACATCGTTGGTGATATCCGAGTCTGTGCCCCGCGAGGGTGGCGTGCTACATCAGTCAGTCGAAACTCAGTATAAATTTTTTTTTCATTACACTCATGTGCGCGGAATAGACAGTAAACAATCTGAGCCCACGTTCATAAATAAACATTTTCAGTTATTAAAATCATTCAATAATAATTTACAAAAGCCATTTGATGAATAAAAAGCCATAACCAAATTGGGCTCACTATAAATACAGAGCATTCTTTTACAGAGATTTTGGAATACAATTTATGAGACACTAATGCAGACGCGAACTGATCCCGACCTCTATCTGTCCCTTGCATACAGTAGACATACTCCCGTGTCAAACGGGGTACTCTTCAAGACCTGAAAAATAGATGCAAATTTTGGGTGAGTTTT
>JANKOD010000004.1:14942982-14954355 GCA_026284645.1 Erythroxylum acuminatum | reverse complement strand
AGTTTGAGTTAGTTACAGAACTCAACTGAATAACTGTTTCTTCAAAGATCAAGAAACAAGAAGAAAGAAGCAGTTATAAAATACGAGTCAGAGTCGAAGACTGCAGAAGTTAGTGAATTTTACAAGAGCTAGAGATTCAAAAGCTAGAAATATTATTCATTGTGCTAAATATAGAGCTACTATTGTCTGTAACAAAGCTCGAAACATCTTTCGGTAGAAAGAAGAAGAGCAAATAGCTTGAAGAGGCTAAGTGTTAAAAGAATACTTGCTGTAAGAGACCTGAAGAGGCTCGGGCAAAAGAATACTTATATTTTTGAGAAGTTTAGTGAAATCTCATAAAAGATTCTGAGGACTGGATGTAGCTCACGGTTTGGGGTGAACCAGTATAAATCTGCTGTGTTGATTCTTTCTCTCAACTTTCAACTCTAAACTTTTACTCTTATTGTGTTATACAAGTACCTAGAAGCAAATTACAATGCGGCGTGATATGCTTACTCAATAGTTCTGAAAAAGCAAGTTGTTTAAAAAGGGGATTATTTTTTTTTAAAAAGGGATACACAATTTAACCCCCCCTTCTTGTGCATTTTGTATATCAAATATAAAGGCTGTACTAACGTGTGATTTACTTCAGTAATAACTAGTTTGTGTGTCTAATGACTACTGAATTACTTTTGGGTATAAGTAGACTACAATTAAGTTATGGGAAGAACCTTTTGCATACTAGAAAAATTTTAAGAGCTTTTGAGAAGTAGAGGGCATATGTTTATAGCTTAACTTATAATGAGCCTTAGTTCATTATTATGAAGAAAAAAAGTTTTTGAGTGTTGTTAGTCCCTAATGATATTAGAAAGCGGGATTGGGCGTTAGTGATTTTCAAGAAAACTTTTGCAATTTAATAAAGACTCTTAATTTTTTCAAAATGATTGATAAATTGTAGTGGCAATTTGAATATGATCAATCAATCAATCAAGTGAAAAATAAATAGTATAAGGACGAGAGATTGCAAATTGATTTTATATTAGTTTGATAAACAAATTGTGCCTATGTTCACTCTTCAAGTCTCTCCTGGGATTTTACTAATCTCTTCTTTTAAGTAGGAGGAGGGGAACCTTCTTATAGTAATCTTTAATTAGAAAAGAAGAACCTTGAAGGGTGAAGAGGAACATTGATGTTTTATGAAACACCCACAAATACGAAAACTAATCCCAATTGATGTTTTACAACTCAAATAATACTTTCTTGTTCACTTTAATCCTCAAGGGCTTTCAATCACTTCATGACCAATGAATGAATACTAGTAAAGGTTTAAAAACTCGTGTAAATTTATTTTTATAACTATAAAATGACATAAATATGTCAAAAAATCAAAATCTTAAGTGTTATACTCATAATAGATATAAAATATTTTTGGTCACAAAACTACCTATTGTAATGATTAGAAATAGTGACATTAGTTGATCAATTAGACACATTAGTCAATCAATTTACCATATTAATTGACCAATGTCAGATATAAACTCATTTTACATAAAATTTTCAAAGTTTCTATCACATTGGTCGACCACACCTAGATATTGGTTGGCTAATGTCTCTAGAAATAACATATTGGTTGACCATGCCTATACAATATTCAAATAGTGTATCTAAAAATATGCTTTCAAAGATTATTTAAGTTCTTTTAAAAATTAAAACACATTCTTTTAACTAAAACTTGATCCAAAAATATTTTAGAAGTTTCCCACGGTGTATTTTAAAGATCCAGAGGTTTTCTTTGAAATTAAAAGTTTGATTTCTGTTGATAAAAGAAAAGATTTATGCATTAAGTTCAAAACATGATACGCTTATACATGAGGATCTCAAAATAACCAAGAGATAAAAGAAATATTACAAGTAAATTTGTGGACTTATTATGCTTTAATCTTCCTTGATCTTGGTCTTCTTCTTGACTTAAATTCATTTAGTCTGCATAAATTTTTTCATTTAATATTGCTTTCTTTTATTACTTTAAAGAACAAATCATAGTAGTAACTATCTTGGTTTAACGATCTCCTTTTTTTTTTCCGATGAAGAGAAAACATGTTGCGATATTAGAAAGCTAATAATGATATTAAGTACATACAATCTCTCAATATAAAATCAATAAGAATATTTGACTCCCATTTAATTTATGCAGTATAAAAAGATCTTAAATGCTAAAAGATAGACTATTTTCATACACAAGTATCATCAAGAAAAAATAGGAACACAAGTTTAGTATAATGAAATTAACCACTAACAGCAAGTAAAATGTCAATATACATCCAAAATCAATAAGAATACAACAAATCCTCTTTAATACAATAACCGCTCACCCAAAAAACATCTACTATCACTAATGCTCTCAATTATATTTTAAAGCATCATAAAAGGAATCAATAACTAGAGGGAGGAATCTAAGAACTAATGAGTGTGAACAAGTTGTTAATGCAATATTAGATAGGCAATAAGTCTTTAATATTATCTTAAAGGGATTAAATTTCACCTCAAAGATAGCTTGAGTCTTAAATACATCAAAGTGAGAGTCCACAGTAGAATTATAATACGTTCTGGAGGAGGGACCACATCTTCTATTGGTAACTCAATAGTGTGACTTTGAAGAGGCTCATGAATACTAATGTTATATGAAAGGACCTCTTCATTATGGTGCTATTGTGTTGTTGCTAATGGGTCAAGTCATGAATCAACCAATTAACTAGTATACCTTATGATGAAAAATAGAAAAATTACAAAAAATTTAAATCAAATTCAACATTAGTGGGTGGAAAATGCTAAATATTAGGTTTAGGATGTAGTCATAGAAGAAGTCATGATTCTTTTTCTTGGTACTGTTGAAATTGAACATACTATATAGAATAAAGTGACATAAATTAACATGCTCACCCATCATGAGAGTGGAAAGAAACAAAATACGATTGTGACCTAGAAAGTTAATGTGTTCACTAGAAGAAACAAAATTATATCTAACGAAAAGATGGTGGAAATGAGGAATGACTTAAAACCACAAATATCTTTGGTTTTTATAATGGCTTCTACATTAATACCTAACTTAAAGGTAATTTTGGCTTTATTAGACATAGAGTGAGGAAGAAGTCAATATTTGGTAAAAAAAACTATAATAAGTGGGACTTTTGGGTTTGAAAATGCCTGAAATCTCATTAATAACGTCATTAGTGAGATGGGTCTTATAATCAAGGGCTGGAAGAAGAAGAGAAATCTTCAAGGTGCTTTAGAGTTAGATGGTGGAATCTAAAAGGGGATATAGTGGTACAACTTAGGGATGCAGTAATATATGGAGAAGAATGGAAATTGGAAGGAGATGCTAACTAGATGTGGGAGAGAGTAGCAACTGTTTTAAGTAATAAAGCTATAGAGATCTTAGGTGTTTCTAAAGGGCTTAGGGGTAGTAGGATGGAGTCTTTGATGAAGATGTCCAAGCAAAAGTTAAGATTAGGAAGGAATCCCATAAAGACTTATTGGATAGTACCATAGAGGTAAAGAGAGTAGTTAATAAAGTTACAAACTGGTAAAGAATGAGGCAAAGAAGATAATCCCAAAATCTAAAAGCAGAGTTTACAAGAAATTAAAACAATGATTAGAAACTAAAGACAGAGAAAATGATATTTTTAAGTTGGTGAGAGCCAAGAATGGAAAGTAATATACTTACATGAAGTTTGTTGTATAAAAGATAAGTAAGGTAAGTGCTCATGGCTAAAAATAACATCAAAAGATGATGGCAGAGGTAATTCTATAGCATTTTTTATGAAGGCACAGATGACAACATCTCTATAGGTTATTTTAGCACCTTTGTGAGGTATTGTAACTGTACTTATTATCTACAGATTACAAGGGAAGAAATTAAAAAAAAGCTTTGAGAGAGATGAACAACAAAAGGGTAACAGGGGCTAATGAGATACCCATAGAGTTGTGGAAGAGCCTAGGCAAAGAGGAACTTACTTAGTTAGCCAAGCTTTTTAATATGATCCTTAAGTTTTCCAAAATAACAGATGAGTATAGACTTAGTATACAAATTCCTCTATATAAGAATAAAGGGGACATCCAAAGCTGTAGCAACTATAGAGGCATCAAACTACTTAGTCACACCATGAAGTTATGGGAGAATGCGATTAAGAAGAGAGTGAGAAAGGATACTACTATCTTGGAGAACCAGTTTGGCTTCATGCTAGGAAGGTCCATGACATAAACTTTACATCTTCTTAGAAGATTAATGTAATATTACAAGGAAAGACAACGTAACCTATGTATCATTTTACTAATTTAAAGAAGACATATGATAGAGTAATTAGGTAAATCACGTGGAGGTGTTGAGAAGTTAAGAGGGCTATTATAACCTATATACGGTTGATTAGGGATATGTTTGAAGGTGTAAATACTAGAAGAAGGATGATAGGAGGAGATATAGAGTATTTTCTATTAATATTGGGCTATAATAAGGCTCCTTATTAAGCCCCTTTTTGTTTACAGTAGTGGTGGATGAGCTCACCAAGAATATCCAAGGGGATGTGGCTTGGTGTATTTTTTTGCTGATGAAATTGTTTTAATGGAAAAGAAAAAAGGAGGGGGTGTCAATTTTAAGCTAGAACTTTGGAGGGATACGTTAGAGTTGAAGGGCTTTAAATTAAGCAGGACTAAGACTGATTACTTAAAATAGAACTTTTCAGGCCATAGGTTGGCTATCGATGTGGAGTTAAAAATTGGTTCAGAAGTTAAACCATAAAAAGAGTGTTTTAGGTATCCAAAATCTATCATAAAAAACAATAGAGATGTTGATGAAGCAATAGTTTACTGTATCATATCAATGTGGCTTTAATAAAGAAATACATCAAGAGTTTTATGTGATAAGAAGATACTGAAGTAAATCACTTATTACTATAAGAATCACGTAAAGTATATAAAATACACAAGAAAAGGGGGGGAGCGGGGTTTGAATTGTTTAATTTTTTCAAAAATATTAATCTTTTGAGATTTATTGAATATCTTTACAAATATCAGATGAATACAAAAAAATTTACTAAAGTTGATAAGTATTGGAATCGCAAGTAATTTTATCTACTCGTCTAACAACAAGAAAATTAAAGTATAAGGATTAGAGAATAGATGCCACGATTTTATACTGGTTCACCCCAAACCTTAGGCTACGTCCAGTCCTCAGAGTTTGTCTGAGATTTCACTATAATCTTCAACTTTATAAGTATTCTTTGTACCCTTCCAAAGCCTCTTTAGGTTTCTTTTACAAAGTATTCTTTATGCTATCTTAGCCTCTCCAAACTCTAGCCTTTTCTTTCTCTTTCTAAGAAAGATATTTTTAGGAGAAAGATACACTCAAAGCCATACTTCTTCATCAAATAAACACCTATAAGTCATCATCATCAACACCCAGTTGAAGTTCTGCTAAGACGCGGGTCTGGGGAGATCCAATAGTATGCAACCTTATCCCTTATCTAATAGAGAGGTTGTTTCTGATAGACCCGTAAACAAATAATCACCTACAATTAAATGAATCAAACATAAGAGGATATTATATAATTTGTCATAAAACATGTCATAAAATTACTAAATTGTAATTAATTTAACCATTAATAACATGTGAAACATATATCTATCAATTTCCTCCATACTTTACTTATTGCTTGTCCTCAAACAATTAATAATTTGGAACCCTAACCAACTAAAAACTCCTAAATTAAGTAAGAATTAATTCTAGTTTTATAGGTTTATGGTAAATTTTAACATATGGTATAAGCCTTTAAATCTCTAGGTGTCCCCAATAGAGGAGTTATAGTCTCTTAAGGATTTACTAGAATGATGTCTATAAACGTCAACCAAATAAATAATTTACTTCACAGTTAATAACATAAGATATACAAATCCCAACTATCAACTGAATTATAAAACTTAAACATATAATACCTCTTAAGCATAAAAATAAGACAAATTAAACACTATTCTGTGTCCTTTATCAAGTTCAAATATTTTAACTTAAAAAATTTCTCATAAGGTATCACTCATTCATATAAGTTTTTGAAATTTAGATAAGGTCCACTAGTCATCTTCATATGAAATTAAAGTTACCATAGACTTAAATGATCCAATTTTAACTAAAAAATAGATATATACAAGTAAAAATTAAAAAGTCTTTCATGAAGGTTGTAATAAGGATAAAAGGGAAAAAACGACAAAGGAAGGGAATAGAAAAAATAAATATATTCACAATTAGGAGAGCTAAAAACCAAGAAATCGATAAACAAAAATATTCCCTACTTCATATCTTGAAAAAAGAAATCTTATCTTCTTTCATTGTTTTTAAATGCAATAAAATTATTCCAGTCAATTCTTAACGCTTTTCTTAATTAATTTACATGTATTTTCTTTTTATTTTTCTTTTTCTCACTTTTTTTTAAATTGGCATGAATTTTTCTTTTTATATTTCCATTTCATTTTTATCACTATCTCTCTCACACTTTATTTTTTTGAAGACCATACCTAATAACCATATAAAATCATAAGTGACAACTTTACTAATCATGAAATTAGTTTTTGGTGTCTTTTTAGGGAAGAAATTAGTTTTAGAAAATCCAATAACTAACAAAAATAAGGAAGAATAAAGCAAGGTAAAGACACCAACGATTGAGTATTTGCTGAGAATTCTTTATTATGCAAGATTAGAATAAGTAATCAAGAAGGAAGAGATCTATACACAAAAAAATATGAATCAATCAAGAAGGAAGAGAATAGTACTCAAGAGAACTATAAAGAAGATACAAAAGTAAAAGATCCAAAAGATGTGGACCCTGAGGAGGAAATTACGGAGACAAAATCAAATTAAGGCAGTATCGAAGTCCTTTAAGACACCATATTATCAGTGATGGGTAATCTAGGTAGTTTTAATATTTCTTGCATAATTAGTGTTTCCTATATTAGTAAGGCATTAATAGATTTAGGAGAAAGTGTAAATGTAATGTCTCATTCTATACTTAAAAGCTAGGATTTGGTGAACTAAGACGCATTAGGAAGATGATGTATCTTTCTGATAATTTAATAAAAATTCCCAAGGATTTTAAGGAAAGCATGATGATAAAAATTAGTAGGTTCATATTCCCAACATACTTTTATATTCTGGATATT
Organism: Erythroxylum acuminatum; assembly: GCA_026284645.1. NCBI lineage: Eukaryota > Viridiplantae > Streptophyta > Magnoliopsida > Malpighiales > Erythroxylaceae > Erythroxylum > Erythroxylum acuminatum. The sequence continues at coordinate 14,947,173 of JANKOD010000004.1, read as the reverse complement.
TAAGAGGATATGAAAATATAAAAAAATTTAGATAAAACCTTACTAAGTATATCAAGTCTAATAATCAATGTTACAAAAGGTGAACTCATACTTAGGATTAGAGATGAAAAACTCTTATTTTCAAATAATGAAATGTTATTTATGTTTATTAAAGATGAGGAGCAATATAATTGTTCTAATATTTTATAGGAAGCCACAACGAATGAAGTCAAAGTTCCAAAAAATGTGAGAATGAAGGAAAGAGTAAAGGAGACAGTCAAGATGAGAGGTGAGGATACACTAAAAGATACTTCTCATGATTATCATGGAATATGAAGTAATTGTATTGCTTTGAAAATTAATCAAGTTTGTGGAAGGATTTCATTTAAAAGACTCATAAAGAAGCACTTGTTGAGGGATAATACAATCACAAGTTTAAGAACTTTAAGTTTATTTAGATTTACATTTTGGTATTATGGACCAATTAATTTATGTAATTAGTTTGCATTTGATGGAAACTTGTTTTAATTAGATTTTAAAATTGATTTATAAGTTCTATAGTTGTTTTTATTTTGTGTTTTATGTGTTTTTCTTTGTGATTTTATAACTAAGGATCCAAAGGAAGGCATATATAAACTTAAAGAGAAAAATTGAAGAGTTTTAAATTTGTAACATAAAAAATTTCTATTATTCAAAATATATCTTGGTTCACTAGTGAAAAAAGCTCTAGCTTCTTTCTAACTTAGGGTTGTTTTGAGCTCCTTCTTGTATCCCCTCTTTTCCAATTGTAGTTTAATAAATCATCAACATCTTCCTCTAGTGTTCATCTATTTCTTTTAAAGCATTTTCCTAATCTTCTTCTGCTTAGACAAACTTCCTCTTATCTTGAGTTTACTAATTCTTAGTTTTTATTCTTATAAGCGACATCTTTGCCTTTTTGCATTTCCTACCAATTTAATTTATCATTTCAGAAAATGATTTTTTTTAAAAAATCGTACTTAACTTTCTGAAGATTTTTCCTATTTTAGTATTATGTCACATCCTCAACAAACTTCCTCCTTGGTAACCACCTTGACCTCTGCTGATTTCCTATCACTACCCTCAGCTCCTTCCAACACCTCCCCTTTGACTTCTAACCCAAAAGAGCCCTAAATACTATGATCTCTAACCCATATGTGCTACTAAAGACCCAAAAAAACATATGTTAACTCCTCTTCTATAGAGAACCTAGCTCTCTCTCAAATTACTATAGTAATATAGGCGTTATAAGGTTAAGCTAGAGGTAGGTGGTAAGAGAGTCCCTCCCCACCAAGCTTCAGCTTTTTCCATAAGACTTAATTAAAGAATATGCAACTATAACTCCCCCTCATGAAGTCCTTAAAAAGGGAGTTAGTAAGTGGAATGTTATACTAGTCAGATATTTCAAAAGAAAAGACTAGCATTTCCCATTCTTCTTACCTAGGCATTAGGTAAATGGAAGCAAATGTGATTGAAAGAAACCCTTATTTTGGAAGAAAAATTATTCTTCTTCAACTTCACTTTGAAGGAGGCTGCACAGAAGGTCCTGGACAAAGGGCCATAGTATCTTTATAGCATGCAAATCCATCTCCAACTTTGGAATCCTAAAACGAAGGTTAAATATATAATTGTCAAACAAGTTCCACTTTGGATTAATATTTATAACATATCACTTAAATACTGATCCACCAAAGGTTTACGTTACTTAGCTAGCTGTATAGGCTCACTAAGTGCTACAGATGAACAAACAGCTTCACTTAAAAGAATATGTTATACTTACTTATATGTAGTGCCAGATTTAAGTAAGGAACTTCCAAATGAAATACCATTACTCATACTAGGAGATAACAATTCTCTATATGTTGATTTTAATAAGGTGTCTTACTAATGGAGACCATCCTTGGCTAAGCTAGGTAAAATGTGAAAACCAACTAGAAAGATGTTTAAAAGAGGAGGTTATGATGATCTTCTAAACATGGAAATCCCACTAAACAATAAGAAACTAAGAAGGATAAAGAAGATCCCACATGTCAAGAGATGTCAAGAGAAGCAATCTTTAGAAGAATATAACTTTACAAGAGCTAATTCCTCAAATGTCATTACTCTTGACAGCCAAACTAAGCTAGAACATAATAACCAAAATGTTGCACACTTGACCAACTCTAAAATGGAAGCAATTCTTATTGAAAAGACCAAGCTGGGGGTCTAACAAAAAGGGGAAGTAGCTAACCCTGAAATCAATGTAGAAATAGAACCACAAGATTGCTTTTAATCATTAACAAGTTTAACGATGAGTATTCAATAGAGGGAAACGGTTTCAAACCTGGAACTTGTAAGAATGAAAAGAAGAGACGAGAGCAAAAAGGCTCAAAGAGCCTTAATGTTTAAATGTATATTATAACATAGAACTTAAGGGGGTATCAACTACCATAAGTAGTTAATTCTTTAAAATCAATTAAAGAAAATCAAGCCCTTGCTCACAGGCTTATTAGAAACCAAGCTAAAGAAAGAAACTCAAATTCCTAGCTGATCATGAGTGCATCATTATATATCATCCATCATCATTTTGAAAGGATTGTGTTTTCCTATGATCTTAATAGAGTTTTAAGTTACCCCTCTATTTTTTAGAAATTAGATTATACACCCAATTATTACTTTACTTACTAAATAGGTTGATTGTGTAATCTCCTTTCTATATAGAGAAAACCTAGCCTTTAAGATAATTGAGCTATAAAGTAAGCTAAAAAGCATCCACAACTCAATCAATTCTCCTTCTTTATAATTATAGTTAATTTTAATAACACCTTAAACTATTCAGATGTAGAAGGGAACATATGTGTGAACAATCTCAATGCAGACTTTAGTAACTACATTAGGGAGATAAAGGTGACAAATCTTAAGGCTGAAGGGAATTATTACACCTGGAGTAATAAATAAGAGGGCCAATAGTACATAAGGAAGAAACTTAAGATAGCTCTTATGAAATGTGGATTAGCATTAGAAATTTCCATTAACTTAGCATTCTTCTCAAACCCCTTTTTTATATACCATTACCCTTTCCTTTGTAAAACTTCACTTATCCTTATGAAAGTCCCTTTTATATTTAATAACTAGATTTGAGGAAGCTATAAAATTTGGAATAAGCCATGATTTTAGAGAGAGCTATGCTTTCATCTATATGATAAAGTTGGATAAAGTCAAGTTTGATCTTAAAAGCCCAACCAAAAATTAGGAAACAGTTCCATCTTTGTTGTTGTTAGCAAATTAAAGGCAATTTAAGCTAAACTACATCTTAATCCTACTGATCCCTCTTTATAAAAGGAGGAAAAGGAAGCTTTATTGGAGTATTCCCAATCATTGGACATTCTTCACTCACTTCTTAAGTAGAAGTCCCATGTAAACTGGCTAAAAGAGGGTGATAGGAATTCCTTCCTTTTTCATAAAACCATTAGTGCTAGGAGGAACTTCAACCTATCACATCTTTAGTAAAGTAGGATGGAATTGTAGGTCAAACCCAAGTGGAATTGAAGCATGATGATATTAATATTTTCAAAACTCTTTAGACCCTTCATGATCTATAGACTTAACTATGCCCGTTATTAAATCCTTTAATTTAGGCTATATCTATGAGGAGGAGATAATAGCTTTGGTCTAAGTTTTTACCCCTAGAGATTATAAAAGAGTTGTCTTTGAGCTTTACCTTAGTAAGTACTTTAGACCTGATGATTTAAATGTGTTATTTTTCCAAAAAGCATGTCCTCACTTCAAGGACATATTCACTAAAGTTGTTTTGAAGTTCCTTATTAATGTAATACATTGATGGACATCAAAAAAATCTACATTTTTCTAATTCCTAAGGTATAAAAACCTTGTTCCTTTAAGGACTGTAGACCTAACTCATATTGTAATACTATAGATAAAATCATTTCAAAGATAATTATTGTAAGGCTTATGTTGGTGCTAAAATCCCTCATTAAAGGTTTTGAAAGAGCATTCATGTCAAGAAGCATGATAGGTGACAATATACATATGTTGGATCCCGTTTCCAGAACCCAACTACTTATACAAATTCTCTTGGAAACCTTAGACTAATCCGAAACCGGTATAAATTTTTTTTTCATCTTATTCATCTTAAAATTCATTTTCATACTAATTTGTTCTCATTCCTTTTTCACTTTATTCTATAGACCTCAA
>JANKOD010000004.1:14927326-14942882 GCA_026284645.1 Erythroxylum acuminatum | reverse complement strand
TTCCAACAAGAGAGACGACCCGAGGTTCAGCTTGCTGCAATCTTGGAATTTAATTATTTTGACCGGTTTCCAAGGTCAATTTTTGAATCGAACGACAGAGCCGCGATCAGAATCTATCAAGGTAGTTGATTGATAGATCTTTAACAACTGAGACCTTAAATAGGATAATTGCCTTCATGGAAGTAGCTTCAATAACAGAATCCAGGGGACCAAAAGGGCTCCAATGATTATACCATAATGAAGTACTCTTACCATTCTTGAAATGGATCTACAGGAGTCCTTAATGTTTTGTCTCGACTTGAATAAATGTTTTATAAGGTAAGAAGCATTTGCTAGAAGCTTAGCAGCCAATTGGTTTTGAACTTTAATATAGTATGTGGGCACCCATTAAACCTATAGAGTTTGCTAATTTTGGATAAGTCTCTATAGTTTTTTGACTAAGAGAATAAAATTGAGGTTCTTGACTATATTCTTTTGACTAAGAGAATAAAATTGAGGCTCCTGATAGGTAGAATTCCCAGATCATTATGCTTTCTAAGTAAGTAAACATCAAATCAATTTATTTTGTCGTTTCTAGCTTTGTTATTGCTAGCTGACCATAATAAATTTTGAAACATTTTTCTATTATATTGATAATGGCTTGGAAAAATACAGTGTGGTAGGCCCAAAGTGTACTTAAAAAGATAACACATAGTTGATTAGTTGACATAAACGTGGGATACTGATATGGAAGTCCAATTATCAATCTTGCTCCTAATCTTCTCAAGAAGGCATTTGAAGTCTGAGAAGATAGGTTTAATAGAGGAAATAGGAATTCTATGGTACTTAACAAGTAGATAATTCATCTTGAATCTAATGTTAATTGTGTTGCACTTGCTAAGATAAATATGTTGGACTTATCCTTATTGATTGCAAGACCTGACATTCTTTTAAGCACTTTAAAAAATTTTATGATGGAGGTGACCGAGAGAATGTCCACTTTGGAGAAGACAAAAATATAATCAGCAAGGCTTAGACTGACAATATCATGCTTTTTACATTAAGAGTGAAATTTAAATACTCCTTTCCTAGTAGCATTTCTCTTAAGCAATTTCTATAGAACTTCTGAGACTAAAGGGAATAAGTATAGGGAGATGAGGCCCCCTTATCTATTGCCTCTAGCATTATATCTAACTAGGTAAATATCATCTATTGATTCACATTTTAATTTAATCAAACACATTAAGTATAGTTAATCTATATAATTGTCGCTAAAGTCTAGTATATCGTTATTTGCTAGCCCTAAAGTATTTAATCTCCTAGTCAACATATCATACTTCATTTATCAGTTTATCATACAATCTATATGATTGAATATATGATGTCTAATAATTAAGATAAAAATGAAAAATCAAGCTAAAGAAATTAAACCATATATAAATAATTGAATGAATCCTTATAAATTACATTTATCCTTAACTAAGTTCTTTAGCTATTAAATATAATAAAAAATAAAGAAATAAATCCCATTATAGAAGAAAAGAGTAGAAGAAAGAAGCTAAGAGGAGTTGTCACTGGCTTTTACAATCCTTGCTCCAAATCTTCCTCTTTGATTCAACAAGAACAAAAATTATGAAAACTAATTTAAAAATAAAAGAATTTTACTATAAATTAAGAGAATTTAGAGATTCTCCCTATAAATCCAAAAGGATTTATTCTCAAATCTGCTAAGGTTGGTTATATATATAATAAAAGTCAAATAGAAGTCTAGGTCTAGTAAAAGTCTACTATAAGTCCAAAAATTAATTCTAATATAAGTTTCTATAGCTAGGGTTACAAAAATAGAATTCTAAATGACTTAAAGTTGAAGATTTTTATTATTACATAAAACAGGTTTGAAAATTAATGTTGGTTATAAATCTAAGATCAGCACCAGTCTTGTTCTACTTTCGTTACTCTTTGCCAATTGCTATGTAATTGAAACCTAGCATATATCATAATTGGTGTTGATTTAGCACTTTTTCCCGCAAAATAACTTAAAGATGTTTCTTAGGAGATGCATTTTATGAGTGGTATTGGATTGTAGCTAGGTATTCAGCTTTAAAATTGCATGATAAAACAAAGTAATGATGACTTTTCATTGCTATGTCATATCTAATACAAGTTGTACGAGATGAAAGGAATATGAGAATATTCAAGGAAATTGAGAAACAACTTTCAAGGATACACAAGGAAACAATCAAAGTAATCAAGTTACATTTTGTCACCTTTAAAGACAAAATGTTGATTAGCTCCAATCTTATGTCAGCATGGGATTAATGTTATCATGTAAACTTGTGTTTGATCCTTTGTAATACCATTATAGTAGTTTGTTAACCCATTCATTTGATGGTATAGTTAATGCTTGTAACAATTGTTATTTCCTTTCATGGCTTAATCTAATTTACAATTTTTTTTAAAAAAATAAAGACAAGTCTAATACCAATTTGGTCATATATCTTAGCTCTTAAGACCTTTGTGAAAGACAAGTGATTGTTATGTTTTAGGTTTAGTGCCTATTGTGATTTTCTCCTCTAACTTCTTCACTTTTTGCCTTCTCTTGGTTAAAATCAACTTTTGAAATCTTTTACAAATTTGTTGTCCATTTTCTTATCTTCCAAATGGCTCGAAAACATCATCAATTGGAAAACTATGAAGAAAGTTACACCAAATCTTGCATTTATCCTTCAAATTCATCTCCTATAAAACATCAAACTTAAAATAGAAAATATAATAAAAAACTATATAAGACATAATATAAACTATAAAGGTGATAAATTCCAAGTACATAGATCCCAACTAATATGCAAAATATTAGCCTATCAGTTATTTATTTTTCCTTTATGGATTTAGAGATATGACCAAGTAAATATGGTGTTGTTATTAAACAATGCCCTCTTAAAAGACCGTAAATTAAGACTGTGCAAGGTCCTAGACAAATCTTCCACATTGAAACTTCTAGCAAGAAAGCTTGACATAATACCACATTAAGCTTTAGTCCACTCTCAATCATTTCATCACAAAAACCAACAACATCTTGATAGTAGCTTACCTTCCAAAATTATTGGACCTTCTCCCAACTCTGTAGAAGGAATCAATGATAATGTTATATGAAATCAAATCTAGAAATACTCCTAATTCCTTAAATTCACTAAACCAATCAACCAATGTAAAAGACACATCTAATTAATAAAAGCATTGAAGAATTGAGCTCTTAACCTTGTAATCTGTTTTAATACCCTTTGACAATATATTGTTGTCGACAGTTAAAGCTTTAATGGATTTCCAACTCTTATAGACCCTAATTTGTAAATAGATTGAAATAAAACTAAAAAATCATAGATAACTTATTGAATTAGGAGACCAACAGTAAGAACTAACAAAAGTTGTAGTCATCTATATAGTTTGACTGAAAATGGAGACCAAAAGACATCCATAATGAAAAATAAACCCAAACTAACATTATGACCTGACATATCCAATAATTGACCAGCGACCCCAAGAAAACTATTGATCACTCTTCTCTAGCTCCATTTAGGGATTCACTATATCAACATCAAAGCTATGTAATCTAGAATTAAGCTTTCTGAGATCCTAATCATTGTCAGAGCTGGTGCTTTTTTGATCACTTTTAAATTTTCTCTAACTTATATACGTACATTTTCATTGTTGTTTGCTATTATTAATTTGATGTCTTCCTTATTGTTTTTCCAAGGTAGCTAGTGCTTTTTTGGTTAGGGGTGGTAAATTATTTGATTTGACCAATCATTTCAGGTACTGTAAGATTGATGACATATTAATAAATTGGTCAGTTTTCTATTAAATCAGTTGATCTTCATATATGAGATTTTTAAAAAAAATTAAATAATATTATTGACTTAAGCTTTAGCTTTTACAACTCCACAATGGGTTATAGAAAACATTTTCTCTCATAAACTCTCAACCAGATACAATAAACCAACATAGAGGAGATAAGTTTAACATACATAGGTAAGCTTTACAATAAGTTCCAACTTAATCTCATCTAAGTACTTGTGGATTCATAATCGTTATGAGCAACTAAGATCTCCCTAATCCAACATATAGTCTTATTAGCTAATTTATACTTTCCTAAGGATCTGTTGTTATGGATCATAGAGTTTCTTTCATGCCAAATAAACATAGATGCAATAGTTGAATGTAGTTTTGACTATCTTGTTTCATTTGCTTACAACCATTACTAGCCCATCTTATAATGTTGATCCATTCATTTTCCCAATATAACTCATGCAGTAAATGTTATTTTCTTGAATAGGTAGGTTGTAAGCAAGAGCACTGAAAGAATAAATAAGTAATGGTTTCAGATAAGGACTTATATAGAAGGAAAAATTGATCTTGGCTTCCAATCCATCTATTTTTAGTCTTCAACCTTTGTCTTATTGCTAACCAACCAATGAAGCTTTCATAATTAAGGTTTTGGCCTATATTAAGTCAAACCAAAATATTCTAAGATCAATTCCTGAATATCCTAGAGTAATATTGAATAGAGAATACTACAGAGGAATCCCATATTTCTATCCTCCGTAATAGGATTAGGATTATATGGAGGGATATGATTAGCAAAGCAATATGAGCCCAAAAGTTGCAGTCCCAATTTCCATATGATTAATCACTTTCACCTTAGCATTTTTGGGAATTTTTAAATGAAGCTTGTCTCTCATATATAATAGATCATTATAATAAATTGAATAAAAAAACTAACTGATTCACGATTATTTTGGTTGAGTTGATTAGTTCAAAACAAATTTTAAATTATTGGTAAATACACACTTCAAAAGCAAATTCAAAAAACCTTAATCGATCCTCAAATTGAGTAAAATTCATTGTAGAAATCACCAAACAACTTGATCATATACTTTGAAAAATTATCAGTCTAAATAGCCATCATAATAAAAATTCCATAGTTTCTAAAACATGAAACAATTTAAAAGCCACGATAATAGTATTTGTAATTACTTTTATTTTTTATAAATTAAACTTAATTCAAAATTTGATCGAGTTCAAGATGATAAATTCAACTTTTTTAAGCTAAAATTTGGATTGGAGCAATTTTAAATAAGTTTAGGTCAAGTCATTTCACGTCTTTCAAGCTCGAAACTCGATCTAAGGTCTAAATTTTTTCTTAGTTTTAAATATAGTTTAAAGTTCAATTAAATCGATCTTTATTCAGTAATTTGGGCTCAGGATAGAACCAAACTTTTTGCTAAACCCTACTTTCGGATGCAAATGGGCACTACTTTTTTGTAATGACACCGTTGATAACTAGCCTCCTGGGCGACACAATGCTTGGCATTGGTTGAATTGGACAGCTTAAGAGCAGGGACAACGTAACACACATTTCCACACTTCCACGGTACACAATGACCCAGACTTAAAATCACCAACCGTCATCGATCTTTGAGGAATCCGCCACTCACTTCCACAAAATACTTTACATCAGGTAATTGGGTTGGTCCGAACCCGAACAATCCGGCAGTTGGGTTAAAACCCAAACATAAATTATTCTATTTAAGCGACGGAAGCTCTGCGCGACAAAACTTAAAATAACAAAAATCTTCAACATGAGTGGAATCTCTGTTTCCCCGTCTTCTGCCATCTACTCTCTTCACTCTAAGATCCCCACTCAAACTAATACTAGCCGTTACACCTTTCCACGTGTTTCGCCTAAACCTGGTATCTCTCACCTGTTGGACAACATGATCGGAATCAAACAGGGTCTGGGGGTTGGATCACCAAGAAAAGACTACGTTAGAACCATTGCAAGAGGCAGCACTGATGACTCTAGTTCAGGTCTGTCTCTCTCTCTCTACTTGCCTTTCTTTATACATTTGGATGTAGATTATGCCCTGTGTTGATTCATGAAACGCTATTCGTTTGTTTGATAATGGGAAATGATGCATGTATTATCGTCAACTGTTCTTCCTTGGAATTTACGGTTCGTACTGGGATTCAGGTCTGCATATGTTCTGTTTGTTTCAAAGTGAAAATTTTGCTAGAAAAAGATTTAAAAGAAATGTGATATAGGATTTGACTGAAGTATTTAGCAAAAAAGATTATCAGAATGCTATTTCTGGTGACATTTATTACTGGTTACAATTCGCTGGAGCTTTCGACTGTGTTCATGTCATTGATTGTAACACGAAGTCAGCCTTTCCTGTACATAATGTTTATATCGTTGTTATTAGCAGATTCCCAGTTTAAGAGAAACGAGAAAAATAGAACCATTCTTTTTAGCGGGTATTGCATCCTAATTGAACAGACCATTCATGACATTGAGTTGTATGACAATCGTATGCTGGAACCCTAGTACTCGTTAATTTACATTAGGTAGCTACAGATTGATGTGAACTTACGCCGCCTATTAATTTATGAGCTTTGCCATATAGAATATTTGAACGCATGTATAAATAACTTTCCGAACGACAACTGACAGAATCCAAAACTGATAAAAAAGGGTATGTTAGAAATGAGGACATGCAAGTATTTTCATTTACCAGATCTCTTGAGGGCCATCATAACTTTCCCCATGCGTTTCCTTTCTTTTCAACCAAGCATGTGTGACAAATCAAAATTTCAGGTGATAGTGACAGTGGCAACATTCTGGATGCCTTTTTTTTGGGCAAGGCTTTAGCAGAAGCACTTAATGAACGGATGGAATCTTCTGTGGGCGAGCTTTTGAGTACAGTGAGCAACTTGCAGTCCGGGCAGCAAAAGCAAATACAGGAATTCCAGGTAGTGAGATGCACCAGAACCTTTGTTGAAAAATTTTGTCTAGTGTATGTTGCTTGGTTTTTTGCGTCTATTTTCTAGGCAAAGGGAAGTTCTTTGAACTACCCTTTTTTCTAGAAAGAAATTCCATTTTTTTGGCTTGGGTAGGTGGTTGCTGGTTAAAAGCTGATCAAAATGTGATTAGTTTCAAAGTTACTTAATACTTCCAACCAGTTATCCACTGGGATTTACTACTTGTTGGAGGACCTGTTTCCTGATTTTGAGTTGCTATAATCTACTATTTGTCTTTGTCTTTATTGATGAATGACTGCATTATAACATGCTCTCCATCTCCTAGGTTGAATTCAAAGTCTTCTGCTACACTGGCTTTATGGATTTTTGTACTTGGATTAACTTAAACTGAATTGTTAGATAAATGTTGAATGTCAAATTTGGCATGCAGAGCGTCTTCCAAGTACACCCATAGGTTGGTGTATATACACCTTTTTTTAAAATTTGAATTTAAATAGATAATCCATTTCTTAAAGTGAAATTCCATTTTTACGTATATTTAAACATCACATTAAATATTGAATTCATAAAAGAATTGATTTACTGAGATTGCACACATTCAATCCTTGAGGTTAGAAATCCTTGAGTTCCATCCATTAATGGATTGCAGGCTGATGTATTGGCTAGAGCCAAGAAAGCCAAGCAGAATGCAGCACAAGACACCACAGGGGCTCAGGAACTTATTTCCACATCTGCTGATAGTACCAACGCAGATTCATCATCAAGTACTGGTACTACTACTTCTGCATCAAAATCAGGCGATGAAACTACCACCTCTACTACTGAGACAAGTTAGGACCCTAGGACCCCATTTTAAGGGGTTCCCTATGATGTTCTGCTCATCTACTTCCATCTGCCGTGTATCCAATATATTCGGCCTTTATTTGGATCACCATCTTAGTATACTCTATAGTTTTCATCTGAGTTTATTAGTTAATGGAGATATATAGGTACCTGCTCTGCAGATAAAAAGAGAATGTGACAACTTGGTGTACCTTTCCCTATTCAAATAAGCTTTCTAAAGTTGAATGTTTATCAGCCCAGTTAGCAACAAAGTTTTACGATGCAGCGTGATCTGATGTGTGAAAGAATGCTGTGGAACTTCAACAATTTGCTCTGAGATAACGAAAGTACGATCTTGACTGAAAATTCTGAATGCCCATAATCGTAAATATAGTAAGATAGTATTCACGTTTCTCAGGTATAAGGGAAACAAAATTACGACGCTGTGTTACAAAAATTGAAGAATCTCACTTAGCAATAAGCACAACCTCTTTATAGCAATTAGGAACGGCAAGTTGATTAGGGTTTGGGTCGATTTTAAACTAACGAATTTAATCTGACCTGATTATAATTTAGGGAAGTTGGGACACCACTGCAATAAAACTAGATCTGAAAGTTTGCAAGTTAATAAGCAGTTGTTATGCAGCGAATATTACTGGTAGAGGGATCGATGACTTGTTCTCATGATTCATGAGTTAACAAATATAAGAGTATTACTAAAAATTACTGTAAATTTCAAGTTACTTTATGAATTATTACTGGAAAGATGATGATTTGAAGTTGGAAAGTACTACAGGCGTACGGCAGGTTGAGTTAGGACTTGGGTGAATTCGGGCCTGTAAATGAATTTATACTGTCTAAAACCTGATTGACCTCAAATTCGCACAGTATAATCCAAACCCGATTCGGCTTTGATTTGAACTCAAATTGCTTATACAGGATTTTGGTTGGGCTCGAGCCTCCTCAAGCCTGACCCTGCCCGATATTAGTAAGTTGAATTAATTAATAGTTCTAAAATTTTAAAAGTTGCAAAACCATTTTTCTTTTCAATATAATTTTATAATTTCTTACCAGATGTGATGATTTAGGCTTTTTTAGACCTGTCTACACTCATGTATTTATGAAATTTTAATTTCGCTCATATTTCTTTCCGTGTAGACTCCCTTACAATTTTTTTAAAGTAATGATTTGAAAAAAATCTTTTAACACTTCAACATATATATATATATATATCAGATTTAGATCTCTTGAAACTCCCCACTTGGCGAGAGCACGAGGGAGGAATATTATTGCATGCAGCCTTCCCTTCGTATTTTTATAAAAAGGTTATTTTTATAACTGGAACATATGACCTTCTGATCACAAAAGAGTAATTTTATCAATTGTTTCAAGATTCATCGTGGCAAAAGTAACTTCAAAGACTTTTATTTTATGTATATAAAGAATATAAAATCAATTCATTTTACTATTCATAGAAGAAATCAATGATTACAAAACCAAAATTCTATCTCATATTCACAATGGATCAGTTCCCACTCTTATTTAATAATTTAAGTTGAGTTTTCAAGTATTCAATTTCTAATAATACTTCTTCTTATTATTTCAATATTTCTTATCTACAACATCTATCTCATCTATTTAAAGTTAATATTCTAATTTATCTTTCTAAATACCTAATTAATATATTTTTCTACTTATTTAACATGAGTTTTTAGTTTTAATTTCATCAAAATTTAAAAAATTTTCATTCTTCTTCTCATAATTAAAACACCTTTTTTGTCTTTATCTAGTTTATTGCTTCTATCATAATATCAAATATATATTTTTAGAATTATGATATGGCATCTAAGAAATTTTATAGGTCAATATTTGTTCTTTAAGGTATTCTATATATGATTTTGTTTCTCTAATCTAAGTTTTTTATTGAAAGTGATAAAGATATTATTGATAGTACGACATAGTATAGTATTACAATAATTGATATTATATAATTATAATATATTATAAAAATTAACATCAAAATCATATCATAATAATTGAAGATATATTGGTACAACATAGTATAGTATTACAATAATTGATATTATATAATTATAATATATTATAAAAATTAACATCAAAATCATATCGTAATAATTGAAAATATATTTGATACAAACATAAAATAAAATGACATGTAAAATAAATAATATTTAAAATACTAAATTATACATTTTTGGAATGCATATGTTGAATTCACTATATGAACGTAGAACATACTTTTATAATTAGAGTTTTCTAATTTGTTTTCTTAATTCTTCAAAATTATAGTAAAAACTCTTTATTTATAGATATTATAAGTTTAGGAAGTAAACATATAACATATTCAAAGTCACTTTTCTAAATTCTTCAAAATTATAGTAAAAACTCTTTATTTATAGAGACTGTAAGTTTAGGATTTTTGAAGACATGTTAGGGTATATGTTTTAATGTGATTAGCCCTGGTAATGTGGTAAAGTAGCATTATTGATATGTTAAGATAGGATGATAAGGTTGTCCATTCCTGTCAGTCACCTTTCTAATTCTCTTTTGTTGAAACTCCTTAATTTTCATTTACATCATCAACTAGTAATTTAATATAATATTTCACAAAGTAATCTCATTTTCTTTAAGGTTGTCTTAATGTTCTTTTGAATTCCTTACCTAATGTTCTTTCTTTAATTAATATTGTGTCCCTTCCATGAAAATGCTCGCCTCGGATTCCTTAATTGATAAGTCATTTTGTAGGGTCTCAAACATTTTTTCCCCTTTATTCTTCTTCATTAGCATTGGAACAAAATCTTTTCTGAAAAATAAATTATTTTTCTTGATTATGAATATTCTATCTTGGTTAGAGATAGATAGATGCCTAATAATTTAGTTATGTATAGGAGATAATATGAAAAATCAAACTTATTTCTCATTTGACAAGAATATCTTAATTTAAAAATGAAGTGCATTTCAAAGGAATTTATAGATCTATATATCCATATCTTATAAAATATGTATGGTATTTCAATTTCATTAACTTAGAAAGTTCAAATATAGCCAAAAAATTAAAAGGGTCAAATTTGTTGGACCCCTTATGGTTTTTCTTATTATCAATGTACTCTCTAACTTTTAAAAAATATTAATAACCTCCTATAGTTTTAGTTTTGTAACAATCATGCCCCCACCATATCTTATGGTTAACTACAATTGCCGTAGAGTGTACATATCTTATGAACTTCTAGCCTTGATCCTCAAATCACATATAACCAAGTATATTGATCATGAAGTGTAGGAATAGCTATTAGAGGAAAGTGAAGAGAATACATAATATTAGCTAGTCGAGGATAGCATAGTAGATAGTATGAGACTAGTTCCTCCCATCATGGCTATTTCCCTAATCATATTGAAAATTCTGAGCTGAGACTCCTAGAATTCATAATGTATATCTTTAAAGACTCTTTGATTTCTTTCTCTCCATAGGTTATAAACTGTGCAATCCATAGATATATGAAGGAATTTGGAGTAATCCTTGCATAAGTTCTATACGACGTTAGTATCCACAAGACAAAATCTTTCCATTCATTAAAAGGCCATATAACTCCACATCTATCAAGGAAGTCTTGCCAAAAAGTCTTTAAAGAGTAGTTTAATTATAAGTGGTTGAATTACAAGATATTTACAAGCAGTCTTAGAGAAATCCCATGGCATGAACTCCTTTGGAAGCAATCTTTGAATCCCAAAACTTCACTAGTCACTTGGTTAGTGATAAAAAATAGATTTAAAATTAAGAATAGATGGTTTGACACTTATGACTCAACCTGTGTCCTATGTAAGTAAGGTAAGAAGGCTAGGAATCAATTATACTTTATGTGCAAATACTCGAAAGCATTATGGAGTAGAATTCTACATATGCTAGCAGAAGTTAATCACACCTATGAATGAAGTGGGACTTAGACTGGTTCATCAATCTCATCAAGTAGCAAAAGTATAATGGAATGATAATTGAGACAAACTTCACCACCACATTTTAATCTCTTTGGAAAGAAAGGAGCAGTAGGCTATATAAAGGACTTGAAGTAGACAAGCATCAACTTTTTAAAAACATCCTAAATTGGGTTCAAGCCATCTTGATAGTAGAAAATGTGCAAAACTCACTCACCTTTGGAATTGAAAAATATGGAACTTGTAATTTATGCTTTGTATTTCTTCAAACTAATCTTGTACTACTATTCATGTTGTAAGTTAAAACTCATTGTAAGGTAGTAAGATGAAACTCATAGTAATGTTGACCTAGCTTTTGTAGAGATACTATAATTTTATTCATTTTCCAAAAAAAATTATGAAATCTCATTTCATTTATTTATTTCTAGATTTAACCTATTTAATTTTTATTTTAAAGTTTCATCTTCTTTTTACTCTTGAGAAAATACAATTTTTTAAAAAAGGAATAAAAAATTGCATTAGCATGAAAGTCATAAAGAAAAACTTCAAACAATAGGTTATAAATAAGAAAATTAACAAAATATCCTCTAAACGTTGGAAAAACTTGAAAGAGATAGATGTTAGTGCTCTAAAGAAGCTACAATGGACTATTTTTTCTTCTTTTATGGAGTTGGAGCATCAATATTAAGCTCTTTAGGTTTATACTGCCAATATCTTGGTGTTTAGTCATCAACAAGGTAGCTTTTGGTGTTCCACAACTTTTTTCTATTATGTTTCATCTACTAGAGCTTTAAATATCACATTTGATGCATTTGCTACAAATTCCATTCATTTTTGATTCCTTAACTTAGTTGTATAGTGTTGGCCCTAGTTATAACAATTTCCCTTATGTAGCTCCTAAAGTTCATTATTAGGCTTCCTATATCTTGGTGAATGTGTTTTAAAGATTCTTAAGTTTCTTTCCTGCCAAATAAAATATATACAACTTACAATTATCTTGAATAGCTTCAAGTCTCCTTTTGAGATTTTACTTGATCTTGTTTGCCTATATGATAATATTTTCCTATGCATTTTTATACCAAATTAGTTATACCACTATATTTCCTATTCTTCTACTATTGCTGAGAAATTGTAATTGAAGAATAAGTGATTTACAAATTCATATTCCTATTGATAGAGGCAACAAATATTGTTAATTTGAATACGTCTAATCATATATTTTTTCTAATGTTTTTAGTTAACTTCCAACCACAGGATCAATATAGCTCTTGGAATGCAACATTGATTATAAACTAGATGTCGATTCACCTTTCGAGAGGAAGTTTTGCATAATCTTAGGCATGTTTTATTTGTATACATGCCAGATCTATGAGCAATCTTAATGATTATATTCTATCTTACAACATTGGGGTAGTATAATGGTACTTAGGCATATTATATGATAATCCCCTTAGTTGGCAGCTTTAGGCTCTTTTTCTTACCACTTCCTTGTCCTTACATTCATTGGCATCAAATGCTTAAGATTATGTAGACTTGGGAGTTTATGAAAAAAGCCTTTGATTATGTCAATTATCATATTAGAAAGATGTCGTATTGGCATTGAATGTTTTGATTCAAAGTTTCCCTTAACCTTAACATTTGCATTAATGTCCAAGAGGTACTTACTTGAAGGTGGTATCCACTTAACCTTATCTGTAAGAATTTTTCAAATTCTTTTGGCCAAGAGCATGTTATTAACTAACTTAATTGAGCTTATCCTCAAGCCTCCTTCCTTTTTAATGGTGTAAAATTATGTTCATACCAAAATGTGCTCATACACCATTCATGCTCTCTCAACCGACCTCTCATTTACTTTAATTCAAACTTCCTCAATTCAACCCCAAATGGTACCAAATTTTCAGGAGAGATATCTACATGTCTTAGGAATCCATTGGTCTAAGAATCACTTCAATTGGTGGTCGGATGAGGGAGTTATGTCCAAAAAAATAGACCATGTTTATTCCTTAAATCGATCTGTACCTCTCTTGGCGCGAATGCCATAACGTTTACCACAGATGTTGTATTGCTTTCGTTTTTGGACCATTGGAAAGAAGACTTCTAGATATAAAACTTTCATGAAGACCACAAATCCTGATTCTGCCTCCAAGAGGGTCAATTATTGCAATCTTTCCCGTGCATGTCCGTTTAACGGACATGTATCGGGCAAACTGCACCATTTCACCCGAGAAGGTCCATTAAACGGACATCCATATCCGTTTAACGGACACACACTGGGCAAGGGGTCCTTTTTTACCCGAGAAGGTCTGTTAAACGGACTTGGGGGCTCCCCAAAGGCCTCCAAACCCTCTTTCTTGCTTCCTACAACCATCCTAACATCATAAACACTTATAAACTTCTCAAATTCACTTCTTATCATGCAAAATCGCTTCATACTAACTCAAACATCAAACTTATGTCATCAACTATCAATTCTTGATCAAATCAAAACCATAATTTCTCGTCAAAACCATGCATTCTTATCAATTACCAAAGTTGTCATACATACAAAAACCTAAGCAACATGCCAACTTGTAAGATTCATATCTCATGATTCCGATGTCCAAAAATTACAAACTTTATAGCGTCGGAAAGCTATAAAGACAAACTACAACTTCTAAGAAGACAAGTTTTGCTAATTCTTTCTAAATTGTTCCATATTTCCCTTAAAGTCAGACATCAATCTCATTCTTGTGAAAACTTGAAATTGGCTTCAAATTCACTTTTCTTCCTTAGCTAATACACCATCATCCTTATCTATTCAATTACCAATCATTCTTTTCCATAACATTTCAATTACAAACAATAGCAACTCATAGCCAAAGTTCAACAACTCAATTTATTACTTCTTTAAATGTACTTAATTTCAACTACCAATTGGAGTTCATCAAATCATCAACTTCGATTCATTTCACTCTTCATATTTAACCACCACTCATCATTCACAACATGTTTATCTTTCCTTTTTTCATAATGCCTCACTTATACATATATGCCAATAACTCATGTTTATTCTGATTTAAGTCATCCTCAATTAATCCATAGTTCAACTCCACCTCATTCGTACACAATTCGCATTCCAAATTGACAATCATACTTACACAATTCCAGAATTCATTAACATCATAAATTAAGAGTTTTACAACTTCATTGGCATCTCTTGCCACAATACATCCTCAAATATCAATATCCACTATAAAAACATACAAAACCCAATAATTCTCAAATTACATCTATAGCCCTATTTTACAACAATAATTCCAAAACATAACAAAACATGTAAATTCAGATATATGCGTCGATCCACTTTCACTTGATCTCTTGTTCAATCCCTGGAGATGGAGAAAGAGAGGGGGTGAGCTCGAAAGCTCGTGGGTAACATGCTTATAACCGATAACAAGCAAAACCATTTAAAAAGCTCATTTCCATTGAACAATTTCATAAACATGATCATTTCGCTTTAAATTCACAAAACACTTATTCCTTAAAATTCTCAACCAAGTTATAATATTGCAAAATATGAATGCATCAACTTGTGGACATATCATAAACACATCAAAATGGTCTGGATGGTCCATAAACAGAACGAGCTAGCACATTTCCCAAAAAGGGTCCTGTGTAGTCGTGAACAGAACGAGCTGACACAATCCCACATAGTGGTTTTGTGTAGTCGTGAACATGAAGGAGCTCCATGCCACTAGCGGGCAGGTCAACGTGCACATGACTTAACTTGGGGACCACCATAGACCCATATAATCATGCATTTCACAACTTGAATCGGAATGCCCAAAGGCACATTTCATAAACTGAATTTTCATAAGCATGCAATATTTCAAACACATTGCCATCATCCTTTCACAATTTGTCAACCAAAATTCACATAGCAACTCATCAAATCATTCAAAAGCATTGAATGCAACAAATTTAGCAATTTCTCACATCAATGACA
>JANKOD010000004.1:14890512-14902605 GCA_026284645.1 Erythroxylum acuminatum | reverse complement strand
TTTTCAAGGCACTTTAACATGTAATTAATAAGGGTATATAAGATATTTCATTAACTTTCTTAATAAACGTGCATTCCACTAAAACGATTCTTATTATGAATCGGAGGGAGTATAAAGTAATTGCCTCATCGTGTTCTAACGCTTTGACTTGATCTTAGTTACTGATATTACAAAGATTAAATTACAAGACATGATTGGATACCATGCTTGTCGGAATATTAGTTAAACATCTGATTTGATATTACTTTGGGAGTTGCAATTACCATATTAAATGTTGTGGTCTACTTAGTTATTGAAAAGTTGCAATTATTGGAACTCCCGCTAACTATAATAACACAAGTAAACATAAAGATAAAAAGATAAAGTTGAAATCATTATGAAACTATAACTAGCCAGGTAAGGTTACTTGTCTGACACGTCTTGATGCCACCCATTATTAATCTGAAACAGATAACCCTACAAACTGGGTTTGTATTGTTGCGTACAGCAAACATAAACTGAGGAATTTTACTTTCTGCTGAGGCTAGAATTGGAAAATGGAGCCGAGAAAAAGTCGAAACCTAAAAACAATGCTAGTCCAACTTGTAGATTCCCTAAAATGATTTACTGTAGGACATATACTAATCATATTCTTGGCTTATAAACCATATGCTAGTGAAGTACACGAAGAATCAATCTGAAACCAACACTTGGCATAGTATTATATGCTCTGGAAAACGATTCCTACTTTGAAATTCCAATCTTCTTAAAATGAACTATATAGAAATGGAGAAAGAGAGATGGGATCACAAACCCAATAGTCTCTATTTTCTATTTATATATGATTTCATACCTCAGAAGCATGCATATAACAACATAATTTTGGGATTTAATGTTGGAATCGGTATATAATCTGGGAGATCGAAATTTTATAATAACGGTCGATTAGAACACGAGTGATTGCATAAATTAGCATTGGCATGGAACTCTTTGTGACTCCTGGCCTATAGTTAGTTGAAATAAGTTGAAGCTGTCACTGATTTTCCAAAACATCCACATGTAAGAAAGGAACAAAGTACTTGAAGTCAATCTTCCCCCCATCTATAGTTAAATATTGTTTATACATGATCGGTAGAGAGAGAGAGACTTCGTCCATGTACCTATTTCATATCTTCCTCGATCCTAAAGTTTTATTGAAATCACCAGCCAATGCATTTAGAAAAATGATTAATCCTGACAAGAGTTGACATCAAATACGTTTTTGGGAGAAAAGGCATACACAAAATGCTAGGAAGTTATGGAGTAAGAGTTTTCCCCTGCCAATTTGTTGACAATTTGGCCCTCTACAGCATGGTCTTGATTTGCAGCTTACCTAATAGAAATAAAGAAGCATTATTTGAAGAGGCACACTTGCTGTAAGTTGTACATATCATTCCTGATTTTTAGGGGATGAGACCATATATATAAAATAGAGGCACACTTGCTTTAAGTTGTACATATCACTCCTGATTTTTAGGGGATGAGACCATATATATATAATCGAGTGAGTTTAAATATCTCCTTCTCATTGACTTTTGCTACTCATAGATATATAGCGTATTTTGTTTGTTAGACAAAGGGACACTTGGAAATGGGCTAAGCCTAGATTAATTGAATGCCTTTCTTCTCAAAGAATATATATATTGCTAAAGATTTGATAATCTTAACAATGGTCCACTTGAAAATGCCACCCTACCTTACCCCATAAAAGAAAAAAGCAACAAATCATGACATATTTTTTAACTACTGTTTAATCGAAATTGATCGTATCTCATAACCTGACGCGATTTTGGTCACCTTTTGAACTTAACCGAGCGATCGAGCAGTTTGCTTTCTGAATAATGCAATCTGATTATTGCTTGAGCAACAATTTCGGTGTGAGCAGAACATGTTAGTGATTTCGAGAATAATGTCTAGGTTACAAAACATATTGATGGCATTAGTACAACTCCTTTAATTTGATTCTAATGAATAAGCTCACTGCTAATGGCATTTTTATTTTTTTCTTTATTTCTAATTTCAATTAATAAATAAAAAACAAAGAAAACATCGTGTTTCAATTTGTCACTTAAAAGAAGAAAAAAAAACAAATGTACAGTGAGTATGAGGATATATGCTTCCGTTGTCAAAGAAATATTTCCTGGGGAACCGTCCAAGCGGAAAAGGCCACCCTCCTGTCCTGTCCCCTTATATTGCTGTCGTCTTTTTGCTTTATGGATTCGTTAATATTTGATTTACGACATGGCCCCATCACTAATTGGTGTAGTAATATGACTATTACACCCTTCTCTTATTCTCGTATTTTCATAACAGTGCCAAGACCAAAGGAAAGCAATAAGGACCATTTTATAAACAATCAATGTGACCCTTGGTGTAAAATCATTTTGATTTGTGAAGTCTAAATTACAATCAGCCCTCAACAGACCTATTTGTGCCAAGGAAACAATTAATAAAACATGCTTTATTTTGCTTACTACCTTAATATTTTAGAAAATTAATCTCAACTACTTTCAAAAAGACTGTTATGTAGAAATCCTAATTCAAGACTTTCTTTCCAATCAATGAAAAAATAGTTAAAATTTGTACACTAAGTATTTAAGTATACTTTTCGAGGTCAGAGAGATCATACTTAAGGAGTCTCTTGACAGTTCATGTATTACGTTTTTCTTACACTTCATTCTTTTGTCACTATTCTTGTTTTGGAGTCTTCTCATTCTTGTGGCATGCTTCAAAGGGACTTGACCATGTACAACTTTCCCTATGCAAGTAAGAACCTCTTTACAAGGTAAATAAATACGGGAGCAAATCTGCTGCTCCCAATTGTTATGCTCTGTTGTGCCTTTAAGATCTTAGCTATCCAATTTATTGTAATTGATGGCTGGGATTTATTCAAGCATAAGGGGCACAGCACTTTGGGAACAACAAATCTGTTCTCAATAAACAACATATCATGATATATTCTTCTCTCTAAAAGACGTATAAAAAATTAATTTTAATATCAAAGTACTTAGACTACTAATTGTAAAGACTCAAAAAGCGTATACTTAGATCATACGCAAAAGACTCACTTAAAGAAATTACAAGTATGTACACACATCTTCAATTGCACTATTTGTGGGAATCTAGGGGAAAAGTTAGGAATTCAAATAAGAACTCTCAAATTTTGATGTTTAGAACAGTTTTCTGGCCGAGGAATGAGCAAAACTCTTTTAGAGGGAGACCAACGTAGGTGATAGTCCCAAGCTTGTAGGAAAAAAAATCAAAAGAGTAATAAAGATGAGTCAACAATTCCATTGAACCTATGAGACTAGAAATGTAGGATCTTCCTACAATTGAATTATTTGAGCCATCCTATGAAAGCTTAAGCTACTTGAAGTTTAAAATCGTACTATAAATCCTATTGACAATGTTGTACAGTATCAAGAGAAGATGGATTTAAAAGGAGTTGCTCAAGTGTAAATCCTTGTCTTCTACTTTGGTTGGCGTAGTTAAGAATTTGTATCAAACCATCCTAAGGAGATCTATGTCAAGTTTTGTGCATTTCAAGTATAAATAAGCTTACTTTGTTAAAAATAATAGGAGAATTAAGGATTCTACTACTCATTTTAAAATGGTGTAAGGAAAGGAAGAAAATCTCAAACATTACACTCAAAGGTTTAGTGTGGAGGCCACACAGATGTCTAATATATACACCATAATAAAAAAAAGGTATTTAAGAAAAGATTTACACCATCATTAACTTATATGGAAGTCTTTTTTAATGGACAAGGTTCATTATTTTAAAGGAAGTTAAACACTCTTTGGAGTATATGGAACAAACATCTCTTAGGGTTGGGGATAAAGGAGGAGGATCGAGTATATTACAATGGTCTAATAAGAGGAAGCAAGGGGAAAAGAGCATATAGATGGAAATAAGAAAGCCCATAGGCCTGCTAATTTGTTGATACATTAAACACACTAGAGCATAATACCTAAGTCTATACAACTATATTTGTAGGAATGATAAAAAAATTATATCCATAGATAGTGTATTTCTAGCTTTTGTAATGAATAAATCAGTGTTCATAATTAAGGGGGTTTGATTGAATTCAATTAAAAAATAAATTAAAACTAAACTGTTGAAGATAAATCAAATCAAGCAGTACAAAATTGTTAGGATTAATTGATGGGTTTCAAATTTAGTTTGCGGTTTAATATCGATCTTTAGACAAATGTACATAATCAATTGACATGTTGTTCTCGAACCTCTCCTTGAAACTATTAGCTGTAGATTAACAATAAGCTCTATTATTCTCAATTGTTTCTTATGTTGCATCTTATTAAAACAAACTCTTTAATTAGGTCTAACTACCAGATAGTCCACAATAAGCTCTCTAGATTTAGTGTGTCACCACATTACGTAATAGAAAAATAAGAATCATATAGTTTGCGTCATTTAACCTATACAATGTTATCCCTAATGATGCTTGATCATTAGTTTATCACAAGTGAATCAGATGTACAACAATTATATATTGAAATCTAGATTTTGGCAATGAAACTATACATGAATAATTTAGTAGGCCTATCTAAATTATTTGTACATAAATCCAAAACATTAAACACAGAATAATATAGCCAATCCTAAAAGAGAGTTAAGAATAACATCATTAGTTAAATTAATTCCCAAACATGTTCATCAACATTGATATTCCTTTTGAATTGGAAAATTGAGGTTTAACTCCTTATAGCTCTCAAAAAGGAAGGAAATTTGCCTCTTTTTGAGTTTCTACTCTCTTCATACTTTTTGGCCTCTTAAATGTCCTTTTATAGTGCAAAATTAGGGTTATATGGTTATATACGATCAACTATAAAGACGTGTCAGTGACCGTGTATGTTAATTTAATAGAAGTCGTAGAGTTACATGGTCTTAGAGAGATACAACATATACAACAGTGTAACTCACCTACACGGCTGTATAAGTCCTCATATAGACATGTAGATCTTAGGGTTGGTTGAAACGTCTTTAAGTTCGTACACACTTCCAGTGAGCTACACATTCTTATACACTGATGTGTAAGTCAAAATAACTTCAATTCTTCCATTCTTTGTCTCCTTTTAAGCCTAACTCATATATTTCTTACTCCATAAAGGTAAATAAGAAAGAACATCAATAGAATGACACTAATGATGTGAATTTAACTTGTTTTGGTTCTTGTCCTTCAACTTGAACCTAAAGCAGATATAAACTTAAATAAGTATCTTAAGCCCAACATAACATTAATAAATAAACATTAAGGAATAAATATATCAACAATCAAGAACCTATCACTTGCCCTTATTATAACTCAATACATTCTTTAACCATATCCATAGTTATGTCAAAAACAAGATATTATAAGTCTCTTAAAGCTATTGGTGGGCTACCCTGAGTCTAAGAATCCAGAAAAGATTTTCCATTTCACAAAGACCATAGACACAAGACTGATGAACAAAAGCCTATAAAAGGTCATTGATTCATTATTAAAAAAAAGGCATATCGAGCAATTTGTTACTAAGAAATAGAAGGTTGGAGAAAGAGGGAGATGTAGCAGTAGGTCTCACTCACAAGAGTGTGAGAGCAAGTTCGTAGTCTCATTGAGGCTTAAAGAGATTAATACAATTGTAATTAGAGACTTAAAGGTGTGAAAGACACAATTGAGGAAGTTGAATATGAAGGCCTAAAGCATTCATTAAAATTATGAATGAAGTGAAAAGAAAATGCAAGTATGAAAATTATCTTCAACGAAGAAGATCTTGAGTTAGGGAATCCCAAGTGATGATTACTACAACCCCAGAAACTATAAGATGAGGAGAGTCTTAGTGGAGAATGTTAGTTTTGTCAACATCTTATTTTACGTTAGTTTCATTATATATATATATATATATTTCCAAGATTATAGACGTCAATATACAACTGCATTATCTTGAATTAAAGCTAACACTTATGATATATCATCTTCTTAACTTAAGAAAAAAGGTCATAAAAAGATGCTAATTTTGGTACAGTGATGTCAGGGAATTTTATGATCCAATATTTTTGTCAAGGAATCACCCAATTGATCAAAGGACTAAGCATAGAAAAATCTAACATTAAAAAAGAATCCCAAATTAATATCTCCATCAACCCTCCATTAGAGAAAATACAAGTGACATTATTTATAAATTTTTGTCAATCTCATGTCATATGAGTATCTTATATGGAAAAGACCCAAAAAAATAAAAAGTTTTGAAATAGGTACATGATAAGTTGTAGAAGGTGATGAATGAACAAACCCAACCATTAGATGGAAAGTTCACCAAGAGTAATTGTCTTACTAAATTGCATCATCGGTACCCATCATAAATTCTCTTCTAATTTAGGACTTCAAACTATTACAATTTCTAATTTGAAAAGAAGTATAATGGATGAAAGTGCTTTAGATCGATAAAAATTGTTATGATATAAAAGAGAATACTAAGTAGTTGTCTGGGTCTCTTTTTTGAGAATGACTCTTTTGTTAACAATGATTTAGCTCTTAAAAAATCAAGAAGACTAAGTCTTACTATAATACATAAACGCACAGAGTTCCTCTATTGAAAATGAACATGATACCTACTAACTCATCTGCTAAAGAAGTAGTTGGGTTACTAAAAAACCAAATGATAAGGAAGGAAGGAAGTGCAATAAGCCCTATCCTAGAATCAAAAAGAAGAAGACTTCCATTAAAGAAGAAGAACAAAGATATGGTAGACTCTAAACACTATAAAAGAGAAAGGCCCATTTTAGGAGATGCAAAGCTAAATGTCAAACTTATCCTAGTTAACTTATGAAATCTTACCTCCTTAAACACTTATTTCTTACATAACACTTTTGTAAATAAGAATCTTAAGCTAGTTGAATGTTGACCTGTCCTTCCCTCTATCAAAGCTGCCAATAGTTTTATGAAGAAGAGTTCTTTTGAATCAGAAGTAGAGATTCAACGAGATTGTTTCTTTATAAATGACAAGTTGGTTGCTTACCAAGAGAAAAGAGAGATAAACGAACAAAATGGCAATGGAACACTAACCTTGATCCTAATTAGCACTCAATGTCTTATCAATTGTCATCACCTCTCTATCATTCTAGGGCTTAACCATTTTCACGCTATGGTAACATGAAATCTATAGAAGATCAGCCAAATGGTTCTATAAATGAGGATGCTTTGTGGGTAGGAAGGTGAAGGACGAAGGTGAAGGACAAAAACAATCATTTCATAAGGAAATTGGAGATGGTATGTTTCACGTATTCTTTTACTGATTTAAGTTTAACAATAGAAACTGATAAAACAAATGAAATCAAATTTAGAAAGAAAGGACAGAGGGAAAAGCAGTAGCTAAACAAATGTAAAGGGATAAAACATAGAACTTACAATTTTTTTTTAATTTTTTAGGTCTTTGCCACATAAAATGAACATATGGCATGGGACCCATAAAAAATAATAAATTATACCATCTATATCTTTTAACGAAAGGTTGAAAGAGAAAGTTTGTGAAATGTTAAGGTTCATTCCATACGTGTTAAACTTGTGTGAGGAGATATGATCATGTCTTTGATGGTCCAAATTATGACATGGTCTAGTTCAAATTAGGACTAAAATTTAACCCCTTATTCTTTGCAAGTTATTCCTTTCTCCTCATATATAAAATTAATAATCTTTCTTTTCCTTCTATTTATAAAATCCACAACAAAAACACACAAACAAATTTTAACATTCTAAAAAGGATTTCAAAATAGTTATTACCCAAATAAATCTAAAGATAAGGATCAAAATTAAATTAAACAATCCAAACTAAATCTAAAATCCAAGCAATTACTTTTGATTAAAAGTCATTGAAAGGGAAAATTAAATTTTATGAAAATTAAATTTGTTTAAGTTACCTCCTAACAAATACTTATTTAGAGTCATTAGTCGAATTCTTTCCTTAGTATTTATCATTATATAGGGTGATAGATGTGCAGAGAGTTGTATAGGTGCCATATGAAGGCATTCTTCAATAATTTGATGAGCCTTATCATATTCATGCTTTTCTATGCATTTATGGTACCCTGTCATTTTTAACTTGTAACTCTTTTCCTTATATGATGCATAAATTCCGTGCACCTTTCTTGATGAATTTTGTAAAAGTTTATAAGATTTAGAGTTTATAAAACTAGTAATACAACATAAATCTTTTTAAGAAAGAGAAGGATATCCATAATATGAAGATGTTGTTAAACAAATAATTTGTCCTAAATACACCAAAAAAAGAAAAGTTCCCTCTCGAATGAATAGTGTTCCCTCTAAATTACATGGTAACTTTCCATTTGCAGAAGCTTTTCTGGCAGCTTCCTAGTTAAAGTTGCTTCTTAAGAAAGTTCCATGGAAGCCTCTGAGGGAGGTTTTTCTCCTATATGAGTGTAACAGAATCATTTTCCTCCACAACAAAAGTCAATGGATGTTAACATTGTGAGAGAAATGAGTAAGTAGAAATTTGAATGGATGAATGGAGCTAGGAAAACACAGAGAAATGTATTTTTAGCATAAACCTCCCCTGAAAAACCAAAACACTTCCCCTCCACCTTAGTTGATGGAATTGTCTTTCCTCCTCTCGAGATGCTTCAAGAAGGTGCAAAACATTGGAGTAACACTTCGATTGGCTTCTTCCTGAGTAAAAGGCCAACTTTCCTTTTATGTAGAATTGAGCTTAAACAAGATGGGGAAATAAGGGACTATACAAAATCTTGCTCACTAAAGGAGACACCTTTCTATTTAAATTCAAATATGGGGATAGCATGTATAAGATAATGGAATCAGGCCCTTGGCATGTTGGAGGACAACCTTTGTTCATGAATGGGTTCCAGGTTTGGAATTTGACAGAAATAGCATAGCAACAATTCCTTTGTGGATCAATTTTCATAATATACCTCTTAAATACTGGACCTTAGATGGTTTAAGTTTTCTAACTAGTTCAGTTGGGAAACCTATTGCCATTAATTCAACTACTGCTAATCTAAAGAAGGTATACAATGCAAGAATCTATGTGGAGATAAATCCTAAAGCTTTATCTATTATGAAACTTAATCCTGTCAATGAACTACTTAAAGCTTAAATCCAGTTAACTTACAATTGGAAACCTCAGCTATAAAAGTCAATCTAGAAACCAATAGGGAGACTATTGTCAATAGGGGACTACTATAAGTTAGTGGGGATAGTTGATGATCTTACAACTCAAAACATTGAAGATAATACTAATGATGCTATTCCAGAAAAACCTTACCAATTGAAGATAAGGCCCATCTTAATAAACAGGACACAAATAGAATTATTGTACCTATTAAGGAGAAGGGAAAAACTAATACTGAGGCTTCTAACAGTGAACATGAAAAGGAGGCACCTCAACAAAGTCTTTTTGATGTGAGGTAGGAGTGGAATGATCAATTCATTTTAGCTTCCAACAGAAGATCAGGTAGGAAATGGAGGAAACCTAAAAGGGGTTAGTAGTCCCATTATTCATAAATTTCTAGGCTTTTTTGGAATATTAGAGGCCTTAATAAACCTCATAAGGGACAAGCCGTCAAGGACCTTTTACCAAAAAAGAATCCAATCTTACTTAGATCACTTGAAACAAGAACTAAAGCCCAAAAGCTCCACAATCTTATGAAAATCTTGGGGAAGGAATGGAAATTTGGTTCCAATCATAATCATCACTAAAATGTCAAAAGCTTATGTGCTTACAATTATCAAAAAATACCGGTCACTGTGTTAAGCTCTTCGGACCAATATATCCATCTTATCTGCAAGCTCACTGACTCAAGGATTGGGTTTGAAAATACTATTATTTATATTGCTAACTTTGAATTTCAGAGAGCAAAAATCTAAGAGGGTATGTGATTTATCCAAATCTCTATAAATAAGCCCTAGTTGATTACAGGAGACCTTAATTATGTACTTCATCCCCCATAGGTTCAGGGAGACAAGATTAATTCATCTAATCTTAGAAAAGAGTTGGAAAATGCTATTATAAAGCTACAGTTGACTGATCTTAGATCAGTAGGGAGTTTTCACTTAGAGCAATAAGCAATAAGTAAATTGTCTCATTAGGCAGAAGATGGACAGAATACTTATTAATCAACTTTGGTTGAGTCAATTCCCTAGTTCTTATTCCCTCTTTGGATCTCCGTTATGTTTTGATCACTCCAGTATGGAAGTTATAATTTTCATCCCTCTAACCCCCTTCAAAGCTCCATTCAAATTCTTCAACATTCTTATCAACAAAGATGGGTTTATAGAACTAGTGCATGAAGTTTAGAGCAACAAAATACTAGGTTGCAATGCTTACCAACTTATGAAAAAACTTTAGATTCTTATAAATAAGCTAAAGACTTTTCATAAAGCTAATCAGTCCACAACCTTTGTCAAGCTTTATGAAGCTAACAAGGAATTTAGGAAAGCTCAGGAGGCATGCTATCATAATCCTGATAGCATTGTCTTCAAAACTGTTGAAGTCTCCAGGATCATCATTCTTTGATTATGCAAAAAGCTAGAATCACCTAGCTGAAGAGGGTGCTTTCAATACCAAAGTTCTTCCATAATTTTAGCTTAGCAAGGAGAAATTCTTACAAGATCAATTGTCATATAGATTTTAATAATCAAATGGTGGCTGGCAAATCCTCCTTGAAGGATATGATTTTCATATATTTTAAGAGTTTGCTTAGAGGTACAAGTGCATATGTTTTAACTAACTTGCAAGAAGTTATGAAACTAATTGGTCCTTATATCTCCTTATCTCAGGATGCTTTGTTAAAGCTCCAAAAACCTAATTCTCCCTAGGAGATCAAATTGGTATTTTTCAGTCTCAATCATATGAAAGCTCCAGGCCTAGATGGGTTTGATGCCCATTTCTTATAGAGAACCTAGAAAATCACAAGTAATCTAATAATGGAAACTGTTTTGAAAATTTTGAATTTTGGAAGAATTTTGAGAGAAAGCAATGCTACTTGTATTTGCTTGATTCCTAAACTTCTTAATGCAAATTGCCTCAATGGTTTTCATCCAATCTCATATTGTGATATTGTGTATGAAGTGATTACAAAGCTTCTTACTAACAAATTAAAAGGGACCATAAACTAGATTATTCTCAAGGAGCCTTTACACCTAGCAGATTAATTTCAGATAACATACTCATAATGTAGGAGTTGATAATGTATTACAATTCTAGCAGATTCATTAAAATTTATGTTATTAACATAGATTTTTCCACAACTTTTGACACATTTCAATTGAAATTCATCCTAACATGCATGGAATGGCTTGTTTTCCCCAACTTCTTTATTAATTGGATTCATTCCAGTATTTTTACTCCATCTTACAGTATTCTCATCAATGGTGTTCCTACTAAGCAATTCAGAGGCTCTAATGGAATAAGGGAAGGAGGACCCCATATCTCCTTACCTTTTTGTCATTTCTATGGAAATTCTGAACAGGATCATACGTCTCAATACCTCTGAGCGCTCTAATATCAAATTCCATCATAAATGCAAGGAGATTTTTCTTACTTACTTAAGTTTTGCAAATGATCTCTTACTGTTATGTAGAGCACATCAGAATTCTATCTCAATGTTGCATCAATATCTTATGATCTTTTACAGGTCTTCTGGCTTAAGCATCAACTTGTGCAATAGTAGAGTTAATTTCTCCTCAAATATCTCCAACACTAAAAGCTTTCATTAGATTTTTTGGTTTGAATGTGCATAGCTTACCTTTTAAATGTCTGGAGGTTCCCATGTTGGCCCCCAAATTTTTTTCTTGTTGAATTAAGCATGATTTAAATGAATTATGAGGTTTGATGGATAAAGTTTTGGAGCTACTTATTATGTTAATGTTGGTAAGATTTTATGACATAGGTTAATTGAATTGAAGTATTAAAGTAGTAAGATGTTATAAGGGCAAATTGGGCATGACACTTAAGAGTATAAGGATATAAGGCTTAAATGAAGGGCAAAATGGACATCTTATAACCATTAAGGGCATAAATTAGAAGAGGGAAGTTTTTGGC
>JANKOD010000004.1:14878329-14890412 GCA_026284645.1 Erythroxylum acuminatum | reverse complement strand
ACATCAATGAAGAATCACAGATTGTATGGCAGATCTAGTTAAATCGGATTAAGGGCGGAGCAGCCTACCAATTATTCGACAAGGCTGCCAACACCAGATGTTGGAGCCGATCGACAATTGACGAAATTCGACAAGGTTGCCAGCACAAGATGTTGGAACCGCTTGACATCGCTCGGCTACGGCCTTCGACATCGTTCGACTACAGCCTTCGATATAGCTTCGCCTTTGAGCAAAGCTCGGGTCACGACAAATGAATAATCGACCGATCGACCGACAAATGAATAATCGACCGATCGATCGATCGATCGACTAATGAATAATCGACCGATCGATCGACAAATGAATAATCGACCGACAAACGAATAATCGATCAACACACGAATAAACAGTTAATCGTTTGACAAACGACCTATCGGTCGGCAACCAAATAATTATTCGACAAAACCGACCTTGCGACATTGATGTCGCTCGGACTGAGTACCCAGATTTATCGGGTCGCATCAAATCGAATGATCAACCGACTGGCATTGGGCAGTTCCCTATATGCTATCTGAGGGGGTAACCTATCATGCGAAGCCAAAAAGGGATCGGAGTTTCATCCGCCAAGATTGGAAAAGCAAACGAGAGGTGTAAAAAACAAAATTCTTTTTATTCTCGATAAATCTGCCCTGATCACAAGCCCAACCAGGTGAGCAGACAGAAAACAAGCATCTTTCCTACTCGACCCACTACAAATATTATTTTTCGTACTCGATCATCCACATTCTAAAGTCGGATAACCTATCCGGTACATATTGATCCTGACAAAGTTTTATGACAGCCACATTTGAACCACCACAACTGTCACAGCTATGGCAACCACATCTGAACCGCCACAGGACCTCGTCAGGAATTACCTCTCGCTTTACCCCAATCGTCAGAAATTACCTCTCGCTCTGTTTCGATCATTCCATTCTCCCCTCCCTCTGGGAAAAAGGCACGATGCTGGCACCAGCAAAGCAATTTCGGGTGGAAAAAGGGAGAAAGAACACATGAAGGACGCACTTTAACGACAAAGGAGGAAAAGATAAAAGACGAAGGGTAGAGGCTAAGGAAGCCATACGGAATGAGGAAAAACTATCCGGCTCGGTATTTATAGTATCAGTCGAACAAGTTTATCAATCCGGGCTAACCACGTGGAAAATTCTAAG
Source organism: Erythroxylum acuminatum (assembly GCA_026284645.1). Lineage (NCBI taxonomy): Eukaryota > Viridiplantae > Streptophyta > Magnoliopsida > Malpighiales > Erythroxylaceae > Erythroxylum > Erythroxylum acuminatum. Next base: position 14,889,222 of record JANKOD010000004.1, on the reverse strand, counting down.
AGGCTGAAATGGCGCGACAAACGAAGGGACGTACGTAATTACGCGTAATAGATGCACGGCGATCCAAGAGGTGCGACGTTCCAAACTTCGGTAACGCCTAGAAGAGGCAGACCGTCAAAAATAATTACGTCAGGCGTTGTGAATTTCAGCGCCCGTGTGACAAATGGGCGGCGCATTGGTTCCAAGTTGTGAACGGCGCATTGGTTCCAAGTTGTGAACGGCGCATTGGTTCCAAGTTGTGAACGGCGTTCAAAAAATACGTATCGTCGGGGTAATAATTAGGTTTAGCCTTATGACCGGACGCCAGCACCCAGTCGATCGCATGACCGGGCACAAGCCGACCGATCTTCCCTACCTAGCTCGAATAGCCAGACACTTTCAAGCGATCGACCTAACTCTCCGATTGATCGGTCGATCGCTTCCCGAGCTATCGCGCACCAAGTGGCGATGCCCGGCCGACCGGGCTTATCACGGTCCTGCAACCGACTAGGCTGTACAATATCATGTACTCCTTCGACCCTTCTCTCAGCTCAGACTCGAGGAGTAGGGGGCTTATGGTTGGGTCAGCTGGACCGGCCTTGACCGGCCCAACTCCGGGCCTGGATATTGACGGCCCAACGACCACAGCCCATTTGGTTCATTGAACGATAGACTTCCATGCAAACACTGCAACTCTCGTAGAGACCTAAACCTAATGGCAATCTCAAGTATATAAGGTATTATTCTACTGTAAGTCAGGTATGACAATACAACCTTGCTTTTCTCTGTTTACAATAGCCGAAACCTTACCAAAACACTAACTTGAGCGTCGGAGGGGCCTCCCGGGAAACAACCCCCGGCGTGCCTTCATCTGTTTTGAAGGAATCTTACGGCCAGAATTGCACAAGCCATGGATCAGAACGATGATGGTCAACTTCAGCAGAATCCGGCTGAACCAATTACCTATTTAGATGTTACATCAAATAATTCTCTCTTTGTTTTAATGATCAGTTAACGAGGCCAAAATTACGTCTACATAATCATGTTATATTCTACTCAAGTGAGGCCTCAAACAAAGTCTTCTTACGCTTTATAATTCAATTTTTTTAGGGAGAAAAGAAAATAGTATTCTATTAAAAATTTGGTGAATGCGAGTTTCTTCTATTTATGTCTAATCCCTGTTCATGTATTGTGTTGCTAATGCTATTGTCAAGGTCTCAAGACATATCCAATCTTAGGAAAAGATTTACATGTAAAACTATTCAATCTTAGAGAAAATACAAAAAATGTAATGCTGTTGTCAAGGTCTCAAGACATATCCAATCTTAGGAAAAGATTTAACATGTAAGACTATTCAATCCTAGAGAAAATACAAAAAATGTCATTTTTTTGATTTTCCTACTTGTTCATGTCAGCTTCTCCAAGGAAAGATATATTAACGAAAAAAATAAAGCTTCTAAACAATAGATAACCATGATATGGTTCGCTTTTATGTTGCTTTTAAGTTGAATATTAATCTTTTGATTTTGACAAAACAGAAATCAAACAAAGTAAAGAATATGATAGACTAAAAAAAGGAGTTAGAAGAAGAAGTTAGTAGTAATATTAGTTGTTTTATTTGAGTCCTTCTAGTTCATAATTTATCTAATAAAGACCTACATATTGATATTGATTGTATTTTATACTAGATGTAAGGTGTGTAAGTTTCAAAAGTAACTATAGTATAATGAATACGGATTGTATGATGTCAACGTGATAGAATAAAAATATTATTTAAAATGTTGTTAAGCCCTATGTTATAAAATTTAACTTCATTTTCATCAATCAACAATCATTTTTTTGAAAAATTAAAGGAATAAATTATAAGACAATAAAGAATATTACAAGTAGTACCTTGGGAAGATCTCAAACAGTAGTAAAGAGATTGGACACTAGTAAGGAGATTGGAGTAATCTCCCTATTAAATTATAAAAAATACAACCAACAAGAGGCTAACAACTAATCTTCCAAGGAGTCAATTGTCTTAGTTCTTAAAAAAAAGTAAATTTGTTTTTGAATCTCCTATTATTCCTTTCATTCCATATCCCACAAATACAAGTCCCCAAAGCAATGAAATAAATCTCCAAGGTGTCATTATGATTCCTAAATTGATCCACCAACCATTGAATGGCTTATGAGAATGAACTCCATGTGAGGTACCATTGACAATATCTTCTGGTCTCTTTTCAAACACTAGAAGCAAAATGACTCTAAAAAAACAGGTGGTCCTTGGATTCATCACAATCCCTGCATAAGGAACAACTCTTATCCACTACTAGAAAATGCAACATGTCCATTATGCTTAGTCTATTTTTCATTATCAACCATAATAGAAATGAGTTTCTAGGAATCAAAAACTTATTCCAAACATTATTGTACCAATATACCTTGGAACCTAATGGTTGCATCAGTCTCCTAGTTTGTTTGCTAGAAATATGAGTAGTTGGCTTTCCTTTCTAAAAGAAACTATCAGATGGAAATCTAGTAAATAGGCACCCCAATTGTTATTTTGTATCAGTTTAGAGACCTTATCATCCAATGAACCAAGAGATATGGCTGCTGAGACTCCAATATGTTAGATCAACATACCATAGTTGTTCCAATTATCATACCAAACAGAATATTTCTTACCATTCCCCACTTTATAGAAAATATCAGCTTTAATTAGGTCTCTAAGTTACAGGAATTGTGCAAGAAACCAAAAGTGTGAGGGACTCTTTTGCACCTTCCAAATGCTTCTACCTTTCAAGAAATAAGTATGCAACAATTTCATTTAAAGTGATGTTTTATTCTATAATATGCCACAATCTTTTCAGAATCAAGGCTGAATTAGTTCCCTTAATATCATTGACTCTCAGACCAGCTTGTTCCTTAAGAGAACATATATATGACCACTTGACTTTAGCAAACCCCTCCACTCCATCTTGGTGATTCCATAGAAAGTTCTTGAATAATCTTTTCAACAATTTGATAAGCTTTTTAGAAAGAAAAATATGGAAACTCCAATAGATGTATTTTGAAGAGAGAATTGATTTGATCAATTAAGGTTTTTCCATCATATGAAAGTGATTTATTAACTGAAGAGAAAAGGCTTTTCTGAACCTTTTCAATCATAGAAAAACATTATGAGAATCTCAATCTTTTAGTGGATATAGGCATACTTAGATACAACAAAGGAGGAAGCTTTCTACTAATTCCAATAATTCTGGAAATACGAGATTCCATACTCGAGGCTGCTTTAAATACTAAGAAGTGGCTCTTGTTGAAATTCAATTCCAAACTAGAGACTATTTTGAAAAGATGAAGAGAGTACATTATAATTTGGATTGAAGCTGAATGAGCTTTGCGAAACAAGAGTAAATCATCAGTAAAACACAAATTAGTCAAAGAGACTTTTCTACATTTGGAATGAAAATTGAAATTAGGATTTAGGCTGATATTGTCCTTGATAAGAAGAGATAAAGCTTCCATACATAATATGAAGAGGTATGGAGATATAGGGTTCTCTTGTCTTATTCCTTTGGCCCCTTTGAATAACTTAGAAGGGCTTCCATTCACTAATACATAATAAGAATCAGTAGAGACACATTCCTTAATCCAAAGTATGAATTGTCTAAGGAATCCAAACACTTCCAGTAGTGGAACAAGAAATCCCAATTGATTTTATCAGAGGTTGTATTAAAATCAACCTTTATAAAACACTTAGCAAGGGTGCCACTTCTTGAGTATCCTTTAAGAAGCTATTGAACAAGCAGAATATTATCCCCAATTTGTCTATTTTCAATAAAAGCACCTTGGTTGTCACTAATGAGAGTATTAACAGCCTTCTTTCTGAAGAATTTATGAATAGCTTTTAGGATCATTTTACCAACTACATCCCAGGAATTCTGAAAGAAAAAGCCATTTAAATCATCATGTTGGCCCCCGAAATTTTTCTTGACGAATTAAGCACAATTTAAATGAATTATGAGGTGTTATGGATTGATTTTTTTGGAGATAATTATTTATGTCAAGGTTAGTAGGATTTTTATGACATAGGTTAATTTGATTTAAGGATTTAAGTTGTAAGAATGAATGAAGGGCATTGTTGGAAGTTCACTTAAGGGTATAAGTCATAAGGCATTAGGCAAGGGGAAAAATGGACATTGCACACTTATTAAGAGTATAAAAAGAAGAAGAAATGGTGATTTTGTGGAAAATGAAGAAGAGATCGTGGAAGAGAGGAAAAAGAAGGAAGAAAGTTAGGGTTTTGGAGATTCTTGGAGAACTTGAAGATTTGAAGCTTCAACAAGTAAGTATAAGCATCGTTCTTCTTGATTCGATGAATGAAACACGTTTTGATGTTAGTTAAGGGATGAATATGTGTGTAGAAAGTTGTTGATGAATGGTGTATGAAAATGGTTTAATCTTTTAGGGTTAATGATTATGTTGTGTTTGTTAATGATTTTGGGTTAGAATGAGCTTAGAAATGAAGTAAGAATGATGTTTTAGGGTTAATATGGGTTATTTTTGAAAGATGGAAGTGTATAGTTAAAGAATGTCAGAAAAAACAAGTTTTCGAGAGTTTTTGGAGTCATACGTCACGGCGCGCACTTGCCCTCGCCGCGGCGCACGCCAATTCTCTCGCCGCAGCGAGCTCCAGCTTTCCAGCACTGACATGCTTTAGTATTTTGGGCATAACTTTTGCTATAGATGTCCGATTGAGGTGATTTTTGATTCTTTGTAAACTAGAGACATAGGGATACAAGTTTTATGAAGAAATGAAGTTGTAATTCGGTTCATAAGAATCTCAAATTTTGGATGGAAGTTGAGTATAGATTATTGTTTCAGCATAATGATAGTCCCAGCATGTTTTGGGCATAACTTCTAGAGTACTGAACCAAATTGAATGATTTTGGAGTCATTAGAAACTTAAGACAATGGGTAACATTTTTCTAGAAGAGAATATTATCAGATTTTGTCATTTACTTGCTCAGAGTGATCATGGAAAACTGACCCGAATGTTTGGACTTTTGGAAGAGTTTGAGTTTTTAGAATTTATCTTAGTGAATATGCAATATATGGGTCCTCAAATTGTATTCCTATTGAATGGGAATTTTGTATTTGATAAAGGGAATCAAGGAAGGCAAGAGGATCAAGAGGAGAGGCATCTTTTAAGCAGGTATCCAAGCAAGGAATTCAGGTGGGTTTCAAGTTTATAATTGGATAATGAGCCATTAAAGTTTTTCCAAATCAAGAGAACTAAATGATTTCAATTACTTCATATGTGTGTATATGCTTAATTGATTGAATTGGAATTGTTATGAATGTGGACAAATGCATGTGTATTGTATTTTAACTTGCTCGATAATGAATTATTGTGAGTATTGAAAATGCATTGAGATTTTTGAATTATGATCAAGTTATGCCATTGAAACATGTCATGGCATTTTATATGAATGAAAAGATAGAAAAGCTCGAAAGTATGAGCATTCGATAAATTGATTTGAGCATGATTATGTGCTTCTATTTGGGTGAGAGAGGAATGTTTCGTTAGTCATGTGCACGTCGACATATAGCCTTCTCCCGGCTGCCCGCTGAAGGCCACGAGATCCTGAGAAATCGGACTCGTTTTGCTCATGGTATAAACTTTGGTTTATCCGTTTTGTTCCACGGAACTCTCGAGCCATTTGTTTGTGCATTCCATCTTTTAATGGTCAAGTATGTTGCATAAATAGAGTGTTTTGCATTGATGGTTAAATGGATATGTTGTGTTGATGTGATGATATTTTAACTATGACTTTTGAGTTAGAATTGCGAATTTGACCAAGAATTTGAGAATGAATTCATTATGATTTTATATGACAAATGAACTTTCAACGGTTTTGCTTATTCTTCGTTATAAACATGTTACCCACGAGCGTAAAGCTCACCCCCCTTTTTCATTCCCATCTCCAGGTGATGAGAAAGAGATCGGGTGAAAGAAAGTAAAGGCATTTGTTTGGTTGTGCACTTGTTGTATTTTAAGTTAGATTGTTGCAAGAATAAGACCTTAGACATATGTTGAGAATTTTGGGATTTGGTATCCTTTGTTGTATTTTGGATTTTGATATTGATGTTGTAATATGGCTTGGAATGCCTTTAGAGCTTGTAAAACTCTATTCTTTGATGTTAAGGAATTATGAATTACGTATGGTTGATATTGAGTGGAAGTATGAATTTGCGTATGGACAAGATTGAATTGAAATTAAAGTATACTTGAGGAAGTTATCGATTTGATATGATTATTTTGATTGTGGATTGTTGTTACATATATATATATAAGTGAGATGTGTTATGGAAAAGGATCCTAGAAATGGTATGAGACTTTAAGCTTCATGATTTCATTGGAACACGCTCATGTTCAGGATCCGAAGTTGGGCTCCAGAAAGGGTGCCCAACATCCCATCTCTTCTAAAAGGTTGAAATATCAGGATTGATTAAGGATTTTAGAGAAATATAAGAAAATGATTAATTCTTGGCAGAATAGAGAACTTTCACAGGCTGGGGAAGTCTAACTCATTATCGTTGTACTAAACAATCTTTTTACACATTAGAACTCTCATCTACTCTTACCAAAAAGAATAAAAAAAGGATATTGAAAAATGCATCAGAAACTTTCTCTAGTCGGGCAAAAGTGACACCTCCAAAGAAGCTAAAATTAAATGGGAACAAATATGTTGGAGGAAGCAGGAAGCGGGACTTGGAATTACTTCAATCCAAACTTTTCAAACTATGAAAGTGACTAAAAGGAATTGGAGGCTATTTAAGGATAAAGAATCACTTTAGAGCAAACAGATAAGTGAGTTTTACCTTAAGGACCTAACTTATGGAAATTTATAGAAAGGAAAGAGCACTCTTGGCCTTTCATTTAAATTCTAAGAAAAAGACAAGTTGTATACTCTTTCATCAAAATTCAAGTGGGAAATGGTGAGGATACGTGTTTTTGGTTTGATAATTGTGCTTCTCTAAGTCCCCTCTGCCCAAAAGATGATATTTTTTTCACTTACTACTAAAATTTCTTCACATTCTCGAGTTGGGAGTGTTATTGAGCACAACTCTTGGCACTTTACAAGTAGGGGCGCTTAAAGGCTCATGAGATATTTTCCCAACCATCTACCTAATCCCTTATTAACTGATAAACCTTTATGGTCCATCAACAACAATGGAAACTACTCTAACTCTTCATGCCTTAAAGCTCTCAAGCCTACCATTCCACACATTCCTTGGTTCAACACCGTTTGGAAAGGATACTTAAAACCAAAAGCCTCCTTCATCACTTGGCTAGTAGTTATGAGGGATTAAAAAAAAGATAAGGTTGTTGGACCCAATGATGTCCTATATGAGTTACACAATATTAAGGCAGAAAATATTAATCATCTATAGTTCAAATGCAGCTACACAACTTCCATTTAGGCTAGTATTCAACATATATTGAGTTTGTATTGGTATGAGACAGATTGGGATAGTATTTTAGAACGGGCTGAAAAAAAGTTTCACATACTGGGAAAGGATCGAATTTGTCTAATCCTTAGCCGTAATTATGTAGATTATGTAATTTGGAGGGAAAGAAATCAAAGATTATTAAACAAGAACACAATAGATAAGCATACTTTAATTCACAAGTTACATTGTTGGATTATGGAAACTTTGGTAGCTCATCAAGTTGTTAGAAAATTAGGCACCCATTTTAAAAGACCATAGAATCTTTAATTCTCTAGTTTCTTTCCAAAGATTATAGGAAGGATACTATATTTTACATTTCACTTTATTTGCTTGGCACAATCTTGTGATGTCCCTTTTTGATGCCTTTTATGGCTTTTAAAGAACGTTTACATTTAATTTTCCAAAAAAAATACGAAGATGTTGTCTTCTTTTTCTTTTTCCTTTTTCATCTTATCCTTAATGATAGCCATTACCCACTCCTTCGAGTTCACCTTTATATAGTTATGAAAAGATCTCTAACCTCTTAATTTTATGGAATTGGCCAATCATTTAATTTAGAACTCTAGATTCTTATTTGAAATTATCAATTGATGTACCTTTCACTCTAGTCAAATCATTTAGAAGTTGTATGATCAAGCTTCTCAATAGCTAAATCCAAATCTAGTTTTCCTTCTTGACAAGTTATGGGTTTATATGGCAATATAAGGGGTTACTTTTTCTCTATTCTACACCTCTTGCTTAAGATGATTTCACTATCCCAATTTGTAAATGCTATTATAATGGTTATTTTATTATTATTAGTGGTTCTACCTTGTATCTATTTTACACCTCCTACATTGTTATTCTAACCAAAGCTCAAACGATTTCAGCATCCTAAATTGTAGGTGTTATTTTACGGGTTATTTTGTTGTCTTTGGTAGTTTTTAAGATAGTCTATGTGTTTGTTAACTTTGCAAAGGGACTGTCAACTTGACATTCATTACTGTCTTGTCCTCCTTTATAAAACTCATAATATAATGTTTGAGAAGGTCACTCTACTCCATTTAGGCTATCAATTCTCCTCTAAATTCTTTGATCTGCCAATATTGTGATTACATCCTCCTCGTGAATGCCTACAAGTCTAGTTGCCTTTGTCTTACTTTATTGCTATTACTAATTTTTTACATTTATCTCTTTAAACAACTTTAAATCACTTTTGAAATCTTATTGTTTATGGTTCACATATCTGTTGCATCAAATATACGTTTTTTTGCATCCTCTAGATCATTATAAAAACCAAACTTACAACAATGTTAATAGCCCATCGTTTGGGCACCTCTTGAGAAAGTTTATATATCGTTCCCATGAATCCTATAATGTGTTGTATAATAGGTAGAGAAATCATTCCTTAACTTTATAGTCTTAGCATGAGGGAAGTACTTAGCTAAGAACTTCTCTACTAAGTTATTATGGTGATTGAAGCAATAGGTAATAATTTCAACCATTATTTTTTTAATCCCATAGTGAGAATATAAACTTATTTAACATGATGGAATCTTTAGTTGGTTTATAGATTTTAAATGTGCCATACACCTTCTTCAATATATGCAGTGAAATCTTCATTTGACAATTTGTCAAATTGTATGAACTATTGTAACATCTAAATGATGTTAGTTTGATTTTAAATTTATTCAATGTAATCGTCAATCTTACTATGCTAGACTATATTCCTATCATTGATAGCTTCATATGGTCCATATATCCTTGTACTCCCTTCTATTCTATCAAATTATTGATTTAGTGGGACTAATATCTTTTTCCTCTCTCTCAACATTTATAGCATGTTTTCAATCTCTAGATTCTCTTCAACAAGATCATAAGAGTTGCTCCTTAACATACACCAAGTGTTAAAATCAAATCATAGCAATCACAAGAATCTTAAAAATAAAAGAATAAGAAACAAACATAAATGGAAAACTAGTTTAATGATGATCAAGTATCTTTAATAATAAATTATTCCCCACAACACTAAAAATTTGATTAAAGTATTGCCTATTATCCTAGTACAACACTATAGACAAGTGGAAATATCGTTTTGTACCTAGTGTAGAGGGTTAATCCTATGAGAAAAATTATAACTAATAAATCTAACTATCCTACTATTATCTAGTCACAAATAGGAGTGACTGAATGGTTAGTTATGACTGAAATTAAAGTAAACTAAATAAATTGATTGTCACTAGAATAATCAACCAGAGCAATTAGATAATAATAACATGTAAAATAGACTTCCACCTTTTATCATCTTATATCTTTGATTTCTACATATTTAGTTTTTTCTTTGGACCATGAAATATCCTAATGTTATGATAAATCCCATAAAAGTCACCATAATACTAGAAGCATCATATATGTATATTCCTTGATTCTAATTTAATCTTTAATATAGGTTTCTAAGTCAATCTAAACTTATATTCTTCTGAAAACATCTATATATAAATTTAGATTCATTTTAAGCTTTGTTTGTATATATCAAAAGAACAAAGCCAAAATTTTCCAAACATAAAGCCCTTTATTATAAAAATTGAAATAAATCAATGTAATAACAACCTAACGTTTAATCTAATCCAAATATAAAAATTGTTGGCCACTAATCATTTTTGAAATTATAAAAAAACAAACAAAGCAATAGAAAATTCATTGTAATGGTATCCTTTGATGATAAAAAATTGAAATAAATCGATGTAATAACATGTTAAGGTTTCATTTAATCGAAATATAAAAATATTTGGCCACTAATCATTCTTGAAATTATAAAAACAAAAAAAACAATATAAAAACTCATTGTAAAGATATCCCTTGATGATAATCTCAATCCTTGAATGTGATTGACTTCTTTGGAATGATTTCGATCTCTTTCTTGTTAAAAGCAGCTGTAAGATATGTATTTTAAGACTTTCTCTCCTTAATGACTAGTAAAACCTAAATACAACTTGAAAAGAAAGTAAAAAAAAAGCTAAAAATATCTTATTTTATTTAAGGATTTTTTTCATTATTTATAGATTTTTATTGTGGATATAATCTAAGACTATATCTCAGATCGTGTATTTTATCCACCAAGCCTTTTAAGAGAGAAACACAGGCTCTAATACGTCCATGTCCTAAGCGTGTATCCTTTGAATTCTTTTTCAACACTTGATGTAATCTCTCTCTGGCCGTGTAACATACCATTTTCTCAACATCAAAGTTTTTTCAAAGAACACGCCTTAACAAACGGTTGTGTGATAGATCATATTTATTCTTCTCATCATCTATTTCTATTCAAAGAGATGCATGTCCTTATACACAGTGTTGTACCAAGCAGTATTTAGCCAAATTTACGTCAACCACCCCCCCTAACCCCCACCCCCCCCCCCCCCCCCCCCCCCCCCC
>JANKOD010000004.1:14811041-14826004 GCA_026284645.1 Erythroxylum acuminatum | reverse complement strand
TGTTGCTTTCTTTACTCTATTACACTTGTGTTCTTTTTGTGTGTGAGGGAAACACTTAAACACTTGTGTGCGCGTGAGGTGCTCGGGGGCTAACGAAATTGTTCGGCGACATTCACGTGAGAAAGCTAAATCTTGCTTAAGTGGACCTAAGCGGGATTGCCACACGAAGGCGGGCGTGGTTTGCGGGAGAAGTTTGAGTCCGAAGAAAACCTTTGTGACAATAAGTATGGTGACCTTGGCGTTGTGTATATCCCACCTATATATCCAACTCAAGTGTAATTATCAATAAGGGTTATAGGCCATTTTGTTGCATTTGAGCCTCAAATCTTAGATAAACCCTTGACGTTAGAGTGAACTAAATCATAAGGTTCTCGTCTTCTTATTGAAGAATTATGGAAAGGGAATGAAGGTGTTTAGCAAGATGACATACTTCACAATGAAAGTCATTAGGTGAGTACCATGAAATAGGAAGGGAAACATATATTCAAGGTTATAAAGAGAAGGATGTCCTAGACGCTGGTGTCGAAGACAAATCTCAAAGTTATTGGTTGGGGACGTACCTTGAGTAGTAAAAGGTGGTTGTTGCTTTTGTGGATGATTCCATGGTATCAAGAAGATACAACCTATTTTGAATCCTTACATTTATAATCTTCCTAAAGTTCGATTTTGAAACGCATGCACTATGGATGCCAATGAACGTAACTAAAGAATTAGGATCTTTTGTAAGTTGAGAAGTGAAATTAGATTCATGGTTATGGTAGGAACATATAGGCATTTTTTAAAATAAGAGAAGATGAGAGGCGAATGCTCCCTTGGCCAACAATAGTGATGGTTGATCTCGCTGTAATAATCAAAACTTGGTTTATAAGAAACAAATTGCACAGGTCTATATGGAATGTGGTATGTTGCACTAGAATCAATAATCCAAGAATTAGATTAGAAATTGTTTGAGGCAATAGACTACCATTCAAGGCAATGAGCATGCATAAGGAAATTTTGGAAAGGTTTTAGGTAGATCTCATAGTTTTATTTCCTCCATAAGCTCATTTCATGTTAGATTTCCTTTGAGAAGACCCAACATCATGGTAAGTTTGACTATAAATGTTAAGATGAAGTCAGCATGGTCCAAGGTATGGCCAGAGTAGAAGTTAATTTAAGTGTTGGTTGAGTTGTGGCAGGCTATAAACAGTCAATCAAAATGAATTTTGCCAAACTAAAGGACAATCAAGTAGAACAAAAGTGCAGCTGTGGTGACATATAGGGAATGCCAACCTAAATCTTTGAATCGTTGAACTAGGAGGATGCCAAATACACAGTCAAAACCAACAAAGCCGATTGAAGGTACTATGGAAAGATCTGTCAGCTTTAGGACTCTTTAATCTACATATTTAATGATCTATAATTTAGGGACTATTTTAGGAAGTCTAATTTATATATTTTAATTTATTGTCTATAATTTAGGAGATAATTTAGAAAAGCATAATCTTTTCTTTTTTTAGTAAAATGTTTATATAAACATGCATTTTGTACTTTGAGAAGAATCTCCCTAAACTCTAATTTGTAATATGGTATCAGAGCATTAGGGTTTTCAACCTTTTGAGATGCCTTTGTTGCAATTTTTTTCAGCCTTCATTGCTCAACTGCAGGTCGTGCAGCCTTCACTGCTGCAATTTCAAATTGTGCAATCTTCATTGCTGCAATTTAATATTATTTTGCAGACTTTATTGTTGCATCTTTTCATCCTTTGTTTTATTTTCCTATAATTTTAACCATATAAGCCAGGTCTGAGGTCATAAAACCCCAATCTCAAATCCTCAAATAGAAGAAGTTCAACCAAAAGGTGAATTCCAAATTATTCAAACAACATATTGTTTAGACAGAAAAAGCTATTTGAAATGGTCCTAGTTGTCAAAACAATCCTTAAGTGGAAAAGGAAAAATAAATCACCTATTGGGAACTAGTCCTAAGCAAGGAGAACTAAGTTTTGATGTGTGGGATAAGGAGGATTCTCTCATAATGTCTTGGCTATGGAGTTTATTGACACCCAAAATTAGTGAGGCTATTTGACAAACTTATTCCAAGGCTAAGGATGCTGCCAAGTGTATAAAATAAAGGTTACAGCTAGAAAAACAAAACAAGGAGGGAAAACAATCATAGAATATGCGCAAGATTTAGTCAGAGGTTAAGACACGAGGAAAGCCACCTCTTTTTCCTTGGCCGTGTTCTCCCCTTCCTCTAAAGAACCTACGCCAACACAAGGAAGAGACTTATCCTCGACAGGGTATCATACAGTTGCTGTTCTATTTTTAATCTGGTGGTTGTGTTTTTCTTGATAAGAGTGTACTTGCCTTTTTATTAACCCTAACAACCTTCCCTTATATCCTTTTTGCTTGAATTTGTGAGCTATTTTATGCTCCTATAATGATGAAAAAGAAACATGAGAACAAATATTATATAATAAGATATATTAGTAAAACAAAGACATATTTTACCTTAAATAGGTTTTACTAGCATTTATTTGTAGCCTTAACTTCACCAGTAAAAGAGTTGTGATCGATTCCTGTTTCTTTGAGTATGTGCTTGAAATTCTTCAATCTGGCTCTTAATCCATTATACTTTTTCTTCAATTGAACACCAGTATACTCCTTATTGAATTTTGTTTGAAGACTTGCCTTAATATTCTTCCAACCAGATTTGGAAAAAGTAGTAGTTGTTTGATTTCGCTTCTTCACTTCTTCAACCATTTATGAGATAAAATACATCTCTATGATATCATTCTATACCACATCTTTTCATTTATTTCTATGCAATCATTGGAATTGTTTATATTGTTCAGACTTTCCATAACTGAATGTAATTATATATAATTGACATCAATCACAACAATTTCTACAAAGTATAAAATGCTAAATATAGTTTAAAATAAACATGGGACAACCATATTAAAGGTATGCATGGAGATGATAGAAGAGTTGAATTGAGAAATTAAATGAAAATCAATCTCTATAAAAATATCAACAATATTTAATATTCATCTACTGTACAGGAGCTTTCCTTTAAACATTTGATTCTATATCATAAAAATAAAAGTGTAAATTTAAGCAAGGTCATAATATATGCACGATGCATGCCATGCTAATGCAAGCACATGGTTTTTCACAATATGAACCATTGATGCAGTAGTTACTCCAATGGACCAAGTCAAAGGGCCCATAGTGTTTTCCATCTTCAAATGTTTATTAATCCACAGTACACACATAAGTACTGGCTAAGATCTCTCAACATGTTTACTCTAAAGAAGCCCAAAGTTTTAGGTGAATGGGCATAATCGATCAATACTATATACAATACTGTTGGAAAGTGGGTATACCACTGAACTACCTGAACAGTAAAAGCCATATTTGTCCTAAACTAGATTCCTAACCTTCCCACAAAGAACTCATCGCTCAAGAAATATTATGGGCAGTTGAATTCATTACACGTCGTCAAATTCAAGAACCATAAAGGTTTCTAGAGATTTCGTCGGTGGTGAGTGACTGATGAGAGAAGGAAGAAACAATCCCATAAGATGAGGGTGTCACATAAGCTGGATTGACTTGTGAACTAGAAGTGATGAGCACTATTTCCATGCAGGATGTCGATGACTGGTTTCCATAATTGGAGAAGCAGCAGTTGGCTTTGGTGTGTGTAGTAAGTGACAACTAAAGAAGGCTTGATTGCATAATTGAAGAAAAAGACACTTATAGCCTGACCCAAATATGTGTCGAGGCTAGCAGTTAATGGCTTAACGATAGAGTTTTCACTAAATAGGGGTATAGTTGCACTACTTAAATGTTGGTAATCTTAACAATAGAGTTTTCATTCCATAAACTTCTAAAATGAGCATCTATGATCACTACTACCAGAACCAATTGTGAGAATTAGGAACAAAGGACACGAGCTTGCTAGTGTCAAACCATCAAAACTGAGCCAAGGATGAGGAGAAGTGGAGTTGGAAGTGACAGAGGTTATAGCGAATTGATGGCGGAGAAAGCAAAAGAGAGGCCTTGTGAGAGTTGGACTCCACTAACAATAGGGAGAGGAAGGAATTTGTAAAGAAACAACATGAGGCCTGTAGCATTGAGGATGGCGAGGGTGGAGGCGTTTCTTTACATTTTTGCCACTTAAATAGCCCTATGAACAACACTGGAAGTCTAACACGCTACAAACAAGAGAAGTGAGAAAACAACAATAACAGAGAAGATGAATTAAGAATTTATTTTCAATTATGCTACAGTTCTTTGAAGGATTCGGTTAAATGATTGTTTTAGGAGATGAAGATGATTGGAAGAGAAGGCGGCGAAGGTGGGAGGTTTTTTCGTTGAATTCTAGTTGCAAAGAAAGAAGGCAAGTAACAACAAGAACCGAAAAGCAAATGAAGCAACAAATATGAAAACAAACAGGAAAAGGGTATACCTAGAGAAATTGCAACATAGAAGGTGCAGGAGACATCGAAAAATGCTAAAGTCAACGTAGAGAAACCAAATATGATGTTTTTCTGAACAAAAAAACCTGTTTTAAAAACACATGAAAATGTGATTTTTATGTTTTTGTAAACTTGTTGCCATTTTCTTATTTTTAGAAACAAAAAATGGAAACAAGTTTCAACCAAACACGCTTTAAGCATCTGTTTCTTTTTTTATGAAAACAACAACAAAAAAATAAGGAAAAAAACCAAACAGGCCCTAATTAATCTGAATTAAAGCTAATAATTTTCCTCTTGTTTTACAACTTATAATAATGGTTTAATTATCAAAAAAATTTAAACTTGACTAGATTTTGTAATTATTACCTGAACTTTAAAAAGATGCAATAAAATATCTCACAAGAATAATCTGACGCTGTTGATGTGGTAAGCTGCATCAGCTATAATAAGATGTACATGGGAAGCCAGGTATAACTCAAATTCCATAGCAGATTATAATTAAATTAAATTAATTAATAAAACCAAAAAAAACTAACCTAACCCAAGTTCCTTTTCTCCATCTTTATCCCATCTGCTTGCACTCATTATCTGGCAAGTGGCTTAATCAAATTATCCCTCTATGGTCTATGGTATGTCTATTGGTTCCTAAGATTTTATTAGGCCTACAACTCATCACTCAAATCTTAGTTAGTCCCTATTCTACGAGGCAACTGCATGGACGCTATGTCTAGTCTGGGAAGACATTCCAATTGTGCATCTCTCGACTCGTTCGCCTAACGACTTTTAGTTGCCATCGGCACAAGGCTTGTACTCTCCCTGCTGCTATGAAATACTAAGTATGCAATTGCAGCAAGATACATAGCCGTGTCTGGGAATCCAAATATTCCAAGAAAGATCTAAGCCACTAGCTTTAATGGCTATGCATTAGAATTTTGATGAAGCCACTTGCTAGATAATTAGTGTAGGCAAACGGGACAAGGTGAGGAAAGGAAACTTCAGTTAGGTTAGGGTGTTTTTTTTTTGTGTTCTTTAATATTATTTAATTTAATTTAATTATAATAGAATTTTACTTACATTTGACATTCCATGTGTAACTTATTACAGCTAACGTGGTATGTCAGGCTATTTTTGCAAAAAAAAGTTAGAATATTTTGTTACTTTTCTAAAGTTCAGACTATAATTGTAAAATTCTTTTGTATAATTAGCCTTTATAATCAACGACTTGTGCTTATTAGCTAGGTCAACTATCATTAATATTCTTCAAGACCAACAATTTGGTGCTTTTAAATCTAAATCGTGTTCACGTATGTTCAACATGAATTCTTAATCTTGAATTGGGTACTTCTTACCAATGTCTTGAAATCCTGAACTAGGTTATGAGGGTTAGAATATAACTGAGATACAATAATTTTAAAATAAGAAGAATTAACTTAAATTTTAAAAAAATCATTTACTTGCATGTTCAAACCAGTCGAATGGTTCTTGAATTGAATAATTTTTTGTTAGTTCAGATCAGGAGCTCTGATCAAGTTTTCTCAGTGTCCTCTCATCTATTCTGGATCACAAGATCAGTAAGGAGTTCCTTGACTATACAAAGGCCTTGTTATAGCTAATTCGGAGGACAAAGGGACCTGAACGTGGAACGACGCAGTACTGGAGTCGCAAGGCGTTACGCAGTGCTTAGCAATAAGAGTAGGGATTATTCCATGCACGCGGGTATAGGGGATAACTTTAACAGACAATATATCTCGTAGGTTTCAGAGGATTGTACGTTATTTCCTCTTTTGCTGTTTCTCTCTCTGTAATCTTTTCTCTGTCTATCTTTCCCATAACAAATTCCACGCTCGAATATTTGCAGACGGTTGTCGGGTGACGACACGTTTTTTCTTATAACAGGCCTACTCCTTTTCTCATTTAGTTTATCTACCAAACTCAATCAGTTACCTAAGTGTCTATTATAAGTTAACTTCACCAATGGTTAAGTTTATTTATGGCTACATTATGTTGTCCAAAAGTAGCTTTTACATGCATCGTTATTATGATATGAAAAGGCATGCATCTTAATACAGAGATATTGATTTCTGAACTTGTTTTATTTTATTTTCAGATTGGGGACCCAAAGTTGATGTGGTAGGATTTTGCTTTCTTGATCTAGCTTCAAATTATGAACCTCCTGAATCACTAGTGAAATGGCTTGATGCTGGTCCTAAACCTATTTATATTGGATTTGGAAGCCTTGTGAGTTTGCTTTTGCAACTTTTGTCCTTCTCTTCTTCTCTTTTCCTGAATGATGGATGTTGTTATCATTTATTGCATCTTAATTCCAAATTCTTTGTTTTTCTAGTCTTGAATTGTTTTCCTTCTTCCAGTGACGATCATAAAATTCTTGAACACTGGGACTATCCCACTGTTTGCAGGCTTCAATCAATTTTATCTCATCCTGTCGTGAACTGTACTTTGATCTTGACTTGGCATGCAGCTGAATTGTGAAAAGCATTGATCTGGAAATATTTTTAATGCTGGCATTTGGTTTGTTTTAAATGACATTAAATGTTCAGTTCCATACAAGACATTTATCTTGTTATCTTGATACGCATTTGATTTATATTATTTATGAGCATCTGTTTAATCACGCTGCTGTCCTTTCTTAATGAGTATATGTTATAAGTGAATGCTGAAGTGACTTTTTGGGGGTGATAACATATGGATGTTTGTAATTTAATTAACATTTTATTGCTTTGTTTTGTCGGCTTCTTTTCCATTTCAGCCTGTTCAAGAACCAGAAAAAATGACACAAATAATTGTGGATGCATTGGAACAAACTGGACAGCGGGGCATCATTAACAAAGGCTGGGGTGGCTTGGGTGAATGTAAGTTCTTTTCTTCTCGTATTGTATTTCTATTTTATAGCATTATCTTTTTATAATGTGTGTATCTGATGTTTTATATGGATTCCCAGTGTCGGAACCAAAGGACTCCATATACCTATTGGATAATTGCCCTCATGATTGGTTATTCTTAAGATGCAAAGCAGTGGTAAGTTTTAATGGTCTTGAAATTTGTAGAAGTCTTGAATACATTTCTAAATAGATTGTTTGTCTTTAAAATCAATGCATCTGGACGGTGGATTAAAAAAGATGACGTTAGGTCGATCATTCTAGCCTATGAGCTGAACTGACATTGATTAACTTGTAATCTTTTTGGTTTAAATCTTATTATATGGAATAACTTGTGTCCTGAATGTTATGATGGCTTGAATTATGTTGGTATTATACAGATGGCATGCTTTTATTTTTCTGGAATAGTTGTTGGTGTATCCGTTTGAAGTATATACTTCTTTCACCATTTTACTCATCAATATAAATGGTGATTGCAATTCTAGTAATTGTCCACTTAACTTTCAGGTTCATCATGGAGGTGCTGGAACAACAGCTGCTGGTCTTAAAGCTGCAGTAATGGCTACACCATATTATTTTATAAGTTTTAGACCTTTGTATAGGCTCTTGCCTTATTATAATTCATACTCCGTTTGCATTCCAGTGCCCGACAACGATTGTACCTTTCTTTGGTGACCAACCTTTCTGGGGTGACCGAGTGCATGCCAGGGGAGTAGGTCCTCCACCTATACCAGTTGATGAGTTCTCACTTTCCAAGTTGGTTGGTGCAATAAATTTCATGCTTGATCCAGAGGTAACTTTCCAAAGGCTGGATATATTGATGAGTTGATATATGCATAGGTGGCACAAGAAAGAATAGCCAAATTTACCCTTTTACATGGAAACTCTTCAATTAGATAAGAGAATGAATTTGATCCTATAGAGAAAACCTTGAAGAGTTGCGTTGTAATCTTTGAGAACACAAGCTACGAAGGATTCTCTATGTTCATGATACTGGAATCTTGTCTTTTTTCCTAGAATGGCAAGTACTTCAAAGAAGTAAAGAAATAATAGTCTTGCATGAAGTGGCTGCCCAAGATGATGCCTTTATTCTCAACTACTACATTTTTTAACATAGTATGTTAAGCAATCGAACTTGGCACTTGCTTATGAGCTCTGCTAAAATTTCAAATTTTGCTTCTGATAAAGAAATGGGAGTTGTGTTAATATGATCTATTATTCTGTGGAACAGAGAGAGAGTTCTTAATCTTTAGTGCAATTAGCCAACAGGACATTTCCTAACAAATTTGCTGTGCCAGGTAAAAGAGCGTGCTGTGGAGCTGGCCAAGGCCATGGAGAATGAGGATGGCGTAACTGGAGCAGTTAAAGCATTTCTTAAGCAACTCCCTCCAAAAAAGCCCCAGCGGGAGCCAGCACCGGAACAGTCCAGCTTTTTGTCTTTTAGGCGGTGTTTTGGTTGCTCGTAAATCTCCTTTTGATCTCAATTTGTTCTTGTGCTATCTAATCTCTGTTTCTAAGTACAAAAGGTTTCCTGACTAACCAAGATCTTCCCCGGATAATCAGAGCGCTTCTTCCCCAATTTGTAATTATCTCCATTTATTACACCCGCTGTATATCCTATGTAACATACGAGCAATCTCCCCAATTTAATGCTTGATTCATGCCTTCTGATGTCTAGCTGTTCTCTGCTAGAATCTGCACCTAATGTTGATTTTTCCCATTAGCGACACTGGTCTTCAGAGTGTGAAAGTTGGAATTTGTCGGATTTTCTTAGTGTTTAAAATTCGGAAAGATAATTTGTTCTTATGGCATTTCCATGCATGACGAGTACCGTGCCTGACATCTATCGGAATGTGTGCTTTTAAACAAAGCTGTTTTTTTGTTTAAGTCGCTTGAATGTTATGTTATGGTCAAGGGTAAGAGTTTCGAATATCGACTAGTATGTAAACTTCAAAAAATTAAAGGACTATTTTGCAAAAAATCCCTCGACTTTCTACTAGATCTTATTTCTCACTCTCACATTTTTTATGTCCCCCTCGTACTCTCCTCCTCGGTGACTCTCCACCACGCCCTCGATAGTCTCCCATTGGCCCACCATCATCTCTTACTTACGGTCATGGTTCACGTCGTCCCTTCGGCTCTTCCTTAGTTCTCACGCATAGCACACCACCGGCAAGCCCTGCCCAATGGCTCTCCATTTCTTCCAAGCTCCAACCATCTACTGCTCAATGCGTTTCGAGAGTGTGAAGTGCAGATTTGGAATTTCAATTTTTCAGATTCAGCTAACCTGCACCGAACTTAACTGGCCTGACTTTTAATTGTATTTTCTCTTTTTTTTTGTGCGGCTTTTTTGCTGTAAATTGCTATTGCATTATATTTGTTTGTGCACGAGTGTTTTGTGACGGTTGAAATTGTTGGAATTATTTACGTGAGTTGGAATATTTGGGTTTGAAAGTTGGAATTATTTTTGTGAGTTTGTTCAATTTCAATGCATTGTCAATTTATGAAAAAAAAATTAATGCATTCAAAAATTTGGATTGTTTAAGTTGGTTCAATTTTAATATAATTTAGGTACTGTTAATTTATGAAGAAAGTTAATTCATTGGAAAATTTGAGTAAAAAATTAAGGATGTTGATTAAAATTGACAAATGAGATATTGTTAAACAAAAGTTAAGAATTAAAATTTTAGAAACAACGTTCATTAAAATTAGTTAAGAAAATAAACTAATTATAAGCATTACAAATGGAATTGTGAATTATGAGATTACATAAAGTAAAATGTAAATTTATAGTTGTGAGTTATGACTGAAGTTGAATATGTTATACATGTGAGTGTATGTCTTTGGTTTATAGTTGAATGATGTAATTATATAAAGTATACTTGTATTATGTAATTAAGTATGTTGAATACTTTGATTGCTAGTTTTGTAACTTATTTGATGAATTGCGTTAGATGAAATTGAATTATGTAATCATACAAATGAGTTATATTATATAAGATGTATATGTGTATTTGTTGTGCCAAAATAAATTCTAAAAATCTTGGATTTCCTACTCGCAAATATATGAGGTAATTGTAGTTGAATACCCAAAGGAGATGAAATTGGTTCACTCAAATTAACTTTGAATAAAAACAAATACAATCCTAATCATTCTAACCAATTTGTTGAGAAAAGGATTTAAAGAAAATAAGATAAATAAACTAAAAAATAAACTAATTTAACTGGAAGCAAAAAATAGTTTGATCAATCAGTATAGTGAGCTCTTGAGAAATTAACTTCACTAATTTAATCTCTTGTGCATGATTAAGCAAATTGATTCAATAATTATTGCTAAAATTAACGAATAGGTTTTAAAATTAAGTCAAATAATAAATTAGATTTAACTTTTGTATTCCATAAGTTTATTATCCAAATAAATTATTTAAATCCAACAAATAATTACTCACTTAAGTTAAAATATTTTTATTTCATAACTTAAGCGTCTATAATCTGGCATCACCAACCAAACATATATTGGTGACCAATATCTTATCCACTCACTAACACCTTTGTAGTATGGAAATATTAATGCATATCCCATAAAATTTTCTAATATTTTGACATTTCAAGAATTCAACATTGTCCAATTTGGTCCATTATTGTAAACAACATTGAGATAAATAAGAGTCAAAGCATACTCTATTACACCAACCAGCGTATTTGCTTCTCTAAAAATGTCTTCTAATTGATTTTGTATATGCTGTAACACCTCAGACATGCAATATAACCAAATAGTCATAGAGAATCCCTCTTTTCCCAGTATTGGTTTAAGAAGTTTCTTCAACCAAGCATCTTTTTTCTCAACTATTCTATGTTTCCTCCCACCATTGAACACCAACATTTCCTTATTGTTTTCTTTGATACCACTAGTTAGCAAGGTTAAGTTGAGCTAAATAAGTACCTTCAATTCCCTTATGTTGCAACTAGGTTCTACAACCAAGTTCTTAATGAATTTATGTGAAACAAGTTGTATACATTTCTAATGACTATTTGGATTGGTTATCAATCAATGTGATAATAATGCCTTTGAGAAAATTTCACAAACATATTTTGTGCATTCGCCTTACGAATGCTTAAGGGATAAGAAATAGATGAACACTAAACATATATATATATATACTTTGATTAATGTGTCATAACAAATAGTATACGAAATCAGGCAAGTCAAGCCAATCCTTTTTCTGCCTATAACACACACACATGCGTGCACAAATACAAGCCATCAATTAGAGAGGCGACGCTTGTTTTCTAGCCAACCATCATGACTTTTCATATTTATATTATCCAAACAAATTTCTTTGGATGTTGGTTAAAGCTATATAATTGTTAGGAAGAAGCATATTAGGACAATTAACAACCAACATAATGAAAAACTGACATAACTGAAACAACCGACAATAATTGTCAAATTATAACCATCATTGCATGGAGATAAGATATGGTTTAGTCTGTTCAAGTCTTAGAATTTCAATTTTCCACATTGCCTCAATCGACCCGATCACTTATGTTTCTGCCCTCCATCAAAATAGATAACTTATGCATTTTCATCATTTGGGTGTCTTTGCCAATTTCTTGGACAATTTTGTTTACACCAATTCTTAGTTAAAATATAACACCATCATATTATAGAATGTGCCCCAGCCAACTTTCAAAAGGAAGGTCTCACACATGATGAATGATAATTGAACTTCTAAAATAGGTAAGTACAGAATAATGGGAAGATGCAATCTGTCCCCCTCTTTCTATGGTTTAAGTCTCACCAACTCATAATTACGTTATTGTTTTACTTTTTAACGGGTTGAATCAAGTCAGTTGATGGTTTTTTATTCAACCAAAAATAAACTCTAAAAATTGGTCAGTCTATTGTTTGCTAATTTCTGAGTTGGAGCACTAAATATCCAACGGCCTGATAGTGATACAGTCCCATTATGCTAACATCGTTTTATGTTCCTTTGGATATAGAAACAGTAGACGTCGATGCTTGTACAACGACACTGTTGCTGTAAAGTCCAGGCTAATCAAGGTCCAAACAACATGCGGCCTTAGACCAGTTTCGACCCCAAGCTTACATTAGTTTTCGTCCTGATTGTCAAGAAGCCTCCGTTGATTTCATTAGACACGACACGATCTTCCCTTTAGACAGCTAACCTCAAAGTTCACCAAGACATTGTCAATGTGTTTGTAAATTAAGTATGAAGAGATCTGTTGAAACAAAGAAACTAAAGTTTTCCCGATAAACCATTCGTTTATTCGCAGAAGATATGGTCCAAATTATTTACCAATAATCCTTACAGGAGCACGACCCGTTGACGAAGTGATGGAAGCGTTTGCGGTCTCTTACAACTATCTTACGGTTGTACAACTTAGATATTAGTTTCATAGAAGAATGGCAGTCTTCACAAATGCGTAGGTTCTTAACAACTCGAAGTGGTGCTCCAGGAGCCGTACTGATTAAGCCGAAAGCCACTGCAATCTTCTCACTGTGATATTGCAAAGCACTTTCTTTATCTTCTTCATCCATGTTGAGCAGCACTTGCGTAGTGTTTGGTCGATAGCCCGCATTCCTCAATTTGTAAGAAATTTCCGCCAACATTAAATGGACTTCTTTACCCCTAGGATGGGAATCATCTTCCACCAGGAATTCATGAATTACCCCATCAAGTTCAATCCAACTACATCCAGGGTCTTTTCTTATATCCATTTCCTTCATCTTTAGCCTCATCTCCGCAACTCCTTCCCAATTTCCTCTGGAGGCAAAGATGTTGGATAGAGCCACATAAGATCCACTATCATTTGGAAATGAAGCCATCAAAATCTTTGCTATCCGTTCTCCCATCTCTAAGTTCCCATGCATTTTGCAAGCACCAAGCAAGGCCTTCCATATCACATCGTCTGGTTTAATTGGCATGTTTAGTATAACCTGTTCAGCCTCTTCTAAAAGTCCAGCACGACCTAACAGATCAACCAGGCAGCCATAATGTTCAATTCTTGGTTCCAAACCTACAACGTTAACCATATGGTTGAAAACTAATCGACCATCTTCAACTAAACCAGCATGGCTACAAGCATTCAGTAAGCCAATATATACAACGTCACTGGGTGCCACACCGGCATGTTGCATCCTCCAGAAGTAATCAAGAGCATCCTTCGCCTGCCCATGCATTGCAAGGCCACCAATTAAAGCACTCCAAGTAACAGTATTCTTCTTATCAAGTATACTCTCAAATACCTGAACTGCCTTCTCAATGCTTCCACACTTGGAATACATATCAATCAGAGCAGAGCCCAGCACACTATCTATCACAATTTCATTTCTTTCTGCATACAAATGCACCCATTTACCTAACTCAAGTACCCCAAACTGGGAAATTGCAGGGAGAACGCTAACCAAAGTTACATAATTTGGACAAATTTCTCCCATCTGCATTTCCCGAAACATCTCTATAGCCTCCTTAAAATGCCCATTTTGTGCATAACCAGATATCATCACATTCCACGAAACAACACTCCTGTGAGGCATATCGCCAAACAACTTCCTAGAAACTCCAAGTTCCCCAAGCCTCGCATACCCATCAACCATCACATTCCATAGAACAACATCACCATCTTGCTTCCTCTTATCCAACGCCGATTTACTGTCATTACCAAGTTCAAAAACTTGTTTATGAAACAGCATATGTGCATCCTCCATGACCCCACACATAACGTACATCCTAACAAGACTGCTAGCAACAAACTCATCACCATTCAATCCCAATTTTACAACAAACCCATGAACCTGCTTCCCTTCCTCAATCCCTCCCATTTTAGCACAGGCTTTTAACACGGAAGGAAAAGTGAACCTGTTGGGTGCCACCGAACCATCATGACACATTTGGCAAAACAATAAGAAAGCAGTTGATGGGTCATCATCCTCACCACCATGAGTTTCAGCGAACGCTCTTATGATGGTGTTCCAAGAGAAGCAATTTGGTTCATGCAATTGTTCGAACAACTTGTTTGCGTATTTGAGGTCAGGGCGAGAAGAAAGACAGACGAATTTGAGCAGCTCGGCAGCGGCTAAAGTGTCGTGGATTAGGCCGGTCTTGATGAATTGGGCATGCACTGGCTTGAGGTCTGTCGAAGATGTGCAGAGTGCAAGCTTGGGGATGAAAGAAGGTGGTATATTGGGTGTAACGGCAGTTGAGGTCATGGTTTCCGTAATCGGAATTGTTGGAATAGAGTCGAGATGAATTCGCCCAGGATCATATGAAAAATGAAATACCGCTCAAATTATGCCACGTCTATCCAAAGAAAAAGCGGTTAATCTTTTAACGAGTTAAAGATTTGTTTTGAGAATTCAATCAAATATGTTTTTACACGACTCTCTAGATTCGTGGTCCCCCTGAAAGAGATGCTCTCCTCTCTATATTGCTTTCATCTGCGAGTTTTATTTTTTTTGAAAAGTTAAATTGAATTGAATAATAATAAATAAGAGTTACGAGGAACATTGAACCCAATAGAAAAACCATACACAACCCTTTAGAGATAACCTCCAAAACGACATGACGAATGGGCAA
>JANKOD010000004.1:14789529-14800624 GCA_026284645.1 Erythroxylum acuminatum | reverse complement strand
TAAGGGTTAATTTAAATACATGTTTTGATTAACTAAACATAAAGAGAAAATAGGTAAATAAATTTACCACGACGAATGCTTAACTAATAAATTGGTTATTTTTAGTTTCGATGATCAACATAAGTTCAATAACGAAGGAGACCGGAAACCAAGATTCGTTTATATTGATTGTTAAATTCTCATTGTTTTATTATTAGTTATTTTTCAATTTCATATTCCAATTAAATTATGTTTTATTCACAACTGAGCACCCCCCCCGTTTATTGTGTAACTACTAACGTCTGAATTCTGCGTGGGAACGATCCCTACTTTCCACTAGTACATTAATTTGTGTTGCAGGAAGTTGGTTTCTTTTTATATTTGGTTGCAGGCAACAACATTCACCAACTCCAACTGAATATGTATAACAAGAGCAACAATACAAAAGTATTACAATTAAACTATTAGAATACATTGCCAAGCGTCTAGTCCGTTGAAGTGTATTCGAGAAGAGATTTTCCTCACCTAAATATGATACATTTCAAGAAGGCAAGGAGGTAAATTCTACTCTAAAAGATATGATAACCAAACTTGTTCAGGAATCAAACATGATGCATTAGAGAACAGAGGCTCGTATATATAATTTGGTGAATTGGGTTAATAAGTTGGAGAAGATATTATTTGACGAATTACAGAGGAGTTTACCCAGTACTATTGAAACAAATCTTAAAGAACATAAAATAACAATCATGCTTAGGAGTAGAAAAGAGCTTCCAAACAAAGAAGAAGAAGAAGAAGCCTCTGTCCAAGAAAAGGAAGTAGAGAAGTGGCAAGAGATAACTGAACAAGAATAAGTGCCAGAAACCTTTGTCCAAGAAGAAGAAGAAGAAGAAGAGTGTACAAAGGTGGTTGGGGAAGAACTGACGGAGGAACCAAATACAAAAACTACTGATGAAGTATTGGTAACCATCTTAAATACAAAGGGTTCCCACTTTCTCCACGATAAACTGCTTGTGTCAACTAAATATTCAGGAAGTTTTATTATTCCCTATTTTATTAATATTTTATCATTAAAAGGACATTAATGCACGTGCTTGGATTTATTAATTTGATAAATTATTTTCTTTTGATTATCTTACAATATGCGGCTTGCTCACAGGCTACGAAACTCTTATATGGAGAAATAGATGGAAGCAAGTCACTAATCATAGATCTAGGATGATGGTAAACATGCAGGGTACGTCGAGCTAATGATGTTGAACAAGCGCTACTTAGGAGGTAATATAAGAATTATGATACATTTTATTTTATGTTATTTTATTTTCACGTGTCTTAGTTAGTTTCATTATTTTTATTTTATATCTATTTTTATCCCTTGTTTCAATTATATTTTTTCAAGGATGTACCTAGTATCAAGTGAATCCCTCATTGAAATCAGAATCTGAACATTTACTCAGGAAAGTAACAAAATCCCTCCACTTTTTCATTTTTACTTGTATATGTTGATATTGTATATATTAGGGACAATGTACAATTTTAAGTGTAGGGAAAGGTTTAATGACTTCAATTTTTTAAAGTTTATTATAATTTTTGTTATTAAATTTATGAACTGATATCTTGAATTAATTGAAAGCTGTCCATAGAGACTTGAATTCATTCTTAAATATTGATTTGAATTAGTATGCAAAAAGAAGATAGTTAGAATAAAGTTGCTTTTATAAGTCATTTTTTAATAATTATTAAGATAGTCAAATTGAATGAAAGTGCATATTATTTACACACATAAAACCATTTTTTGTGAGCTTTTGAACATAAGGAACAAAATTTTCAAAAAAAAATTCAACTCTTTTAATTCTTTCGTGTGAGTTATCATGCATAGTTGAATAATTATAAAACTTTCTTTTATTATGCATATTCATACCATATTTATTAATTTACAAGCATTGAAGTAATAAAGACATTTAGATTCATCAATTTCTTTTAACCTATTTTTTTGATAATTACCTACGACAATTTATCCTTCATGAATAACCAAGTTGAGCCTTAGCCTTTTTTATTAATTGTAACCGAATTATTAACCTCTATCCTTTTTTTTAAGTCTTTTTATTGTTTTAAATCATGAAGGTTACTTACATTACCTGATTGTTTGAAATTTGAAATTTTAAAAGGCCTAATTGGAGGATGAGAAATATCAAAATCTTTAGTAAGGTTGAGGAGTTTAATAAATATAGTTGGAACCCTTTATGACTCAAACTAAGGATGACTATCATGATTAATACTAATTATCTACTCTTGTCCAATGCTATTAAAATGCAATTGAACATCTAGAATATGATGTTGTTGGATATATCCAACTGTGTACTTTCTTCATTAGGTTGAGCTCCATTATTAGGAGATGTAACTTCACACATTTTTTAATTTCCACCTTTTGAATGAATTTATTACTTACATTCCAAAAAAAACATATATTCTTATATTTTGTACATTGAGGACAATGTACGATTTTAAGTGTGGGGAAGGGGGGGATTATGATTTTCTTAAGCTTATTATAATCTTTGTTATTAGAATTTATGAACTCATATCTTGAATTTATTATTTTGATATATTATTCTCTTGCTATTATCTTTCAACACGTGGCTTACTCTCAGGTTAAGAAACTGTTTTGTGGAGAAAAGGGAGAAGTAAGTGACAAATTATAGACCCAGGATGAGGGTAATATGCAAGGTACATCGAACTAACGACTTTAAACAAAAGTTGCATAGGAGGCAACCCATGAATTAGGATAGGTTTTATTTTACGTTTTATGTTATTTTATTTCATTTTTCATGTTTTCATATTATTTCTTTTTATCCCTTTTTTTTCTTTATTTCTTGCAAGGAAGTAGTATATCAAATTGGATCAATAGTCCCAAAATCATAAAAATCAGTATTACTTAGGGAAGTACCAAACGACACTTTCTCCCTTATAACATATATGCTTATATTATGTGCATTGAAGACAATGTACGATTTTAAGTGTAGGGAAGGGGATTATGATTTTCATAAGCATATTATAATCTTTGTTATTAGAATTTATAAACTGATATCTTGAATTAATTGAAATATGTCCATAGACACTTGAATTCATTATTGAATATTGATTTGACTTAGTACACAAAAGGATGATAGTTAGAATAAAATTATTTTTATAAGTCATTTTTTAATAGTTATTAAGATAGTCAAATTGAATGAAAGTGCATATTATTTACACTTATATAACCATCTTTTTCATTAGCTTTTGACCCTACGGAGCAAAAATTTCAAAAAAATTTAAGCTATTTTAATTCTTTTGTGTGTGTTATCATGCATAGTTGAATAATTCTAGAACTTGCTTTTATTATACATATTGAGACCATATTTATTAAATTAGAAGCACTGATGTGATAAAGGCATTTAGATCCAACAATTTGTTTTAGCCTATTTCTTTGATAATTACCTTACTATAATTTATCCTTTAGGAATAACCAAGTTGAGCCTTAGCCTTTTTTTATTGATTATAACCCAATTATTAACCTTTATCCTATTTTTCTTTTAAGCCTTGAAGGTTATTTACATTACTTGATTGTTTGGAACTTGAAAATTGAAAGGTCTAATATTTCTTTAACTGTAGTTAAGGATGTATTGGGGCAAGTAAATAAGTTGGTGTTCCCTGTGGATTTTTATGTAGTTGATATGAATGATAAAACCTTGTACAATGCAATACCTATCTTACTAGGGAGATCGTTACTTAACACAGCCTAAACTAAGGTAGATGTTCATGAGGGCACCCTCATAATAGAATTTGATGGGGAAGTAATTCATTTTAACATTTTTTATGTAATGAAACATCCTCAAAATGATCATTCTGTTTTCACTGTTTTTGTGTTTGATCCTCTAATGCAAGAAATGTTTAAATTGAGTTACAAGGATCAATTAGAAGCAATCTTGACTAAGCACTTGGAAACAAAAGCTACTGATGATGTTGAATGGGAAGAAGAGTTGATTGAGATGGAGAATTCCTGACAATCATTGGATACCTCTCCCACAAGGTATGAAATGGCTTCTATATAGTTACCTAAATCTTACTAGAGGTTGTTATCTTCTAATGTCCAAGTACTTGATGTGGAGTTGAAGCCACTACCCGCTCATTTAAAGTATTCATATTTGGGAGATAAGCAAACCCTACTGGTCATTATTTTGATAGTGTTGACTTCTGATATAGAAGAAAAGTTGGTTTGAATGTTAAGAGAGCATAAGAAGGCCATTGGATGGACAATTGCAAATATTCAAGGAATAAGACCTTCTATATGCCTCCATTGCATTTTGTTGGAGGAGGATGACAAGTCCATTAGGCAAGCTCAATGTAGGTTGAATCCTCTAATGATGGAAGTAGTGAAGAAGGAAGTGTTGAAGCTTCTACCTAATCTCTGACAGTTAGTAAGTCTGGTTTAGGTAGTTCCAAAGAAACCTAGAATCATGGTAGTGGCCAATCAGGAAGGTGAGATGGTTCTCACTCGCGTGCAAACTAGGTGGCGAGTATGTATGGACTATAAAAAATTGAATGCGACAACTCATAAAGACCATTTCCCCCTTCCCTTTATTAATCAATTGCTTGAAAGATTGACTAGATATGAGTATTACTGTTTTCTAGATGGTTTTTCAAGATATCTTTATATCTTAGTTGCACCAGAAGATCAAGAAAAGACCACCTTTATATGCCCATTCGGTACATTTATTTATTGAAGGATTCCATTTAGATTGCGCAATGCACCAGATATTGTGAATTTTTTAGTTAGAAACAAATTACCTATTGGTTTGTCAAAAGCTCAGAGGGATAAATTGAAGAATGAAGCCAAGTACTATGTTTAGGATGATTCATATCTATGAAGGCACTGTGCAAATCAAGTCATAAGAAGGTGTGTGCCTAAGAGCAAGATGCCTTCAATCTTATCCTTCTGTCATTCGTATGTGTGCGGAGTTCACTTTGGGTAAAGAGGACTACCCATAAATTTATAGAGAGTTGTTTTTACTAACCTTTGTTCAAGGACGCATACATCTTTTATAAGTCATGTGATAGGTGCTAATGGTCTAGTAACTTGTCCCGTAAAAAATCAAATTCCATAAACTCCTATTCTTTTCTGTGAAGCAGAATACCAAAGCTTTCCATGACAAAATGATCTCAGGGAAAAGCTTCGTTGTGGGGCCAGAAATAGCTTCTCTATCACTCCAGACTCAAATTATTCCTAAGTAAGTTGTGTTCTTGTTGGGTTGGTCTATTTGCCGTATCTTATGTCTTTCCATTTGGTGAAGTAGAGGTAAAAAGTTTGAAAACAGAAAAGACATTTAAGTGAATGTTCATCGCCTGAATTCATACTGTGAAGGCTTCCAAATAGAGAATGTGGAAGTGGTGATGCTTGAAGACACAAATGGCATCACTTGATGGGGAAAATATGGAGTCGAGCCAATGACATAAAACAAAGGCACTACTTGGGAGGCAACCTAAGGGAAGTTTGTTCCTTTTTATTTACATTCTCAAATTTGTTGTTTATGTTAAATGTTCCATTTCTTACATTTGATGTTACATTGGGGAAAATGTAAATTTTAAGTGTAGGGGGTGGGGATCTTAGTTTTTATGTATGTTTTTAAGTTTTTTTGCATATGTATTTTTTTATGTGTTTTTAAAAATCAATCAAACAAACAAATATTTTCTCTTTTCTATTGCTTTTAGGACTATATAGTCATAATTAGAGAGTAAATTGACTACAAAATTTCATAGAAACTTGAGCATGTACTTTTAATTTTGTATATTGTGATGAGTCAATATACATTATCTTTATAAAAGTAATGAAAAGTGGGTATACATAAGCCACTAAGATTTTAAGCCTTTATATACTGACACATCTATATCAGTCTTATTTTATTTATTTGTGACCTTCATGTCATCCTGACTTTGCTTTGATTTTCTATTTGAGACCACATTTTTATCACATGCATTAACATGAAAATGATATAAGCATTCTTTGTTTCACAAGTTACGCTAACCAAATAGCGTACCTATCGATATGATTTTTCCTTTTGATAAGCCCTTTTGAGCTTTATTTGCCTTTTCTTTATATGCTAACCACATTATATGCCTTAAACCTAACCAAATGTCCTACCCAGGCCTTAAAGCTAGTGAAGCATTATAATTGTTGATGTTTATGGAAACACAAGAGTATAATAAGTGTGGGGGTGTGCATATGTGTAGGTTGGTTATAATTTTTGGAATGTCATTTTATCTCTTATCAATGAATTCCAATATTGATGTAGCTTCTCTCAATTTTTATAAAAAAGAAAAAGAAAAAAAAAGAAAAAGAAAATGAAAAAGAAAAGAAAGAAAAATGTTTAAATAAAATTATCAAATGCATTTGTTTTGCAAAGTTATTTATGATTAGTCTTTCTTCCTAAAGTTATATGGAAAGGGTTTGCTTATGATGTGAATGAGGGAGATGTTGTTTTTGAAGGATCATTCCTTATGGTTATAATGTATTGTTTATCATTGATTTTTGTGAATGATTATTTCTAATTCTTTATGCTTCACATGGTTTATGATGTGAAAGCTTAAATCCGAGCTATGAAACATAATTTCTGCATTAATCATAGATGATGGTACCCAGTTTTGAGTTAATGTTATTTTTCACACTTAATGCTACATCGAGTATTTTTCTTGCTTTACTAGCTTTGATGGATTTTCACTACACTATCCAAATACATCTCATCTTAACCTTTACCCACATTACAGCCTTAAAAAGTCCTTTGATCATGATTATGTGTGTGAATCCTAGCGATGGAGAACTGAAATGATATGCAAAGTCATGGAATGCCTTAATCATAAATCGTGTTTGAGTGTACCTATATATCTATCTTATTTTTAAACACATTTTGTCAAAGTCTACCCCTAGATAGCTCAGTTTCTGAAAGGAATGATTGTTGATTAATCATGAATAGAGAAATTTAATGTTTAGTTCTTGCCATGGTTTTGAAAGTTATTTCTCTTTTCTTATGACTATTTATTCTTGGGAAATATGGAAAATGTAAAAGTATATTAATTTGTGACTTTGATTTTGTTGTTTTGCCTGAGGACGGTCAAAAGCTAAGTGTGAAAGAACTTGATATGTGCTTAATTGATTATACAGTTACGTCATGAGTGATTAATGCTATGAAATGCTTAATATACTCATTTTGGTTCATATTTGGTTTTAGGTACAAGTAGGAAGCATAAAAGCTAAAATGAGTTAAAAGCGTATTCCTTGAGTCATGCTCTTGATGTTTAAACTCATTTGTCTTTATGGAACAAGAGGGAGATGGATTAGGGTGAAGATTATTGTGCTAGTAGTTGCAAAAGCAATAGAATCAATCAAGTAAATAAAGAAACATAGTAAAAAAACAAAATTAATTTTTACATAGGAAGCCCGAGTATCGAGAGAAAAACCCATAAGGCAAAGAGAGCCCGAAAATATGCACTATGTCAAGGAGAAAAATTACAACTATTTTTTCTCTCTCTCTCTCACAATCCCCAAGACTAATGAAGAGTATACCAATATGATGTTACAAAGGACCCTAAGTGTTTATATAGTAGTATAACCCTAGGGTAATGATCCTACACAAAGTAGAAATTTGGAAATAGTGTCAAAAAAGGAAAGAAAACCTACACATAATAGGAATCTTGAAGGCTTGGGTCATTATCCCAACAAATCTCCACCTTGACGCAATACCGAAAGTAGGAGCTCTCTTCGTTGTAAGCCCCAAAGGGTGCTTAAGTATTGAGAATACCGGCTAAGTCCAGGCAATGCTTGAACTTAGTAATAGGTAGTGGCTTGGTCAACATGTCAACAGGGTTTTCAATGGTGTGAACCTTCTCAACAATAACTTCATCTGCTTCAACAGTATCCCGAACAAAGTGGCGTCGAACATCAATATGCTTAGTTTTAAAGTGATACTTATTATTTCTTGTGAGGTGCACAACACTTTGACTATCGTGAAGACAATAAGGACATCTTGTTGTAGATCAAGCTCTTTCACCAAACCTTAGAGCTAAATGGCTTCTTTCACTCCTTTAGTAGTATTGATCGGGTTATTTTAATGTGTATAAGTTTTAATTAATTAACCTCGATAATTGGCAAGCGCACGAGTTGTTCGCGTAGTACCTAAGGTGATAATACCACAAGGAGGGATAATCTAATCCTAAAATCTAAAGCTAAAACAAATCGCATAAATTCAAAATATAACGAAACTAAAACAAGAATTCATTTCAATCAAACAAACCAATTCAAGAACCAATCACGAAAATATTAACAATTTAGTAGTTGCAACGTATAATCAAGAATCAACCTAAGAAGTTGCTAATTGAGAGAAAGGGAATTTTACCTATCTTTAACATTAACCTAATCGATTATGAATTATTAGATTATTGGTTCTAGATGATCTTGGGGTTGATTACTCTCTCTCGAGTTATAACCATTAAACCTAGTTTATAAACCTAATTTGATTATGGAAATTGCAATTTCTCAATTAACAACCTATTCAAATAGTGACATCGTTTCTTGTTTTCCTTTCCTTTGAACTCTTCCCAGAATCTTTTGTCCAGAAACAAGTAACATCTCAGAAAGCATAGCCTTCAGCCAACAGTCTTGTAATATTGGAGAAATCCAGCACAATCCAATAGAACATTGCTACCTCTCCTTACACCAAAACCCAGCTTTGCAACTTCCTGTTTCTTTAATCCTCCCTCACCGATTTTCAGCAGTAAAACCAAGGACAAAATAGACTTCTCATAAACTACTACTTCTCTCCAACCTATAATCTTTCCTTTTTAAGCTCTCCTTAGTAATGACAAACTACAACCAAAGGTTGAAACTTTCCTAAGAAAACATAAAATTACACAATGGACAATACTCAAACTCCTTCCTTACTTAAATTCCCACCTTTGCCCCTATCCATCCTCAAACCTTCATCTCCAAACCTAGAAATGCTCTCTCTATCGGATGCTCCTAAGAGATTTTGGAAGCAAGTAGTTGGTGAAGAAACTCAAGTATTTCTATCCTACTCACCACTGAAAGATATGGGAGGTAGAAAGGTGGTTTACCTAAATCTGGAAGTCTTGAAGGAAGGTGCAAGGACTTGGGAAGCAACCATTTTAGGGTTCTTCTGTGGTAAAAGACCAGCATTCCCACTAGTCTCTCAATGGGCTAACAAAGCGTGGAAGTTCAAAGGCTTGATAGACGTTTTGCTTTATAAAAAGATTTTGATATTGTTCAGTTTTTCTTCTACTTCAGAAACCCAGAAGATAATGGAGGAAGGTCCATGGCATCTTGGCAGCCATCCTATCTTCCTCCAAACTTGGCAGCCACATTTAGACCTTTAAACTCTCAAGATGCAAAATATCCCGCTATGGATTAACTCCCACAACATATCACTTGAGTATTGGACTACTCAAAGGCTTGGAGCACTAGCCAGCTACATCAGAAGACCATTATGCATGAATGACCATACAACAAAGAAGAAACGTGTAGGTTATGCCAGGATATGTATTAGTGTGGACATTTCCAAAGAACTCCCTGAAGAAATTCTAATAATGAGGTTAGGAGAGGAAGATACACTGAGAGAAGACATAGTTAAAATTTCTTACCATTGGAAACCAGCTTCCAGTTATCCAATTAAGACTTGAAAGGCCACAGGTAGAACCTTCAAAACAAGGAGTTATTAGGAGTTTATGGAGATAGCCGAAGTAGCATCACATCTCGAATCATCGGATAACTTTCTTTCCTTGATATCTAAGGAGGCAACAGTACCGATAATAAGTGAGAATAAACCATCTGAGGATAAGGATAAACAAATCAGTGAGTTGGTAGAAAACAGTCAAATAAATAATAAGCAAGGTTCTAAAGAGCTCAGTGTAAAATGCAACATGGAGAAGGAAGTACCACAAACAACAAATACAACACTTATATCTTAAATGGAAATTAAGGAAGATCAAGCTACTTTAGTCAATAATCCAGAAGTGGAAGGAGAATCAATGGTAAGTCAGCAATATCATATCCTTGAAACTCCTAAAAGTTATACTGCACCTAGAGAATCTGTAGGAACTGCTGAATTCCATATAGGGGAGAGAAGGAGATCCAAGAGATGTAAAGGGAAAGGCTCCACAAGCTAAATGTTTTAACCATTACTATTATAACATGGAATGTACGAGGGATAAATTGTCACATTAAAATATCAACTTTATGGGACTTTGTTTTGCGGGAGAAACCTCTCATCGTTGGATTATAAGAAACCAAATCAAAAATGAAAATCTGACCAGATTGGATATTTTTGGATCCCACTGGAACATGATAACTAACCACCAACATCATGCTTTTGGTAGAATAATTAATTTGCTATAGGGAGGATGAACTCAAGGTAGATCTCCTAGATTCAAATGAACAAGCTATGCATCTAACGTTATCTTTTTTGAAGGAGAAAATTCAGATCAAGGTTTCATTTATCTACGCAAGCAATTTTTGGTTCCAGAGGAAGGAACTATGGAACAACCTTAAATCCCTCAGTAATACGGTATCCATACCTTAGTTAATATATGGAGACTTTAACTCTATATTATACCCATCAGAGGCACAAGGGAATTGCAATTTAAAAAACTATACAACTGACTTGAAAGAATTTTTTAAGAGATAGGAGTGACATATCTAAAGTATGTGGGACATTCCTATACCTGGTCAAACAAACAACAATCAGAGTGGCATATCAAGAAGAAGCTAAATCAAGCCCTAGTAAATGACGTGTGGCTCAAGACCTTCCCTAACAACATAACTGCCTTTAAAGAGCCTATCTTTTCAGATCATACCCCTTGTAGTAGACAACTTATTCCAAAAAAATACTATCCTTTTCGATTCAACAACTTTTTGGTGAGTATCCCAGGGTTCAATGAGGCTTGTAACAAAGGTGTAGAGCATAATTGCAATAGGACCAAACAATTCTTTGTGTTTACAACATCCCACTACCATAAGGCAAATACCCGAATACCCGAAGGACATTCAAGTACATACCCTATGATAATGGTATGT
>JANKOD010000004.1:14759882-14785207 GCA_026284645.1 Erythroxylum acuminatum | reverse complement strand
TTAGAAATCATATTTAATATTAATAAGGAATTTAATAATAATAATAGTAATAAATTTAATAAATACTCTACAATAAAATAAATTTAACAGTAATTATAATAATGAACATAAAATTAATTAGTATACCCATGAATAATAATAATAATAATAATAATAATAACATTAATAATAAATAAATACACTTTATTATAAATTTGTTCTAAACAGTGTAATGGAATTCAATTCTAATATTACTGGATTTGTTCCAAACAGTGTAATTGAATTGAATTCTAATATTAATGAATTTGTTCCAAACAGTGTAAATTCAAATAAATTCTAATTTCATTAATAGAATTCAATTCAATTCATATATGAATTCAATTCTAAGTGTACCAAACAGCTTGATTGTAGCTTCCTTTCTTGCCTATTTATGTACCAATATATTGGTAGAGCGTCTCAAACACCGCTTCTAAACCTCGCTGGCATTTTCGTCTCATCAGCTGAACTACTCTTCATCAGCTCATTATCATGAATTTGAAAGAGCAAGTATATTTAGTTGTATTGCTTTAAATTTGGATTTTATTAAAAAAATTACGATCCTTAAATATTAGAACTTTATAGGTGAATCAAAATTTAGTCCATGAAATTATGAAGTTATAGATTATTACATGCATTAAAGTTATTTGATATTTATTTAAAAATAATAATTGCAAAGAAAGCTTAATTAATATCAATTATAAAAATAAGAAAATTTTAAAAAACTATAAAAAAACTCTAAATCATTGAATTTTTAAATTTTTAAAATTTTAGAAACCCCCTTCTTTTAATATTCGATTAAAATTGAGAATAAAATACACAATACATGAACATTAAATAGAGCAATAAAGTATTATTTACACGAAGATTCTACATAACTTTTAATATCGAATCAAGCTAATTAAACCTAACGAAAATTAATAATTTATTTTAATTATTGTATTTTATTAATTTAAGTCGAATATAATTTATTTAGATCAAGTTTAAAATATTTGATTAACTTATACATAATATTCGTGTGTATTTCGTTATTATTTTTAATTAGAGTCTTGAAAAATATAAGATTTTTTTTAATATTTTAAAGATTAGAAGGTTCTTAAAAATTTTTCAAAAATTTGTCTTTTACCCTTAAATGAACTATTAGATACTCCCCCTATCCAAAATAAAAATCATTTAGAAGGATGCACGCTTATTAAGAAAGTTAAATAAATGTTTAATATATCCTTATTAATTGCATGTTGAATTGCCTTGAAAATATAATTTGTGTAACTAGGATGTGAGAGAAATTAAAAGGTAATTTTGGAAGTAAAATTATAATCATGTATGAAAAGTCACGAACGACACTTATTTTGAATAATTAAAATTTCTCTAAAACAACTTTTATTTTAAATAGGAGAAAGTAATTCACAATTTAAAATCTTATTATATTCCATATTGATAATTCAAGGATTTATACGCTGGATATAGGTAGTAAGTGATCTAAAGTTCCAAGTTTCGATACTTTTAATGTGCTTGTTGACCAAGAATGCTAAGTTACTTTAAGCTTCATCACCCCACTTGCCATGTAGTTGCGGCCAAAGTCAGTATAGGTCAAAAATGTGTGATGACTTGGAGGATAGACATGTAGTTTTTATATCAGAACTGGCCCCAAATTTGAGGGAAAGTTGTTTTGACCACTGCATTGGGATTTGGGTTAAGGAGAAAATGACCAGATGGGCACGTTTTGATAGGTAAATGCTACTAACATTCATAAATCATTGTGATTTTGTCTTCCTGTCGATATGTGTAGACTTTGAGTCAATATTTAATGGTCACCATGTCACATGAGAATTCAGAGAATCTTGCCGAGTGATTTATATATTGAAAAGTGGATACAAATTCCTAATTACATAGTAAATAAAATAAAACAATGCAATTAATTAAGCACACAAATTAGATATGCTCCTACTCCCGACAATTCTTTTGTTTATGCAAATTTGAGAACTTAAATATTACAAAAAATAATTTTTATGCTTTAAAAATACTGTGACTAATTCTGAATTTCATTTCATTTTTAATTCAGTTATCTAATTATTTTTTATTTTCTTCTTAAGTTTATGTTTATTGTATATAATTAATTTATATCACATCTTAGAGTTATTCAAATTGGATTCAAAATATAAAAACATTATGCTTATTTTATTCCTATTATATCTTATGCTTTTATAATTTTTTTACATATTTTTAGTGCCTTTTTTGCTTCTATATTTTCCTATTTTAATAAACTCATTTTTGTGCAATACTCTAATATGTAACCCCTCCCGGGAATTTCACATTAAGCAAGTAAAGAATTTTAAAATAGTTTATAAATATATGACAAACTCCTCTTTAAAAGGTACCTTATGAGGTGGAGTTAGGCCCAAATTTATCATGATATCAGAGCATAAACTTGTCTTAATGGTTTGGGATAGTGCTCGACTTATTGTAGTATTTGCCCAATATGTTCATCAAATGTATTGACGGAGGCACATGGGGGCCAGTGGAGCACTGGGCCCCCCAAGTTATAAAAAAATTAAATATATTTTTATTATATATATATATATATAAAAGGACGAAGTTATTTAAGGGTTAGTGGTGCACTGAGTCCTCCAAAATTTAAAAATATTAAATATTTGGATCCTCCTATCTTAAATTTCTGACTCCGTCACTAATCGAACCCCTGACTACTTGATTAAGCGACGAAAGTATGTGCCACCTACGGCAATCCACTGGGTTTGAATGATTTTATTTTTACCACAGCCTGTCGAAGTGGAAAGCGGTACAAAGAGGAGATATATGTTGTTCCACTTTTACTATTCTAACTCATCTTATCCTCGTATTTATGTAAGTCTCACGTAAGATAATTTAGAATAGAACAGCAAAATTTAGAATAGAACAGCAAAAGTGAAATAGGTGACATAATCCCAGTACAACTGGCATTACATTGCAAAAGCTTAAGCTAAGCTAAAGTACAGGAAAGTGGTGGGGTCCTTATTTAGAGCAATGGAAAGCAACACTGATATTTATTCTATCAAATTTAACATCCTTCGCTCATACTCCAAGATAAGGTAAGGGAAGGAGTAAAATGCAAATACGTTAATTAGTTAAAGACTTAGAATTACATGGAAATGTAAAGACAATTTTCTGTGTTCAACCCAACCTCAAACCCCAACTTATCAGGAACCTTTGATTATATACCACGTAGTCAATCATATTATGTATACAACTGAAGAACTGTATCCATCAAAAACACTGGACTGATAATAATAGCCAATCTGCAATAGACCTCAAGCCACCAACATTCAAAATTGGAGGCCTCTCGCTAACAGCAGCAGACAATAATTTCAGGCTCAGCTGTCGTCTTTTTCTCCAGATTTTGGGCCACTAACGCCAAAAATGAAATATACAAAGCCCTCAAGCCCATCTCTAAATTTTTACTTGAAGAGCTACAAACGTAATGGGGTATCTATCATGAGCCTGCTTGCAGTGGCAGGAAGAGCCTCTGGATTTCCTCTGACAAAGACTGCAAGCTCTTCTGGGGTAACCACCAACTTCAACCACTCTTGCAGCTCTTCACCTTCTACTTTCTCTTTCTCTGCTCCGGCAAATTGATCAGATAGTAACAAATAGAAGCACATCAAATCAAAGGCAGAAACAATGTTACTACATTGGCAAGAAAAGGGTCCAGGATCTTACTATCAAAACATAGAAAATATTATCCGAACCACCCAAGCCCAAAAGTATTACCTTCAAGATGGGCACCAAGCCCCTCCAGCACAACAGGATTAGCACGCACTACAGAGAGTGCCACATCTAGGGCGTTATGCAGCAATGATGTTACCTCTGTTTGAACAAGATCAACAAGATGCCCCTGTTGTCCAGGTCAGTCCTTTTATCTTTCTCAACCTCAGGTCATATTTATGTAAAGCTGATGCAAGAAGAAATTAAGCTTGAAAATTTCAGTACCTGATCCCTCCCCCATGGAGGAGCTCCATACTCATCCATTCCACCTCCAGAAAGTGTCGCTAAAGAAACTGGACCTATTGTCTGACTAAGACCATATTCAGCTACAGCCTTGTATGCCATGTCAGTAGCTCGCCGTATATCATCCAGTGCACCGGTGGAAACACGCCCTGAATAAACAACTTCTTCTGCTGCTCGTCCTCCAAGAAGCGTTACCAAGCGGCCACGTAATTCATCAATGAAGAGCAAATATCTATCCTCGTTTGTTGGAGGAGTATATGTAAACCCCAGTGCTCCTCCTGATCGTGGCAATATGCTTAATTTCTAACAACACAGAGTAGAAAAGAAAGTCATTGATGCAATAATAACAGAAGCTACGGTTATTGCATCTTTCACATCAATGAACAGTTTGAGGACACATAATTTCCATGTGTTGTTTATTTGAACCACAAGATTGAGGAAATGCCATAAAACAATTCCAAAATGGTTTACTATGGCAGCATCCAACAACACGCTTTTCCAGAATTCTTTTGTCTAGAATTTCCCCTTTTCTCTTCAAAAGAACCAAGGAAAAGAAACTTTCACGTCAAAACATTTCTCTTCAGCACTCCGTTAGTATCTTATGTTGATGCATAATGCTAAATAACCATTAAACCTTAAAAGGCCTTAGCCCTTCCAATTCCACCCATTCAGTTGTTTCCATCCCAGGTATGCACTTAAATATGAACAAAAAGAAGCTTTTAGTTGCAAGCCAAGACCAAGTTACTAACCGCTTGTTGGCCATTTGCACCATGAATAAACCTTTCATTTAGGGCATAATATATACTATGTGGTTTTTTATATTCAAATTCTTCACCTGGAGAAAACACCCAAAAGAAACTCAGACCATTTAGTAAAAGTGTACTCACGTACCTCAACTCTAGGTTGTCCAGGAAGTAGATTAGCAACGGCAGTACCCACCACGGCATGACCAGCTTCATGACGTGCAACAACAGCCTTTTCACTTCCTTGCAACTTGGCAGTTTTCTTCTCTATACCCTACAATATAAGCAACTGGATTCAGTTCTGCACTTAGTTGAAAAACCCGTGGGATGCAACTCTCTTTCCACTTCCTTCCCCTTGTTTAAACTCTACGCAGGGAAGTTCTAATTTGAAGATAAATGAAAGATTAACCAAGTGTATTTGCTTCAACCATAAGCAATCTATTGTCAACTTTTATTTTCAATTTTTGTTGTCCATTTTCTAACAAGGGATATTTATAGATTATTGTTCTTTACAAGTAGGACCTGGGATCCTACTGTTTGGTCTGAGATTGGTTCCAATACTATATTTTAGATTTTATCATTCATCCATATTTATTTTGCAAGTTGACTTAAGATTAATAGTAGTGATTTGACTTTATAGGCCTACATATAACAAAAAGAGTAACATAAACATCTTCCAGAGCCACCAGATTTCAATATTTTCATATGAAAATTGCTTCAAAAGTTTTATCTCCCTTAAGTACTGAGAGAGAGACACAATAGAGCCCTATAGCTTTAAAAAAAAATCACCAGAGTTCAATATTTTCATAAAAAAATTGTTTCATAAGTTTTACTTCCCCTACAAACTGAGAGAGA
Source organism: Erythroxylum acuminatum (assembly GCA_026284645.1). Classification (NCBI taxonomy): domain Eukaryota; kingdom Viridiplantae; phylum Streptophyta; class Magnoliopsida; order Malpighiales; family Erythroxylaceae; genus Erythroxylum; species Erythroxylum acuminatum. Next base: position 14,779,592 of record JANKOD010000004.1, on the reverse strand, counting down.
CAAAAGTGACTTACAGCTATTGACCGCTCAACTGCCTGAATGAAATCAATTTTTTCAACTACGACTTTGCTTTTCCTTCCAGCCAATAAAGCAGCTTCATTTACTAGATTCGCAAGATCTGCCCTGCATAATATGAGAATCAAAAGCTCATTCCTATCATGTTTTCTACAGATCTCACGAGAAAAAGAATCCACTAATCAGAAAATACCCTGTAAAACCAGTGGTCATTGAGGCAATGTCCCTGAGGTTAACATCTTCACCTAGAGGAAGTTCCTTCTTGGAAACATGGACTTCTAAAATAGCTTCCCTTCCCTTCTTATCAGGGGTTTCAACCTAAAGGAGAAAAGGAATAAAGCTATGAGATTTATGGAACTTGTTTACCTCTCAAAATTTTAAAATGTTATGACATGATTAAAATATGATACAAACCATAACCACACGATCGAATCTTCCAGGTCGGCGAAGTGCAGGGTCCAAGACATCTGAGCGATTTGTTGCACCAAGAACAATAACAGCAGAGCTGCTATCAAACCCATCCATCTCCTGCGAATATTTTCAAAGTTAAAGCTTTAGAATGGCTAGAAATTCAGACATCAAATAATCCTTGAGCAAGGGGGGCTTACAGTGAGCAGCTGGTTCAAAGTTTGCTCACGTTCATCATTGCTGACAATGCGAAATTTCCCATCACGGCTTTTTGCCACAGCATCTATCTGCACAAAATGACAGCACATGACTGGGGCATTTTTAAGAATGTTTTCTCCAACAACCAAAGAGAGAAGTACTATCAAATTTATGTGAAAAGGTAGCCGAACCTCATCAATAAATATTATTGACGGTGCCTCCTTCTTAGCCCGTGCAAATAGATCTCTAACACGGGAGGCACCCATGCCAACATAAAGCTCCACAAATTCACTTGCAGAACAGCTTATAAAAGGTACTTCAGCTTCTCCAGCCACAGCCTTTGCTAGAAGTGTCTTACCTGTCCCAGGATGACCCACCTGTAAGACACAGAAAGTAACACTCACCAACTGCAACCTGCAACTTACAAAGAAACACTAGAATATCGTACTATCATCCTCCAGATAGCACACAAGTAATTACTGGAAACTAATTACTGGAAACCAATCATAGGTAAGTTTGTTAACGCAAGACTATCCATCAATGGTCAACTAAGGATTCTAAACAACACCACCAAGTATTCAACAGGGTAGCAGAAGTGGACGTACAAAACAAATTAATCATCTGTGGCCATGCAGACCAACTTATCAGAAGGGGCAAGGAAGAATTGCACACACTCCAGCAGCCACTTCAAGCTGCTAAAATATCGCTAGTCAAACATTATTTTCACAAACAAATATTTGAGCATCGTACACTCACCAAGAGAACACCTCGAGGAGGTCGAGCACCTAGTCTTATGTACCTGTCTGGATTCCTAAGAAACTCCTGCGCAGCAAAGAAATCGCAAAAATGTCAGTCTCTTGTGTTCATAGGAAGGTTCAAAACACTCATAGGGCATCACATGGCACAATAAACAAAGACAGTAAAGGCCACATACCACTATTTCTTCTAACTCTTCCTTAGCCTCGTCAACACCTGCTACATCAGCAAAAGTAATTGTTTCTCCTTGCTCAGATACCTTGGACCCGCCAGATTTCCGATTCCTAATCTGTCCAGCAGCATGCTGCAGTTCAAGAATATATCCACTGAGAACCTCCTCAGCATTTCTTAGCTTCAATGCGAATTAATAACAGTGATAATTCACACCTGAGAAAAGCTAACAGGGAACCTGTGGAGAAGCCCTGCAAGCACAGCCACGTAAAAAAAAGCAATCTGCAATGAACAGGGAAAGAAAGAAAAAGGTCAAGAACATTGAACCAAGAAAGAGAACTACTGACAAAATTCAGAAGAATTTAATAAACGACTTATTTGCTTTCCAATGGTTTAATACCGTTGAAGAACAGAGATTTAGATAAGATCAATCTTATGGGATAAGATTATTAGAAATAGAAATCCCTATAATCAAGGGATTTCTGCTATAGACTTCTAGATATAGTTTAGTTCAGATTGATACCTATTTTCCTGCTGGTTAAGTTGTATATATATATATATATATGTATCCGTGTATATTAAATACAAGATAAGTTTTTCCTAGAAATCTTAACACCTACCATTAGTGTTGGTTGTCAACTCCTAATCTGGCCATTTATGTGGCTATTTCAACATGCCTTCATGTCGTATTTAAAAAGTGGATATTAGCATGCCGTTTTTTGCTGGTGTTTTCTTTATGCTAACCTTAAATAGATCTTCAACATCAAAATATTGGTATGTTCTTAAACTTTCCTGTTATACAGGCAGTGGCAAATTCAACATCAGCAACTTTCTTGCGTGTGGTTGGTAGTGAGTTAATTCAGAAGTATTTGGGAGATGGTCCAAAGTTAGTAAGAGAACTTTTCAGAGTTGCTGATGAACTCTCACCATCAATTGTTTTCATTGATGAAATTGATGCAGTTGGTACAAAGAGGTACTTTGTAAGCATTTACAGTTATTGACTACCCAAAGGGATAGGGATATAGATAAAGTATGGGTTTCATTCTGATGAGTCATATGTTTTACAGGTATGATGCCCACTCAGGTGGTGAGCGAGAAATTCAGAGGACTATGTTGGAATTGCTGAACCAGTTAGATGGTTTTGATGCAAGGGGAGATGTGAAAGTCATTCTTGCAACAAACCGTATTGAAAGTCTTGATCCCGCTTTACTTCGACCTGGTCGAATTGATAGAAAGATTGAATTTCCTCTCCCTGATATTAAAACTAGGAGGCGGATTTTCCAGGTAATTTTGTAGTAGTTGGAACTCTTACTCTGATAATAAAACATGATATTTTCATTTATCTTCTTGTGATTGTTGAAATTCTTTTACTTGAGATTTTATACGAGTAAGTAATATGTAAAAAATGTAGATACACACATCAAGGATGACATTAGCTGATGATGTCAACTTAGAAGAATTTGTTATGACCAAAGATGAATTCTCTGGAGCCGACATCAAGGCAATATGTACTGAAGCTGGTTTGCTTGCTCTACGAGAGCGGCGCATGAAGGTAAAGTCCCATTTTGTTTTATCTATATTATGTTTCCTCTTGTGTAGAGATTATTTGCCCTCCCAGTAAAAAACTCAGGAGTTTTGAACTTAACCTAATGGTCTGGGAAGTCAGGTTAAATACCTACTATGGTCTAATTATGCATATGTTGAGGCAACTCAGTCATATTTTAGACAGCGTACCCCTGCCTTAGTACATTGGAATAGACACAGAAAATTTTACACCCCACTCTCTAAGATAAACACTGAATAGGACTCACCATAGTTGAAGATCTACAGCGAACTCTACGATTCCCTCCCGCTCTTCGTTCTTACATGATAAAGAACGCTTTACCTTTGGTTGCCTTCCTTTTTAATTAATAGTTATGGTTGAATACAGGGAATAGGAAACACCGTAGCTATTATATTGCGTTTGGGATAGACCTGGAATGAGAAAATTAAGTGTAGGATTAAAATCAACTATTAATATTACTTCAATATTGTTGAGTAGTACTAGAATCTAGAATTTTTCTTTAGATCTTAAATTCTTTGTATTGCTTATTGTTTCCATTTCTATAATTAATTCCTTGTTAAAAATTAAAAATAAGAACATAAATACGATTAATTTGTTTGAATTTTTGCAATGATTAAAAAACTCAATTGGTTAGATTGATTCAACTGTAAAATTCTTAATCTGTCCAACTTTTGGTTCTGTTTTTAAATTTTCAATTTGTTTGTTAATAATTTTTTATTAATTAATATTTTTTTATAAATTAAAATAAATAAATAAATTTTTATATAAAAATCTTTAAATAGGTAAGAACAATATCTTTTAATCATATTTCAAAATCTTTAATTTTGTTAAATCTTTAGTTGATTTTATGACGGTCTAAAATTTTCAAACCTTAAATTTCTTGTCTTATTGGTTTAATTTTTGATTTGGTTTTTAAAATATTTGTTTTTTATATATAAATTTAATTTATTTCTCTATATATAAGGTTAAATTTGTAAGGGTTAATTGAAATAAGTAAAAAGTATTTAATAAATTTGCTATGATTTTTTATTTACTATAAAAATTTTAAATCTTAGTGATGTTTGTATTTAATTGATAAGTGTAAGACCCTTTTTGAAACTAGAATACCCTTTAGATATTGTGGATAAAGAACGAGTAAAGATATAGATCAAGTAAAAGAACACGTTATGGAAATGGGATAAATACTCTCTTTAACTTATTTATACTAGTTCATAACCAAGCATCTGCGTTCTCGTTTCTTATGAATGACTAAACAGGACCAAAGCTCCTCAGATTTATGTCTTCCAATTAAGATCTCGTATGTTTAATTTTCTGTTAGGTGACACATACTGACTTCAAGAAGGCCAAGGAAAAAGTGATGTTCAAAAAGAAAGAAGGGGTGCCAGAAGGATTGTATATGTGAGAGTGACAGTGAAAGTGAAAATGAAAATAATTTGGAAATTACGTCAGAACTTGTATTCAGTTTCCGAACGATCGTGTAGAGGTAGTTTTTGTACTGTGAATTGGGAAGGGTTGCTTTTTACCTTACCACTTGAAGAGTACTTTTGCTGCCTGTATCTTCTATTTATTACTTTTTTCCCATTAACCTTTTTTGGTTGATGGAGGTATTCAGTTGGATAATTAATTTAATCATATGCTTTGAAAATGAAACAACAATTTCATATTTATCATATTTCTATCAGATAGAACAATAATAATAAAGTATTTCTAGAAAATTATTATGTATATATGTTCCGGATAAATTTGGCGTAGAAAAGGTTAAACAGAGGAAATAAAAGAGAGTTGACTTGTCTGACTTTTGAGTTTGGTTTCTTTTATCTTTAGACAAGTAAATATTATTATAAAGTTATTCGGGGATATAAAGGGGAAAGCCTTCTGCTTCGGCAGATTTTTTGCATTTTTGCATAAAAGATTAGGGATTGAAGAGACAATAATTATGAATGGGCTCCAAAAATTGTAAAAATCTGCAATGATTGAACAAAAAACTTCTGATATTGGATAAGGTTGATAGGTATTGATTCTATAGCTCAGCATGTAGCTGATGAATTTACAAACTATGAATAAAAGGAATTGGAAGAGGAACTGTTGTCTTGAAATCACAAAGAATATATGAAATCAATCGAAGCTCACAAACTATTGAAATCATATTATGTATTTCGCCTGGGCTGAAGACTATGAAACCATGGATTGCTTCTTGATTTTCCAAGAGAGTAAAGAAAAACTATGATAAATATAAAAGTCAGTTAAGGAACAACGTATGTCCAGACATGAAGCCCAATCAATATCACAAATTGCAATTAATTGAAGATAATTATTTGCAAAAAAAAAAAACCCTTTAAAAGGATAACCTTCATAGATACTTTAGTAAGTGAATGGTAGCATCAGAATGTTGTTGACAAGAGGCTTGAATAAATTGACTTGAGTTGTTGAACACCATAAGATATATCAAGACGAGTAAACCCCAAGTAAAGCAATATTCTAACCAGTCATCTGTTGGGCTCAATTTCAGGTAATAAAGGTCCAACATTAATAGTAAACTTGATTCCTTGTGGAAGTGGAGTAGTATAGCTAATGCTCCATATAATCCTGTACTTTGAAAATATCCAACACATCCCTTAAGCTATTTTGAGGGTTGTAAGAGTAGCAAGCTTAAGTTTCTCTTCTTCAGTAACGCAATGGGCTATCAAAGCATTGAAGTCCCAACATCTTCAATCTACTGTGAAGACGAATTATTCTCGATATATTCTCCATTACTCCCCTTTTCTCTCGTATACCTTGTGGAGAATAATTTTTTCAACAAGGCACTTGTCTCATCACTAGATGAGACTATGTACCTCTAGGAGACATTATCAAGAAACTCTTCTGTTATGTCTATGTCCGGAAGTCCACTTAGCAGATAGTTAGGAATGGATCTCTTAATAGTCATCAGATATAATCTGTTAGACCGATCCTAGGTTTCATAAGCTGCTTTATGAGCTTTCAATGACATGGATGTAAGTGGAGATGACCTATCTGTCCTTATGGTCATATCAACCATAGCTATCAGCATAGCATTCAATATATCCTCTATCTACTTCTTTGAATTGGAACCGAATAGGGTTTCAATGGTGACACTGATTTTGTTGACTGAAAATGTGACTTCAAGATGATAATCTTTAAATCAGCACAAATGTAGGATAACAACGATACTTAAGCCATTAAATAGTATCTTTACTAAAAATCCGATCGCACATATTATGAAACACCTTTGGGCTCAATATATAATATATGCAATTAGATTCTCACATAAAAGCGATCGAAATACAAACCATTAACTCTTATGACACTACCACCTTTGGGCGAATAGATCACTTGAGCAATAGCTTTCCTCCATCTCATACCTTTATAAACATTTCAAAATGTTATATAGGGCCGACACCTTAAGGCGGAATAACTAAACATAAAATCAGAGACATCTCCCAACATACAAGCAAAACAATTCAAAATACTGACTTGAAAGGCCACTTTAGTGACTACATTCTCATTAGCACTCAAAAAGTCCGCAAATACAAGGGATACATCTTTATGTTATTCTCACATTCTTTATAGACATATAATATGTGACAATGTAACATCAATAAATGCAAAAATTCGAAATGCACAGTCTCATTGTCATACACTCATGCTGAAGACATTATCTGAAAACTTCATCTGAGACTTTTGTAAAAGAAAAATCTTAGTAGAATAACTATCGTGCGTTACCGGACACTAAACCGACCACCCGAGACACGAAATTCTCATATATCTCTCTTATGGAAAGTTCGTTGCATAAAAATTCACTCAAAAATGGTTTAGAATGTCTTAATTCCTTTTCTAATCGACTATCATGCAATCCCGAATACAGAATATGAGACCCGAGATATGAAAACTTGAAGTATACCCCTCATGTGAAGTTTGAAAAATAAAAATTTACTCGAATTCAGATTCAAAATACCTTTATTCTTTTTTTTTAGTTAAATAAATTCAAAAAAATTGAAAAACTAATTTTATAAATTTCTCGGACCTGAAAACTGACCCAAAACACCCTAGGGCACCCTTACGGGAAATTTGAAATTTGTGTGTGTGTGTGTGTGTGTGTGTTTTTAAAAACACTGTAGCTCCGTACGGCTAACGTAGCAAGCCGCATTAGTGCGGGTGGCACGGGTTCGCTCATGCGTGGTACGCTCGAGCGCCCACGCACGTCTGACGCATCTGGCGAGTGTATGTCACGCGCTGCCCACGTGTAGATGAGTGTTGATGCACGCGCCGCCCACATGTCCCCCCATCCGGCGTGTCAAGTGTACAGCGCGGATGGGCGCGTGTCGCGTCCCCCCCTCTTGGGAGCGCGAGTCGCGCGTGCAGCCTGTTGCTTCGTGGAGCAATGTGTCGGTGCGTGATGGGCACGTGCACCGCACACGCCAACCGTTCGCCGGCTCCCGCAACTACTGTAGCATAGTTGGGCGCGTGCACAATGTCTCCTCCGTCTTTCGACGCTGGAGGCAATTTTTGACGACCCAGGAAGCTGTTTTTTACTCTATTCGGTCTGTTTTTTACCCATTTTTCATAGTTAGCCTCATGCATACCACTTTTACGTAATTATATACGTAAAAAATTGAAAAAAGAATAAAAAATCGAGGAAAATCATATGAGATGAAAAACTGAAAAACATTCGTTTCTGGCAATCCGATCACGTAACCGCTCTGATATCACATGTAATACGTAGTACAAACCTTATTACGTACCCAAGATCAACATGAAAGGATTAAAAACGAAGGTAATGTGGAATACCTAATTTCGGACCCATCTCTGATTCTGATGCCAATTCCAAGCTCCAAACGATCACGAATCTTCTGGGACCTTTATAAAAAGTGTTTCCCGACACGTGGTTTAGGTCTTTCTACTATTTTCTCAATACGCAAGCTCTCCCTAGTGGGTCAGAGACTCTTTATATTTACGATTGATATGAGTAACTGCAGGAGACCTTAAGCTTTATATAGCTTCTATATCGGGCTTCCCCATCACAAGGCCGATGTGGGTCCGGTCTACACTAATTGAGATATATTTTTTACCCGGACTTCTACCCATTAATCTAGATAATTTATTGGTCCACTTTATTATCTTTATCTGGATCAAATTACGCAACTTAACCGATAATTTATTTTATAACCAAAAATTGCAATTAATAGTTGTCCAACTTTATGGGAAAGGACAAAATGGTCCAACATGGGGTTGATCAAAATGAATTGGAACAACAACTAATTTGATGCCAATAGAGTGATTTGAAGTATACTTATAAGGGAATTGTGTTTCATGAAACACATTTTTGAAGATGAAAACTAATTGTAAAGCAAGATCATGCGACTAAAAAGCCTTTTGATTGGGTTGTAGCCAATAAAAATAAATCTATAAGCATGTTGGTGTTGGTAGCAAAGCATAGGCATCTAAATATTTTAGATAATCAAAACAAGGTGCAGACCCATAAAGAATTTCATATGGTCCACTTCAAAATTGAAGTATGAAGTCGATTAATGATGTAGGTGGCTATAAAACTGGATTGTCCCCAAAATTGTCTAAGTAAACAAGAATGAAACATTAAAGCTCTAGCCATTCATAACAAGTGTTTGTGTTTACGCTCCATGTCATTTTGTTATGGTGTATAGACATGATCTTTGATGTATAATATGCAATTGATTAAATAAATGCTGAAATTTAGCACTAAAAAGTTCAGCACCAATATTAGATCTAATGGTTTGAACTGCTGTCTTAAACTGATTAAGGGTTATTTTGCATAAAGTATCTAAGATCTTGGTCACCAAAATTTTATGTTACATCAAATAAGTCCAAGTAGCTCTACTAAAGGACTTTTGGTCAAGAATGTAAAGTCTTCCTACTGCCAATATCTCACTAGTCTTCAGGTCCTACCAAATGCATTAGAAAGGGGGAAAATTCAAAATTGATCGAGCTATATTTACTAGTTTATTGACCGATAGTAAATTGAATTTAAATGTTGGTATATGTAGAGCTTCGGTCAAGATGAGATAAGTTTTTGAATTTTACATCACCAATTAGATCAAACCACCGGGCATCTGGTTTTTGCGTAATTAGACACTGATTCTTAGATAGTTGATACTAGAGCCCATTAATCCTCCAAATGAACAAATTGATCATTACAGGATCAGATGGATCTTTTTCCTTTCAACAGCTTCATTAATTTTTGTTTAATCATTTCAGATAGAGATGACACTCAATTATCTACTCTACTACTTCCTTCCTTTTGTCGCTCCACTTCCATTTCTATTGGATTTGCAGCAAAAACCTTATTTGAACTTGCATCCTTTTTCTTTTTCTCTGACAATTCCTTGTACCACTCTAGATATCCATGCAATGTGTCCATTTTTATCAGTGTTCAATATAGCTAGCTTTTATCTATTACTCTCCTTCCCTTAATGATTAACTTTCCAATCCCTCTTTTTTAACATCTTGTCCTCTCATCATCATCGGATTATTGTCTATTATTCTAGATATCCCCTTGTGAATTTCTCGTTGCTTTTCTACTTTCACGACCATAGAGTATGCTTTACTTACACTAGGAAATGCATCCATGACCAATATCTAATTTCTAATATGATCATAGCTTTTATTAAGCCCCCCCAGAAATTACATGAGTTGATTAAAAGAAGTTAAATCTGCTACTGCCTTAGCTAAACCACATGTATATTGTGGAACAGGCATGATACACAATAATTCATCTCACAATCTCACAAGTTTTGTAAAATATCTCACAACCAACATATTCCATTGAGAAATAGAAGTAATTTCTCTCTGTCGCTGATATAATAATGGGCCATTACACTCCCCAAAACACTCTTAAAGTTCCAGCCATAATTCTCTAGCCAAATTAGTATAGATGAAAGATTCAACTATTTCCGTAGAAGTAGAATTCAAAATCCAAGAAGTGACCATGCAATAACACGAATCCATTGATTATAGCCAATTGAATTTGGATTAGGCTTTACAGATTTTCCATTGATGAATTCAAGCTTAACCTTCCTAGAGTAATCTTAACATATCTACTCCATGATTAATAATTGGTTCCAGTTAAAGGAGTGGTCAAGAACCATACCTGGATGATCGGAACTCTGCAAATACAATGAATCTCCCTCACTTTGCGACCTTGTTCCCATCATGTTTTCTTCAAACGTTTCATATGACACTTCCTCCATTATTGGTTAACATCTCGTTCTTAGCTAAAATTAGCTTCGTAACAAAAACAATTATGAAGCACTTCTAGATCGAGATGGCTCTTAATATCATGAACAAAGACCTTCTGATAGTGTAGAAGGTTGACAGTTATTGAGAGGAAGAAACATTCATTCTTCTCATACATTCTGGAAAGCTGTACAATCTATGGTTTATATACGATCAACTAATTACCTTTACAGCTCAGCATAGCTAATTAATTTACAAACTATGAACAGAGTACTAAACTGATTCGCGATCCCTTCTTGGTTCACTCCCTAGTAGGGCTCACTACTGCGACTATGTATGTATACTCGCTAACCTTAAAAAGTTTTTTTCAATTTCTTTTGTGTTTTTTTTTTTTTACTTCTTTTTATTATCTCATCTTCTCGCTCGCTCGCTGTTGCTCGTTGATCTGCTTCAAGAAGCACTAAGGTCATCGCTTTCTTCTTTATTTTCCTTTCATTGTTTGATTTTTGTACCCTGGATATGTCTTTGTGGATAGAGTTTCTTTCGCAAAATTGATTGTAATTGAGGGTCAGTACAATAATTGCAAATCTATTATTGAAACTATGTCTGGATGTGCTTTCTTTGGCAATTAATCTACTTTTTCTACAACGTTACTTGGTTATGAATGCAACGCTTCTTAAATTTTCAGTGCAGGGCAGGAAGGAGCTTAATCTGTTTGATGTCAATGAATCAGAAGAAAATAAGAAACTTTTCCAGAGGATAAAGGAACGTTTCCAATCTATTTTACAAACTGATTCTTTCCTGCAGCATTTATCTTAACATAGGCGAATCTTTGTTGTGTGAGCTATGACGTATAATCTTCGAGTCATAAGGTGACACAAGGCACAAACGTACCTTTTGATATGAGTGATCTCACTTCGTTAATAATGAAAGTGGTGCAGTATAAGAAATATGGACTGATTTCAGCTTTGATGAATCGTGCAGAAATTCCCTGTTCTAAGCCAGTGAATGTCGAGGAGAAACCAAGTAAGACTTTGACAATCAATTACAAGTTTCTTCACTTTTGGTTGGCGATATGATTTTTTATTCCCATCATTCTTGAGTTGCTCTTTGGGAGTTTTGTTCATAATGTTAAAATTGACTGCATCTGTAAGCCATCTTATCAGTTGTTCTCATGCAAAAAAGGCCCCCCAATTGCGGAAAATTACAGCTAATCATTTCTTTGCTCTGTTAAGTTAAATGCAGCTGTCGAAATGAAGCTATATACATGTTATACAATGCCTCTGTTCACTCTATTGTTTAAATATGTGAATTATATAAATATAGTCTTCCCAAGAAATTTCATAACTAGATCTCCATTTTTACCGAATTTGTGAGCTGCTGATCCACAACTGCCAGGTTTCATAACTAGATCTCCATTTATACCGAATATGTGAGCTGCTGATCCACAACTGCCAGTGGCAAGGCCAGCAAGTGTTGAAGAGCCAATTGAGGTGTAAGCTAAATCATGGAATGTATAATACAAAAATGTGATAACGCGTATGCGGTTATATCTATTTGCATGATTCTTGTAACCTCATAGAACTGTCCCAACTGTAGCGTTTATTTGTTGCTTCTTATACGCGATTCCTCTCTACTGTTCAGTGACATTTAATTATCCCTTGTCTCCTATTGCGTGTCTGTTCCCCGTGAAGCCCCCTGTTGGTCACGCCTAGCTCTTAATTAATTTGCGTCTTCCAGCTGTCCTCTATTTTTTAATTTTTGCTCCTCCGAAAACGCACAGCTACTCCTTTTAATTTGGCTCTCCTCTGTAGCTTTGAAACGCTGGTCTCCTGTGGAGTCTCATGCTTCTCCACGTGTTGCCTTAGCTGCGCCCCTTGATTTATTCCTTGTCCATGGTTGACGCCGCTGTTGTGTTGATTTAATTCCAATTTGCTGCCCTCGTTTGTCCTGCTTTCTTGCGTGAACGTCCACTTGTGCGTGTTATCTGCCTTTGATTTTATTCTTGTGCGGCGGCGGCGTACGTGGAATTAGTTCTCATTTCATGCATGGTTAGAATCGAATCAGATTGAGATCTCCTGTTTGTGTCTTCTCTCTCACTGATCTTTTTTCTTTATGTATGATAGAGATAGAGATAGACATAGAGATAGAAACAGAGATAGTGGAGAAAGTGAATTGACCCTAAGAAATGCCTAGAACGCTCAGTATCGGAGACGACTTGGAAGAGAATCTCTCACTCAGCGATCGCCTGAAAGCGTTTAAAAGCTCCAGCTTTGATCCAGATGCTTACGTCGCCTCTAAATGCCAATCCATAAACGAAAAGGTACACTTGCTATATTCAATTATGGAAATATCTACGTTGCCATCGTACTTCTTACTTCTATAGTTACGGTAAACGTTACCTATATATTCTTGTATGCCAACTAAAATGATGGTCGTATCATTAATCTTCAATTATACATACAGTATACAGATACAGGTTTCAATAAGTGTTTTCGGTGCATGCATCGCCGTGGCCAATGGGTCGAGGTTCACTTTTTTGATGGTGCAGTATCACTTATAGGATATTCAGAATTTGGGGATTGTTGTTTATGGTTTATGGTTAATGGTTGAGGTTCACTTTTTTGATGGTGCAGTATCACTTGTAGGATATTCAGAATTTGGGGATTGTTGTTTATGGTTTATGGTTTTTGTTTTTTGTTTTCATTGTGTTGGGAGCAGGAAATAAAGCACCTCTATTCCGGTCTTAACGAGCTCAAGAGGGCGTCTGCCGAAGAAATGCGTAAATGTGTTTATGCCAATTATGCTGCTTTCATAAGGTGGGGATCGTTGGTCCTCTTTGTTCAGTGAAAAATGAGTTTTAAGGTTTCTCTTCTGTTTCTCGTGTGTTTAATAACCAGAATAGAGAAGAGTATTTCATCTTTTTGTACTATTTGTAGAGTTTAGCCAGACTGAAATTTCCCAAACTTTTGATATGCGATGGCAAGTAGCAGTAGGGAAGACTTGCCAGTATGTTTTTGGTGTATGTACTCATCTTTAAGCGCGACCTAGGCATGCCATTTTTGTGTTACATTGTTGGTGGGCATGACTCAAAGTACTGTGCATGTTCTTTCCAATTGCAGGACATCAAAGGAGATATCAGACCTTGAGGTGCAGCTTCTTTCGATGAGAAATCACCTATCCAATCAGGCAGCTCTGGTTCACGGTTTATCTGAACGTGTTCGCATTGATTCGTTGTGGGCTGAAGGTGACGACTCACTAGAAGAGGACTTGTCGAAGTCTGAGGTTCAGAAACTTTGCGCAGAAGAGGATTGGGTATATAAATTACTAGATGCCCTTGAAACTTTATTGGCTGATAGGAGAGTGGATGAAGTTATGTCCACCGTTGAAAAAGGAGAAGGAATACTAAGAGAAGCTGATAAGTTCTCATTGAGTCCGACGGGATTTACTTTGTTGCAGAATGCCGTCAGAGAAAAGAGAGAAAAACTATCTGAACAACTTGCAGATACCATTAGCCAAACTCGTGGATCCGAGCTTCGTTCAGCTGTCATGGCTCTAAAGAAACTTGGAGATGGTCCTCGTGCCCACACGTTGTTACTTAATTCTCACCACCAGAAGTTGCAGTCTAACATGCAGGCTCTTCGCTCATCGAAGGTAGCATATGCAGGATCATATACAGCTGCACTTTCACAGCTTGTCTTTTCAACCATTGCACAGGCAGCAAGGGACTCTCTGGCAGCTTTCGGGGAGGAAACGTCATATGCATCTGAGTTTGTAACTTGGGCTGTCAAACAGACCGAAATGTTTGCTCTTATCCTAAAGAGGCATGTTCTAGCTTCTTCAGCAGCCTCGGGGGGCTTAAGGGTCGCCGCTGAATGTATTCAGATATGTTTTGGTCATTGTTCTTTGCTAGAAGCTCGTGGATTGTCTCTCTCTCCTGTCTTACTGAGACATTTCAAGACCTGTATTGAGCAGGCATTGAGTGCGAATTTAAAAAAAATTGAAAGGACCAGTGCTGCACTAGCTGCTGCAGATGACTGGTCGATCAGTTACCAACCAGTTAGTGGACGCACTTCTGTAGCACCTGTTGCTAATACAATGGCATCACTGCCAAAGCTTTCAAGCAGTGCCAACAGATTTAATTCGATGGTTCAGGTGACTCATTTCCTCCTTAGTTTAGGACTTTTTCTAGCAACACTGGAACAACATTTTGCTTTATTTCCTTCTTCCAGTCTTGAAACATCATTAATCAATTTTATGGCCATCTGATGGGTGTAACCAGTTCTGAATTTGAAAGTTTATCTCGTTTTTGGATTCGTATTTGGCTGCATGAGGCCTAGTCAAAAATAAAATCTGGCAAGAGAGGGTATCGTTTTAACTAGTTTTAAGGAGACACAATCCCTCCAACATTCGTTTCTGTTCTTTCACCAAAAAAATCGATTGCTGAGTTATATTACACCAAGCTATGGCCTCTTTCTTACATTGTTGTAATTCAGAGTTGATCAATTCTGAGTCGACCAAATTCAGGAACTTCTTGATGATGTGGGGCCTCTTGAGAGCCTTCAGCTAGAAGGTCCTGCTCTAGAAGGTGTTCTGCAAGTTTTCAATAACTACGTCAATTTGTTGATACATGCATTACCCGGTTCTGTGGAGCATGAAGAACACTTGGAAGGTTCTGGCCATAAAATTGTCAGGACGGCAGAAAATGAAGCTCAGCAGATAGCTCTACTAGCTAATGCATCATCATTGGCAGAGGAGTTGCTTCCACGTGCTGCGATGAAGCTTTTGCCGTTGCCAGGCAGAATGGATGAACATCCAAGGAGATCTTCAGATAAGCAATCTCGTCTTCCAGACCACAGGGAATGGAAAAAGAAGCTTCAACGGTCAACCGATCGCTTGCGAGATAGCTTCTGCAGACAACATGCTCTTGAACTCATCTTTACAGAGGATGGTGAAATCCGCCTAAATTCACATATTTATACGAGTATGGATGATCACACAGAGGAGCCCGATTGGTTTCCATCTCCAATATTTCAGGTAGTTTAGTTTGATTTATAAATCTCCATTCATCTAACATAATTTGTTGGTTTTAAACCATGAGGATGAGAATTGAATTGGTCCTGGTTTTTTAGGCACCTAGAAGACATGGAAATACAAATTTTATCAGAGTTATCCATCTTCTCATTGTATTAGTCGCTACCTGTCGATGCCATTAACTTTAAACCTAAAGCGTTCCAGGATCATCTTGGTCAAATAATTGTTCTACTCCTAACAAGAATGTTGCATGTCATGTTGGACCATGATTTCCTATATTATGTGCTAGTTTTAACACGTCAACTTGTAGAAATCAGTGCAGATGAAACTTGTTACTCTATCAACTTTACTGAAAATTGGCTCAATAATCTAGCATTTGGAGAGATAATGCTATTTTTCAGAAAGAATTTTTGACTTCAATGTTAAATAGATTTTGCGTCTGAAGATCTCTTAAACACAGTATAAACTATGTCTTCGTTCAGGAACTATTTACAAAATTGACTCGGATGGCTAGCATAGCAACAGATATGTTTGTAGGTCGGGAAAGATTTGCAACTGTTTTGTTAATGAGGCTCACTGAGACAGTCATCCTTTGGCTTTCCGATGATCAGACCTTCTGGGAGGAAATTGAGGCAGGGCCGAAGCCCTTGGGTCCACTAGGCCTTCAACAGGTATAGCAAGTAGTGAAATCTCTGAACACCCGTTCTTCAATGTATAGATTTTGCTTTATATCGCTCTAATTGTTAGATAAATTACTTTTCACATTTTCTCACATTCTACCAGTTATATTTGGACATGGAGTTTGTGTTGCTCTTCGCATCCCAAGGTCGATACTTATCTAGGCATCTGCATCAAGTAATCAAGGACATTATAGGGAAAGCTATTGAAGTTTTGTCTGCTAGTGGAGTTGATCCTTACAGGTACATAAAATCCTGATGAAAAACATCAACCAGCTTTCATTGCGAACATATTTCTTGATTTGTAAACCAAGCTCTCTGTTTTCTTTACCATGATGAATATATTGTGTTGGCAGCGTTTTACCTGAGGATGATTGGTTTGCTGAAGTTGCTCAAACAGCTATTAACATCTTGTCTGGGAAAGCCAACTTTGATGATGTAGAACGAGATGTTACAAGCCCCACTGCATCTGTATCAGCCATATCTCACGGGAGCAATTAGAGCTACTCAAGGCCTGTAAGGAGCTATATCTTGGTTTTCAAATTTAGCTCAAACACGGGTCTGTCTTCCGTTTCCTTGTATCTTTCATCATCATTAGATTCAATTTTTCCATAAGTAATCAGCAACGTTTTTGGCATCATCTCTTGAAGCCAACCTGTAGTTTCCGAGGTGGCCGCCGAGGGAGAGCATGACCTTAACTCCACGGCTTTGGCAGCTCCTGATTCCATTACTGACTGAAGTAGTACAGCCACCGGAAGCAGGGTTGCAGTGTCCGGCGAGGTCGAGTGCTGGTGTTCGGCCATAGCCAAACGTAACAAGAAATGCTAAGTTCACGTAAGCAAATCTTCCGGTGGCACAGGTTTGGGTTAGAGTTCCTTCATTTCGGTTCTGGCCCCAGTAGATGGCTATACCTCCGGCTCCATGAGAGGGTTTGATAAGCAGAAGGAGTAGTACTGGAAGAAGCATCAGGAGGCGTTGAGTGTTCATTTGGCCACTTTCGAGTACTTGCAAGATATTTTCGAATGCCTGTAGTAGTGTAAGGGATGGTCCATTTTATAGGCATTTCGGTGAGAATTAAATGCCTCTATCGTGATTATTTTAAAATAGAGATTTTAAAATAGAGATTTTAAAAAACAATATAAAATAATTTAAGATTATTTTAAAAGTAGGTCTATTGCCCTATATGATATATATGTATTATTATGGGACCTACATTACTGAAAAAAATAATAAACTCATGCCACATTTACATTAACATAGCATATAATTGACAGAGACTTAACTCCATCTAAATTTTGATCTGCTTAAGATTTAATTTGAATATTTTGTAAACATGAGGATTCATTTTGAACACTCCAAAAAGTTAGAGCCTATTATGAAAAGAATATATAGACCTTGAAGGAGTTAAAGTAGAAGGTGTATGATAATTTGGACAATAAGGCTAAGGAATCTTAGTGAAGAGCATTTGAAAAAATTAAGATGAAGTGTGAGATTAATAGCAATAATTTATATAAGGATTTTAATAATAATATTACTATAGTTAGATTTAAATTGATAATTTCAATGTTGGATAATATTAGATAATTGGTTATGAAAACGCTCCAAATGAAGACATTACAGATAATTTTTTGGTAGATTTGGTCCTAATATTATCAAAAGTTAAACCAAAGAAGAATTTGGTTATTAGATGTTCACTTGTATGAAATGGTAGCTGGGAATATGAAGTGGTAGAATAGGGAGAAAGATATTGTTAATTTGTCCAAATGCAATATAGATGTAATTGGAACTTAAGTGAAATTCTTTGACTGTTTACCATTGCTACAATTTTTAACAAGGAGAAAAAAACCCCAGTAGTATTGTTCAGCAGTATAACTAAAGTATATATGCAAATGCTTATAACTTCATGTTGAGTGCAATTAATGGAGTTATGCTTTGGTCTAAGTAGCTATTTGACCCACCACATCTACCATCATGTAACAAAATATTTAATAGAACTAGGATTAATAAAAGAAGAGATGAAAGAGAAACTCTAAGAATAAGAAGAAAGAAGAGATGCCGAATATAATTTACTCAAAGACGTAATATAAAGAAGTGACATTTAAGGATATCCTAATTTCAAATGTTGAGCAATGCTCATCTTACATGTATAACAACGATTGCATGTTTTTATTAGATTTTATTATATTTGACAAATAAATTTTCTATTTATTAAAATCATACTACTATAAGTGAGGCAACTTAAAGATCTCTACCCACAAGGTGTCTAACAATAAGGATAATAGTGGAAAGTCAAAGATCTTCATGAGTAGAGTAACAACTGTTGAGGAAAAAATTACTATAATATAATTCACCTTAAACAAAGGCAAGCAACAATTAGGATGGTATCAACAAGAATATAAAGATCACCCCAAATAAGGAGAATTGAGAAACTTGAAGTTCTCTATCAACACACAATGCTCCTACAGCCCATAAAGATCCAATAGTCATAAATAATGTCACCATTAGAATAAATGAGCAATATGAACAGAGGACAAAAGTTGCTAGTTATGAACCAAATATAGAAAAAAATCACAATAATATATACTAAAACATTAGGCTTTGCATAATAAATTGATAACATTTAGTGAATAGTAATTAATTAATTTGCTTTCTTAACTCCATATCAGTAATGCAAAATATACGGTAAAAGGAAATTTTGAATTAAATTTAGAAAATATTGGGAATGAAAGTGCTAAGTACACCAACTATGTGCTATTAGAAATCTAACTATTGGAAATAACAAGACTATTAAGAATATATTTATGATTTTATTAAAATTTACAATAATTTTCAAATAGATGGTGACCTTGTAGTTAATTAATTTGTTTTCTCACTTAAGAGAGAGTAATTTGTTTTATCACTTAAAGAAAAACACCTTCTATCGACTTGAAAGTTTAGTTTGTTTATATTTAAGAATAATTTTGGCATAAATTATTACTTGGCCAATGTTATATTAGAAGCTTTTTATAAGAAAATTGGTTCGATGTGACTTTTCAACCATGTTACGTCAACTCTGCAAGTCTTTAGTAATTTAACAACCTAAAGGAGTGAAGTACTTCAGTTGAATAAAAGAGTTTTAAGGTTTTTTTTAACGTTATATAACAAAATTTAAGATCTGGGAATAACTGAAGAGATATACTGTTGAAATATAAAGAGTGGGAGTTGTTTCATATTGGAGAAAGAGAAAAAAGTAAACTAACATATAAGTCTAGTAGGCTACTCCACCTATTACCAATTGGTTTTAGGATGGAACCTCCATTGGGCTTGTATGTGGTCTAGCTTTCCTTCTCGTGTGGGCTTTAGGCCCATTGTAAATTCTAACATGGTATCAAAGCGAGTTGCTCTTATGTTAGTCGTTAACACCTCAAAATGACAAATTATGTCACGTGTTAGACCCACACGTGAGGGGGGTGTTGTTGGACCCCGAATTTTAAGTGGAATTTAGAAAATAAGAAATGATGTAAAATAAGTGTTTTAAATATGTATTGTGAAATAGATGTATGTATGTTTTAAGGAAATTTATGAGAAAAGCATTATTGGAGATTTGTATGGTTTATGAAAGTTCAAGTGAATGAGTTGATTGAAAAGTTAGTAGAAAATCAAGAAATAAAGAGAAAAGTG
>JANKOD010000004.1:14740050-14750298 GCA_026284645.1 Erythroxylum acuminatum | reverse complement strand
GCTGTAGCAAAGGAGTCGGTAATACTCCTGATCTTGTTTATGTTTTATTATCCTTATACCATATCATGTATGGATTGTCATGTTGATTTGGATATGTTGCTTCCGCTTCAAAATGATTTCTTAAAAAGTTTTGAAATCTATCATTTCTCCAATCTAAGGATGCTTTCTTTTTCCGATCCAACAGATTGTTTCTTTGCTAAATAGCCATCATAACCAATGATATTTACTTAGGCCAAGTTACATTAGAAAAAGTTGGGACTAAATGAAACATTGATCAATCCCCAAGGCCTATTGGTTGTCAGCTTTATCTCTATAGAAACAACTTATAAGGTGTTAGAAAATGACCCCTGGCATATTAGAGATTGTTGAGTAAGTTTTATATATAATAAAACTCTTAATACCCGCAAATATACAAGTTGCATCTTGTGGTATAAGAGGATATCGTTACCACGAGGATTATGCAAGAGCTAACAATTTGAACCTAAATTTGTCTAAGGTATTCAGAAATTAATTTGAATTAAATTTAAATAATAGAAATTGAAACATAAATAAACGAAAAAAGTAATCAAATAAATAGTGAGCTACCAATAAAAAATAAGGTTGATCAAGATTAAATACTTAGGAATTATTCTTTCCTACAATCTTGTTGTTCCAATTTATGTATTTGATCCTAGATTTCTTAAGGTTTTGCTCTCTCTCAAGACCTAATTAATTAACCCTAATTGAATTCAAAATGCATATATTTGCAATCTCTCGATTCACATAACTATTCCTAACTTCTTCAATTAAATATAAAGCAATCTATTAGATAATTAATTTCACAACGAAGGTCTCTCTTTGATTGATCGTTAATTTGATAATTGTAGGTCTATTAAATTCCTAAGCTGAATTTAGAAATCCATAGGCATGTTTATCATCAAGGAAATCAGATTACACATTAAGGTAACGAAAGAAATAAAGGAAAAGAATAAAAATTCTATTGAATCCTTGATCTGGAATGATAGAATTTCCTGATGCTCTTCTTGATCTTTTGATCCACTTTGATGTATGGCTGCTACAATTTTTTATTGTATTCCATGTTCTTATATAATGCCTTATGGTCTTAGGGTCGTGTCTAGGATTTCCCATTTTTTCGGTTCCAAAAATAGCCTAGAACCTTAAAACAAATAAAAACAATTTGCGCCTAAAAATCTCCTATCATGATCATAACCTAGGAGTCACGATTGTGCTCTATGTTTCATCCTCTCTGCCATGATTGTGCTCTTTAAGGCACGATCGTGACAAAGGCCCTATAGCCTCCATGCACATCTATCATAATCTTTCTCCTTATGCACGATCGTGACACCCTTCATACAACTTCCATCTTCTTTTTTCTTCAATTTCCTAATTTCTAATACTTACAAACACATCAAACACCTTATGAAACATAAAATTAAGATTGAATTCAAGCTTTAAACCACAAAAAAAATAGAATATAAACAAACACTGACAATAACACAATTTTAAGCCTATATATACGATAATCATGTAATAAACACCTTAAATCACACTAAAACACGTAGGAAACCATAGTATGAACTATAACTATCAACATCCCCACACTTAAAATTTTGCTTGTCCTCGAGAAAAAACAAAAAAACACCCAAAATCACAAATTCATGCGATATGCAATAATGATACAATGGCATTGAATCTTATTAAATCAATTTAACCACAAACATCAATCATTCAAATTGGGCCAATATACTAACCTATTCCTTTCATGTTTAAGTACTCTGAATTGAATATACATATCAGTAAAAGTATTAACACGCTATTTATATACTTATGGCACTTGTAAACATGCATTTACAATTAGTGATCAATAAAAAAGGCAACTATCACTGAGTATCGTTTCAAAAAATTTTCTATTTTCAAAGATCAGTAGGTTTTATTTATTGAAACATCATTTTCTTAATTTTCTTCAACATTAACCTAGTCTTTTGATGTGAAGGAAAACATTTTTTTTCGTGAATGTCCCCCGGTTACTCAACTAGGTCACATTTTTTTATTTAGCTTGGTTGGAATGTCATTTTAACCTTTTGAAGCGAAGACAAACATTTTGTCATGAATCTACTAGTTACTTAGCTATATCACATTCTCAATTGGCTATTAGCTCTATTCTTAACCTAATTTTTTTAAAAAAAAGGCCAGTGGAATACTTTCTTTTGGAAAATAAATGAAATTGCATTAACATTAGCAAAAGTTATAACAACATTACAATGAGTTATACAATCTGTCTATACTTACGCAAAATTGAAATTACAAGATATTTCCATCATTTGATACATAGTATTACAACATCCATGTGTTCTTCATTTCAAGAATGAGTAAATTTTGCTTATTGTTTGCTATAAGTGCTGCTAGAATCCAATTAATGATTTTCTCTGTAAGCTGGTATTTTACCTCTTTAGTTCCTTTATACAATTTGCAGTTTCTTTCCTTCTAAATTATGTAGATGGTGGTAGTGAATGTTGTTTTGATTAGCTTCCCATTCTACATTCCCTACTTGGTGAGCTCGGTGATTATGTTTAAGGTCTTATTCCATTCAAATGTGTAATGAGCTACTAGTAACAGGTGTAGAATTTTGCTCTATATTACTTTTGAGTACCTGCATATGAAATATAGGTGGTTCCTATCCTCTTTAGTTTCTTTGTAAAGGACACAAGTAGAATCATATACCCCGAACCATCTGCTCTTGGTTCTAAGTATGTTCTTAATCACTAACGAAGTGATAATTGAAGCTTTTGGATTTGGAAGATATTTCCAAAGAATTGCATTCCAAGGGACTTTTTCTGCAATGTTTGTGATTAGCTTATGACAGGAGCTTTTTGTGAATGTCCCTATCAGATTAGGAGACCATATAATGCAATCTTCTTTATGTACCTTAGAAATTTGCGGTAAGTGGTCAACAAGTAAAGAGAATCCTAAAAAAAATCCCCATACAAATCTCTATTTTGAATAAATGTGGAGACTTTAATATTCATAGGAATTCTAATATTCATAGGAATTCTATTTCGGAGTTATAGAATAACTTTTTTTTTATATTAGTGGGCCAGAGTTTGTCCAATTATTAAACCAAAACTAAGTATTTACTCCATTTCCTAATTTGTGTATGACTTGGGGATAAATCATACTTCTTAATTTGAGTAGATGATTGAAAATCCAAGAGAATTCTCTAGAGTTTACTATTTGTCAAAAATTTTGATTTTTGAGATGATATTCATTTACCCACTTAATCTATAGAGCTTTCTTGTTAGTAAATATTAACCATATTCTTTTACTTAAGAGTATTTGTTCCATTTTTGAAATTGGGATGATGTCTACCCTCCTTGCTTTTTTGGAATGGTGATTTCACTCCATTTCACTTTAACATTTTTGCAATTTTCTATTTATCCAGACTATAAGAAGGTTTTGAAGATTCTATAAATTTCTTTGTTGACTCTCTTAGGTAGAACAACATAGGTAGACCAAAGAATATGCAAACTGTTTATTACTCAAGTGATGAGAGTTAGTCTACTAGCAATGGGAAGGAGCCTTTTTTGACGTGCATTTATCCTGGATTTATTCTTCTCAATTAGCGGAATCAAATCTTAAAACTTGGGCTTGATTATTATAATTAGGACTTCAAGGTATTTGAATATAGGGGAATGCAAAGCAATTCCAATAATGTTTCTAATTTCTTCTTGATTTCTGACATCTGAACAGATATACAATTTGATTTTTTTAGCATTAAATTTGAGTCCAGACCATTTTGAAAAAACCTATAGGATGTGTAGTGATATGATTATGGATTAATTGTTTGCACCACTAAGAATCATGAGATTATTTGTATAAATTAAATGGGTTAGTTTGATTTCTCTACACTTATAATGGTATAGGAATCTGCCATTGCACTTTGTTAGTTTAACAATCAATCTCGAGATCCCTATTTTTGAAGGGTTGAGAAGGGGTTCCATTAACCAGGACACTGAGCAAGGAAGTTTGAAATCATTCCATAATCCACTTAATAAACTTAGTCGGCAAAACTATTGCTTCAAGGCAATCTTGTAAGTAACTCTAGCTGATTGTGCCAAAGGCTTTATAGAAGTCGATTTTCATTAAGCAACTTTTAATGTTTTTACCATTTTTGTGCTCTACTAACCACTTTTATAAGATAAGGATGTTGTCACCTATTTTTCTTTCAGGTATGAAGGCCCTTTAAGTAGGATTTATGACTTCTTTAAGAGCTAAATTCAACCTTGTAGCAAAGAGCTTTACAATAAATTTGTACACAATTATGCAGTAGGAAATAGGTTTGAATTTAGCTATAGAGGAAGGGTTTCGCTTCTTTGGAATAAGGCATATGTATGTGTTATTGACCTATTTGAGAACTTTAGTAGAAGAGAAAAATTCCAGGAAAAATTACGTGAATAAATTCCCAGTAACTTCCCATGTTTTCTGGAAGAACCAAGCTGGAAAACCATTTGGTCCAGGTGCTTTGATGGACGCAAGCTGAATAGGACTTCTGTAACTTCTTAATCTATGAAAGGAGTAGTTATCGAATACTTGAATGCCTGATTTTTTGAACCAATAAAGACATCTTTCACATTAAAACTGAACTAATTATTAGCAATTGATCCTATCAATTATTGGAAGTAATTCCTGGCTAGATTTTGGAGATCAATTTGTTTTGATATGATGTTACCCAAGTTGTCTTATAATTATGAAAATTTGTTTTTATTTCTCATTGAGAGAAGAGATGAGTGAAATTATCTTATGTTGGAGTCCCCATCTTTTAACCAATTAATTCATGCTTTATACCTTAGGATTTAATTTTGAAATGCCAAACCCTCCTGACACTCTTTCAGCCTATAAGTATCAGTAGTTTTGAGATTTGTGTCTTGAGGAAATTTGTAACATACTTCTTGAGTTTCTTTTAACTTTTTCTTAATGGCATTGAGTACTTGAGAGCATTCTTTACTAGCTTTAATTTTTTCATTAGTTGAAATGTTTTGTACCTTTGCACCTCTTTATTACAACATCTATGTATTAACTTCATGAAACCATCCAATTGTGTAACCGCATTAAAGAACCTTAATGTTGATGCATGCTATCTAGGTTTTTTAATATTTTGTGTGAGCAAGTAAGAGTGATCAAATATAATATTTTCACCAAAATGTGCAAATGATTGTAGGAACAAACTCATCCAAGCTTAGTTGACAATTGCTCTATCTAATTTCTTCCTAATGAGAATTTATCCTTGCTTTTAATTGGAGTTGATGAGGAGGCTTTCAGTCTATTTAGTTGCATCATTAAATTGGTGATCTCAGTCTATAGTGCTATCACTAAATCGACATTGATCACTCCCTTCTGACCTTAGAAGGTTTACTGTTGTTTGCTTCTATCTGACATCCAAAGACAATTATTATTCACCATCTCCTCTAACAAATCCTCTACTTCATCAACTATTTTCCGCATTAGAGATCCTCCAAAAGTTGCATCTCTGATGGCCCTTAAGAGTGGATTAACTTTATTATAGAAAGCTTGCAATAGAGATTACTTCAGTAGGTTATAATGAGGACATCTCCTTTACAAATCCTTGTGCCATTCCCACGCTTCATATAGTGACTCCCCATCATTTTGATAGAAATTAGGAATCTCCTTTATCAACCTAGTTTTCTTCTTCAAGGGAAAGTGCTTGTCTAGGAAAGCAAGAACCAACTGCTCCCGTGTCATAACATTGGTAGGGTTGAGGGAATGGTACTATCCTTTGGCTTTATTGTTGAGTGTAAAAGGAAAGAGTCTCATTCTAACAACATCTTTTGACATAACATTATATCGAAAGGTATCACATATTTCTAAAATGTTCATTAGATGTGCATTGGAATCTTCATTAGCTAACCTATATAATTGCATATTGATCTGCAACATATTTAGCAACATTAGCTTGATCTCAAATGTGGTTGCTTACATTAATGACCAGGTGATGCCTTGTTGCTTAGCATTGAACCCTGGCCTCATGAAATCCATAAGAGTTCTCTACTAGTCTTTGTGATTGTATTCTTCCGCCATTTTTCTTTTTATCTCTTCTTGAAGTCTCGCTCTTAGGATTTCTCTTTCTTATCTTGTGATGTTTGAACTCTGAGTAATTCTTACATTCATGTAATCATATGGACACAAAAATGGCAAAATTTCCTTAAGTCAAAGGAATTCAAATCATCTTAATGCTAAATCCCCGGTAACGATGTAAAAAACTTATTATATGGATCGTACTTGTAGTGTAAGAGGTTATCATTCATATGAGGATTATGCAAGAGCTAATAATTTGAACCTAAGTTTGTCTAAGGTATTAACAAATTGATTTGAATTAAATTTAAATAAGAGAAATTGAAAAGAATAAATAAACGAAATAAGTAACCAAGTAAATAGTGAGTTGCTAATAAAAATTAAGGTTTGATCAAGATTGAATACTTAGGAAATATTGTTTCCTTTAATCTTGTTGATTCAATTTATGTGTTTGATCTTAGATTTCCTAAGGTTTTGATTACTCTCTCTCAATACCTAATCAATTAACCCTAATTGAACTCGAAATTCACATATTTGCAATCCTCGATTCACAAAACTATTCCTAACTTCTTCAGTTAGATATGAAGCAATCTATTAGATAATTAATTTCATAACCACGATCTCTTTTTAATTGATTGTTAATTTGATAATTACGGTTCTATTAAATTGCCAACTCTCTTTGTACACTGTAACACTAATTACTTTGACTCACTCTCTCGATTTGTTGTCAAGTTTATGCACAAACAATTGTCACAAACATCCAAAAATATATTGAATTCAGTAATAATTAAAAGTTACAAAATAATTATAGAATAATTCCTAATCTGAATTTGTAAATCCATAGACATGTTTAATATCAAGAAAATAAGATTACTCATTAAGGATAATGAAAGAAATAAAGGAAAAGAATAAAAAATCTATTGAAGCCTTGATTTGGAATGCTGGAATTTCCTGATTCTCTTCTTGATCTCACCACTTTTGATCCACTTTGATGTATAACTGATACCATTTTTTTTGTATTTCATATTGTTATATAGTGCCTTTGGGTCTTGGGGTCGTGTCTAGGGTTTTCTCACTTTGTTCGGTTCCAAAAATAGCCTCGAACCATAAAAGAGATGAAAACATTTGTGCCAAGAAATCTCCTGTCACGATTATGACTTAGAATTCACAATTATGCTCCATATTTCATCCTCTCTATCACGATCATGGTTCAAGCATGTTTGTCATGATCGTGCTTCTCATGCACATATGTTCCACCCTTCATGCAAGTTCCATCTTCTTTATTGTTCAATTTCCTGATTTCCAACACTCACAAACATATGAAAAACCTCAAGAAACATACAATTAAGATTGAATTCAAGTTCTAAACCACACAATCATGTAGAATATAAATAAACACTTACAATAACACAATTCTAAGCCTATATTTATGATAATCGTCTAATAAACACCTAAAAACACACTAAAACACCTAGGAAAACATAGTATGAACTATACTTTCAAAGACAAACCTATTTTCTTGTAGAATTGGTCTTCAAGGTTAAGGTTAGACTATATGAATCTCAAAGTTATGGCATTGTGGATCTATATCCATAATATTCCTCTAGAATATTAGTCCATAACTCGTTTAAACTATCTTAAAATTTTCATAAGCCAACCTATATGCATGGATGAATACATATTGGTTTTGTTAGACTTTGTGTGTAGGATGATATAACTCAATGCTTGTCAGATATAATCCCTTTTATACATTTAAATGAACAAAAGGTGCTGGCTATGAAGGATGTGATATTGAATGATACTATACTTGATTTCTTAGATAAGTACAATAATTACATTGTTAACAACTCCAAACGATGATATATTCTCAGATGTGGTTAATTTGTACAAGGTTTATAATAAGGATACAGGAATAAATATGCCTGACTTGATTGCCCCTATGGTTATCTCTTTAATTCCACTAGGGTGGTTGAAGCTGATAATTAGTTGATAGACCTAAGGATAAATAATAATTTTTATCCAGTTGTTAAAAGGTGTTCAAGGAGGAGGGAAAAGGGAAGCTTAATAAAGGTGTAAGTGCTCTTATCCCTTCTCAATGAATATTATGGCTTGGAATTTGAGGGGCATAAAGCAATAAGTGATAAACTTTGTTTTCTCTATAAAACCTTGGATTTTTCATAAAGGGCTATGCTTCACCAAAAGAGGTTGGCATTTCTTCTCAAACCATTAGTTCCATCATAAAGGAAAAATAGTAGTTTTCTTTGATCCAAATAAAGTGAAAGTTATTGATAATTTTGTCAATGATCAAGCTATCCATTTACTAATTAACTATAGAATGAGTAATTCGAAAACCCAAGTTTCTTTTATCTATGCCTCTATTTTTGGTTTTTATAGATCTAATATATGGAATGACCTATTTATTAGAGATACCAACATGTCAACTCCTTGGGTTCTACTTAGTGACTTCAATTATACACTCTTATCTATGGAGACTTAAGGTCAAAATTATGTAAACTTACATTGCAGTAAGATGAGATCGTGTTTTTCCAATATTGGGGTCATTGACTTAACTTATGAGGGTCATCAACTCACTCAGTCCACCAAGCAACAGGACCAATGTCTAATATGGAAAAAGTTAGCGAGGGTTTTTGTCAAGCAACACTAGTTGAGCCAATTTTTTAGGATGTTGGCTGTCTTCAACAATCATTTATTCTCTAATCATACATTAATTAAAGGTCATTGCTTTACTAGAAAAGACAATCCCTTACCATAGGGTACATACCGGAGCACCCTTAGGACATTCCAGTAAATATCCTACGATAATGGTGCACTACGATCAATCATTAGATTCACTTAACATGACATCATATACCTTATTCTCTTATGAACATCATTTAGAAATTCATAATATTTTAAAACCCAAAATTTCCTCATTTCATTTCAGAAAAACCCGAAGGTATACAATGCATCTTTCAACATTCCTTACAAGTACATCATCAAAACTTAATACAAAAGTACTACATGAAAGAAGAAATACACAAAATCCATCTAATCTGTCAAAAACTCAGCTGACTGACCTTTGAGCCATGACTTCTCTTCCCAAATCACCAGTCTACACTGCTAGTAGAGTCTCTCAGTAGCTAAAGCCATCTCTCGGTCCTAAAAAGTCAACGTTGCAATTTTGGTGAGTTTTGCAAACTCAATGAGGTAACCATCATCAATGGTTCATTCAATTCATGCAACACATCATTTCACATAACATATATTCACATTTTCGCATAATTGATTACGTATCACATTTTCATTTAAACATAGGCAATTTGCATTTCAATCAATCAAAGATACTTATCAAAATGTATATGAAATGCTCATGAGACTCTTTTCCAATTGTTACGTTGTTGTGAATGAGTGCCTAAACTGTCTCGTATCCATTTTGGGTACTAGGCTCATTAATAACTGTCCCTTATTCGATGGAGATACATGCCTCATTGATAAATTTCTAAGCTTATGGCTCTTTTTCAAATTCTGAGCTTTAAGCTTTTTTTCGGTGGCTACTCTGGTCACAACTGCCGTTATCTGATTGTGCATTTATGTATGGAATGCATATGTCACAATCAATCATATTATGAAGCACATAGTTCGTCACATTCGTACACAAGCAGCACTTCAATATACATTCCCGAATAATAACTTCTAGAACATTTATTGCCTGGAATCAACACTCAAATCACATTCATAAAATCATTTCAAAACAGAATTTAAGCAAACAAGTAATTAAGTGAGACCATCTAGGTTACTCACAAGTTGCTCTCGAAGCTAATGCTTGGAAGTTTCTACAACGTCTGGAGGTTGGTGTTCCAGTTGCTCCTCTATATTAAATAACATACACATATAGCACAATTTGCACAAGTATAAATGTTTAACAATGCACATGTATGTAATGAAATATGTACAATGCATGTTCATGACAATCCCGGGTACTTATCCATTAATTTCTTCATAAAATCAATCCTATAACAAAACTCACCTAAGTATAATTTATACTTAGGTTTATACTGTTAGAGTAGTGCCCTAAAGACAATCTCCTTTAGCGCATTTTGTTCATAGTCATGTACAGACTTTATGAATAAATAAAGTAAAAGGCATATTTCATTTATTTGA
>JANKOD010000004.1:14658026-14674495 GCA_026284645.1 Erythroxylum acuminatum | reverse complement strand
ACCTTATGATTGGTTGTCAGCTAACCGAATCTGTTATTCCTAACAGATTCTTAGTATAAATAAGCAATAGACGAGGAAAGGAGGGCAGTGAGTATATTGTTGAGTGTGTGAGCCATAGGCTAGAGGTTCCTGGTCCTCGAAACCAAATTATCATTTGTATTCATTTACAGAAATCTATAGCAAATACCTATTTCTCCTTACCTGTTTCTGGATCCTATCAAGAAACTCGTCAGGTGACAACTCTGATCTCTTTCCCTTGCCACTTCTTTAACCTTAGCATTGTTTGGCAACGAATACTTACGACTGTGGAAGCTAGGAAGTTCGTATAAAAGGCCTTGTTTGTGCCAATTATCAAACTAGAAATTGTAGTAATCCCTTAGCCAATGATGCATTTTATGTTCTAGATCAAGGTTCCCCTCAACTTTAACACTTGCATTAGTGTCCAACATGTACTTAATTGAGGTTCTCACGTAGCAAGAAATGAGTGTGTATCTACTTGACTTATAAGAATTCCTTGTCTATAAGAATCTTCCATATTTTCTTGGCCAAGAGTAGGGATGGCAATGGGTCCTGCCTATGGGCTGGTCCCGCTAATTTTTTAAAAAATAATTTTTTAAATTAGAAGTGTAAAACGTTTTTTTTAATTGAGTTCGAGCCTAGGTTGCCCAAGCCCAAGCTTGCCCAAGACCTAACTTTTCTAAGCAAAACAATGTCGTTTTGTTTAGAAAAATTGGACCTCGAATCAGTCTGGGCCTGATTTGACCCATAGGTCGGCCTAGTAAAAACACTTGAATTTAGACCCATAGGCCAACCCATTGCCATCCCTAGCCAATAGCATGTTGTTAACTGATTTTATTGAGCTTAGCCCTAATCCTCCTTCCCCCTTCCTCCTTAGTGGTGCATACTTTGTCCATTTTACCTTGGCATGTGATGATTTATTTGGACCCCTTGTCCACAAGAAATTTTTCTTAATGATTTTTGAATTGTCTTGATCATACTAAGAGGGAGGCAAAGGTGGGAACACAAGTGCACGTGAATATTGCTTAGGATAGAAGATATTATTTGCAATCTTCTAGCATATGAAAGGTTTTTGTTGTTCCAACTCCTCCTTTGGATAACATCAAGCTTCCTATATGGAAGCTCAACTTGGGTGGAAGAAAAATGCAGCTCTTTTCCAAGTTGTATTTCAGGCTTGATATGTCACCAAATTTGCTTCCATGTGCAATCTTATAGCACTTTCATCAACTCCACATAATAATATAAGATCATCAACAAAGGATAAATGATTAATCATTAGCTTATGGCATTCGTTGTAGTAGGTGAATAGATTGTGAACAGGTGGGGAGAAATAAGGTCCCCTTAACTTAATCCTTTTTCTCTCTTGAATGTTCGAGCGGTTTCTCCATTAATAAAAATGCTAAACGAAGTGGTTGCTATGCATATTTTGATCCATTTGATGAAGAGTAAAGAATATCCCATGACTTCCATTGCCTCGAGAACAAAGCTCCAAGCCACTGCGTTGAATGCTTTATGAATATCAATTGTTATTGCGCAACTCTTAGCAACTTTGCTCCTATGATAATCCTTGACTAGCTCTCGTAGTAGAAGAATGTTGTCCCTAATGCTCCTCCCTTGAATGAAGGTTGTTGGGCTTTGATTAATGATGGAATCGAGCGTGCGTTTCAATATCTGTGCATAACCCAAAAGCCTAGAATTTCATACAGAAGAGGCATTTCAGAGGCAATTGAGAGGGGTGATGCGGTAGGCATCGCTATGAAGAGTGCAGAGGCAATTTGGAGTTTGAGGAGAGGGAGATGCAGAGTTTTTATCCACAGATTCTTTCAGAATACAAGATCGAACATCTACATCATCAGAATACTCGATAGAGAACAGCCAGGGAGACTTAGAATTATGATTCTATTGTTTTCGATTCAATTTTCTGTATATGTGTATCTTATTTCGTGTTCGCCAATGTGTAACTAATTTTTTTATTAGTATTTAGGCTAGATGAACCCTATCTGATACCGAAACATGTGTTAATTATTTTGTGAATGCAATTAAGTTATTTGATTATTGCAATCCAATTATCTATTTTATTATTGTCTAGTAATATGATTTATTAGACCTAAATTTGATTTCCTACATAGCGATTGAGAAATCCTAAACTTGAATAGATGTACGATAATTCTAAAGAGTTGTTTGAAACTTTAGAAATAGGATGACATAAATCTTCCGGATTATGGTCAAACCTAATAGAGGGATTCATAATTTGGTAAATCCTATAAAATTTAACTTGAATAATTCAGTTAGAAACCTTAAGATTAGTTATTAGTAGACTCAAGGTCAGCTACTAGCATACCTTAGGAGTCTTCACAGTCCAATTAATCAATAACACAATTGCATGACAAAACATCAATCAGTTAAGGGTTTAGGGGGATTCGAAGCCTAGATACTAATTATTTGATATCGGAAATTAATTCAATGATTCACTAATTCTCTGCTTTAATCATGTTGCTTATTTACTTTATTTGCTTAATTTTAGTTTCTTTAATTTAAAAGCCACGATCAATTCTTAGGCTAGGTAATAGAATAACGATAACTACTAATACTCACTATCCTCGTGAGATCGACCCATACTTGCCAGTACTAGCTACAGTTACATTGTGCACTTGCAGTTATTACATAATTAACCAAATCACGAAATAGGTCAATCAGTAACCTCATCAACACCAAGTAGAGAAGTGATCCTATTTGTGTTCTTTTTTATTAGCACAACATTGTGGAAATAAGTTGTATTCCTCCATTCCTCAACCATAGTACCCTTAATCTCAACTTAAAAGTAAGGAGTGTATGTCTAGAGTTTGAGTATAGCCTTGCAATGCTTCTTTTTCCAATTGCCTAAGAGTTGCATTGCAAGGATCAACATGTCTTACTTTGAGCAAAGTTCAAGGCTTTTCTCTTCTCAAATATATTTTCCATCGTGCTGTTCACTCTAGCCTTGTTCAGAATCTTCAACTCCTCCTTCACTTTTTGTAGTTTTCTCATGCATTTGTTTGCTTTAAATCGTTTTGAATTTGTCTGCAATCCATTGACTGCTTCTTCAAACCCCTTTAACCCTATTAAGAAGTTGTTGAATCTAAAGGGGGAGTTTCTTTTGGAAAAAATTTGATCAAGTTGAATCTCAATTAGAGAGTGATCTAAGGATAAATAGTTGTTGAAATGGGCTTTACTAGTTGGGATTTGACTTAACCAATATGCATTCACCATAACATTATCTAACTTTTTTTTTATAAGTCATTTTCCTTTTTGATTGATGCTCTAAGTGATTTAGATCATATTTCAGATCTGTTGATCCAATTTTGTTAACACAATCTCTAAATCCATCATTGAAGAGATTCATCCCTAACACACCTTGCTTCATGTGAGGAAAGAATGTTGTTAAATTCTCCTAGAATCAGCCAAGCAATGGTAATCTCAAAGTGTGTATTTATCAAATCATTCTAAAGATCAACTCTTTGAGAAGCAAAGTTTGCAGCATAGATAAAAGTAATGCTTTGAGTTATAGAGGTATTCAGGATTTCAATTTGCAAGTGAATGAACCGTGATGAGTACCTGACATCCATTATCTTAACCATGCTTGGATTATAGCAATGATTCTTCCATTGACAAGATGTTGAAGATTTGTCAATGTTATTTAGGACTTATCAGAAAACGATAGGCTTCCTTTGAGTTTACTTTCCTCTATTTTTCTTCCAACAACCCTACCAACATTAACTTTTCTGTGATCAATATTTTATAACTTGCTTCATAGGGGAATTAATACCCTAAGATTCCAAGCTACTATTGACATAAAGTTATCTTTTCAATCCACTTTGGACCTTCCCCTCGGGTTTTCTTCTTGATCTTCTTCTACCGCTTGGTGAAAATTCTTCCTATGTTTGTCTTACCATGACATGTATCAATAGCATTAATTTCCAAAGGCAAATGTTCTTCTATGACAGGGTTCCCCACCTGAGAGACCTCCATCAACTCCCATCCTATGTTTCTATTCCTTCCCAGCCCCTCTTCAATTCCTTTTGTTGGTTGCTGTGAGCTGACAGACTAGCTAGCCAATTGTTTGCACATTACTCTCATTTAAAGTCTCATGGGTTTGATTGCATATCTCTTTTGGTTTTTCATTTCAATCTTGCTTTTTTCTTGCAATTTTTCATAGTTGTTGCCCAAAAAAAAAAAATTCAATACCTCATAATCCCCTCTTAAGAAAAGCTTTGTAGTAGGTCTTCAGATTGACTTCTCTTTTGGCTAAGCAGGTTTCTACCAGTATGAAACTAAAGTTTCAATTTCATATAATGCCCCATTTTCATCCAATCTCTTCAACCTAAGTGTTTTAGGAAGCTCCTTGCTTATTTCCACTTCAATACAAATTCTTAAATAGCCTACTCTACTCAATGTAGCAGTGTTTCCATCTATGCATGATGGTTTTCCAATTGAACTTGCTAGGTAGCTTAATACCAAAGTGCTTCAATATTCCACAGGAATATTATGGAAATGAACCCAAACAAAAACCACTTTCAGCTTGGTTTTATCAAGAGCCATACCTAGTTTCCATTGTTGAAGTAGCTTCAACAATGAGGAAAGAATGAAGAGAAGCTAGGTAGGAGAAGTCTTGCCTAGTTTCATAACCTAAACAGGTAACTTTAATTTGAAAGTTGTAGGAAGTCAACTAAAAAAGGTAAGAGACATAGTAGGGACACGAGGCACATCTAGAGAGGAGGCAAAAAAAAATCTTTTGAGAATGTTATCCATGCATAATTCCAAAAGCTTGCCTTATGTGATCTTTGTTAGTTTAGAGATCCATTTTGTTGACTAAACCTCCATAATTACATAGCTCCTACTACTAAGAGAATAATTAAATTTAATATCTACCATCAACTTAGTGAAATATTACCATCAAATATTATCAGATTTTCATAGTGGAAGCATGAAACAATAGCAAAGTCAAAAAGCCAAGAAAGAATTTCAAGAAAAATCTATGCACAAATATCAAAGAGTTGAAACATTCTTAATTGAAGTACCTCACTCATTGCATCTGCAACACAACATCTTATCAAATCTTCATAAAGAACAGCTAACCGTTGTATTTCTGGAGCATCAGGCCAATGTTCAAGAATCAACAATGCATATTCACAACATCTGTAGTTCCCAATACATGTAAATGTGACATATCAAACATGCAAAAGCAAAATAATAAAGAACAAGTTCCACTGCAATACCTTGCACGAAGAACTGCACTGCGGTCATTCTTTGCACAATCAGCTATTCGAGGAAGCACACGAGAAACTTTGCAATTACACAACATCTGAAGAGCAAAAAACTATGCAATGAGAATAATGTCTTCTTATAAGAAAGCCACAACAACTAATTTAAAGAAAGAAAGGTAGTAAGTTATCACCGTTTTTATGCAGCTGTCAGCAGACTCTGCAATTACAAGCACAGTTATCACAACCAGCTTGAATAGGACCTGATTATAATAACAACATAAAAAATAGTCCAAAACCTAACAAATGGTAATAAAAGGTTCATATGTAAGCAGAGAAAAAATGGAAAGAGAAAGTACTTACAGGGATGAACATCTCAGCACATGCCTCAAAATCTCCCAAGAGCTCCTTTGACAAAAAGCATAATATATGGCAAGCCTAGAAAAGTAAAATACCATGTTAGAATCATCTACATGTGAACATGCAATTGAAAGATCATTTAAATTAGTGACAAGTTTAAGTTTAAATTACTAACCATATTGCATTCTAAAGAGCCCAAACATTTCATATACTGCTCCAAATTTAACCATGAGAGATTGCACGCACATATATTATCTCCTATTTGAGGCACACTAAACTCCACATTCCATTTCTAAAATATTTATCAAATCAATTGTCCTCACCAAGTTTTCCAAAATCTATTCCCCCTTCCATTTCCAAGAGAGAGAGAGAGAGAGATTGCACAAACCATCACTTAGAAGCCAAGAAAAGGAATCTACTAGTTTCCTCAAAAGCAAACACTCAAATAAAACCTCTTATTACTTGGGATTAGCCTCCCAGAGGAGAAGACAACATAAGACCAATTGTATAAATCATCCCACAAAAGTAGAAGAATTAACTATACCTGTTTCACAATGCTAGACCTTCGATCTGATAACTGGGTGCTTAGTGGACCAACAAGTTGCTTCAAAAGGCCCCCAAAAGATGGATAATCGGTAGCACCTAAAATAGTTAAGCATGTTAAACTCTCAACTTTATCCAAATAAACCCAACTTATTAACAAATTCAATAAAGGAAAAATGGAGTGTAAAGAGTTTGTGGATAAAGAAAGCACAAAAAGAGGGGGAAATAACAGTACATATGTTATTTTGATTTCATGAATGAAGAAGTTTGATAATGACATATATGGATAGAAAGCTGAAAGCCAGAAAGCAGACTCATTTGCAACACGCACAAGGAAATACAAGCAAAGGGAATGTAGACTTTATAAGTGCGTACAACTGTATTGCAATTGTTATGCGCCGACGAATATCATTCTCAAACAATTCACATATGAGGGAAACAAAATAGGCATAGTGAAGCAATAGACGGATTCATGTATAAGCAAGAGATCCACACATAGAGAACAACATCATGACTATCTAAAGAATCAATGATCAAAAACATCTTTGAAGGATGAAATAGTAACCTAAAAACGTCAAACACTAAGAAAGTAATATAAACAATTGTTTTCTTTTCACTTATACATCAAAGACATTAAATCATACAACAAGCACAAGTACTTAAAATATCACTCACATAATGACCAAAAATCTACCAAAGATAGATGTCTACAGAGAATTATACAACTATAGAAGGAGATAAACCTCCTAACACATGTCACAAATTTTTCCAAACAATATGAAGCATGTTGCCAAACACTTGTAGACCAAACTAGTAACCATTTCTTCGCACAATACTCACATAATAAATAGGTAAAAAAAATTTCAAAATGAGGATCAAATTAACAAGAAAAAAGACAGGAAGAAGTGGCAAACCTCCTAAAACAAGGCCTTCAACTCTTTGCATGGCTGCTATGCGAATAGACCAATCCTTTTCAGGAACAAGGGTAGAAGCAATCTTATCAAATTCCCTTATTAGCTCCTTTTCTGAGTAAACTTTAATAGGTTCAATAGGCTTCTCTATTGGATCATTTGCAGCTGTTTTAAAAGAAAAAGGGATCTCAATGGATGCCATGAAGAGAAATGCACATTTTTGTTAATGCTCAAAAGATTTCCAAAACATAATCAATATAATTATATATGCAAAAGATTTTCTACAAGAAAATGTGACTTCACACATAAGCTAACCAAAACTAACAAACAGTTCGTCACCTTATTCCAAAATGATAAACAAATAGTTATAGAATTTCTTTAAAAAATGAAATTGATCACTACACATGCAAAGACAATAGAAAATCTTGTGAAATATTAGACTGAAAGAAAAAATATGGAAGGTAATACAAACATAACAAGCATCACTCGGAGCATAGTTTATAACAAATATTTAGGTCATACTTGAACATCTTGTGAAATATTTAGATTGAAAGATACTAACCCCCAAATAGAGACATCTCTTTTGAAGAACTCTTAGCCTTTGGACTACTTTTCTTAGGTTTAAAACTCACGGGCCTTGTTTCTACAATAGCAAAATTACCCATAACCCCTTCAGAAGTGTGAACTTGTGGTTCAATCTTTTCTAGCCTCGCATTGATATCTTTGATCTGCAGTTAGATGTCAGCACAAGTTTAAAATGAAGTGAAAAATTCTATGGAGCGAAAGGAGATTACAATCATTTTCATTCAGCACATTCTGGTCAATAATATGTCAAACACAATCACCAAAGGCTAAGAGTGATTTCCACTAGCACATCCTATTCAAGGTGTGAAAGGGTGGTGCAAGATGGTACAAGTATAATGTTGGTTAGAAGCTCACCATATATGTAGGAATGTTATGTCGGTGGAGCTCATCCCGAAATTGAGTTCCGAACTGTGCATACATTTCCTGAAAGAAAATTGGTTAGATAACAATAATGTATCTCCATCTCCCCAACTAACACCAGCAACGAAAATTCCACTCAGCAGACACAACCATGCCATTAATCCCACAAACCTGAATGCAAAATAATGCTGCTTCCCTAACACCAGGGTTTGGGTCATTCAACATCTGTAAAATCTGATAACCATAGAAATTTCAAATATTCGTTTCAAACCATGATAATTTAAATATAACAAAAAGAGTATTTTGTTTTTAACACACAGGAGGAAGAATAGCCCGCTGAAGTGGGAGTTCGGTGGATGCAAAAAGACCAATAGCAGAGGTGACAGTGCGAGCAAACTCTTCTCTGACTCTCCAGCTCTTGTGTGTCCAAGCAAAAGTGCCTGCTCTCTCAACTATTATTGTAGGAGAAGAAACCTGAATTTTGAAATCACGTACTCAAGCCCTCATTTCCAATTCATTTGTCAACAAATTTCATGCAATAGACGAAATTGTAGAGAAGTCCAAAAAGAATCCTAACTTTAATTCATGCAAAACCAAATACAAAAGTGACATATAAGAACTATACACTTTACTTGTCCAAAATACAGACCTCCATAAGAGTGAGCAAAAGGCGTCTAGCGGCGTCTCTGACGGGCTGCTTAGCATCGCCCAAACGCTCGACGACAGGGGGGACAAGCGCATTTAAATGCAACTTCAAATGGTCGCCGGATAGGACGGCAGCGGACGCCAGACACTGCAGAGCGCCCTGAGAGACTTTGAAGTTGCTGTCCTTGAGAAGATCCAAGCAGCAGTCGACCAGCGACATTGCTTCCGCAACGCTTAAACTCTTCCTAGAAGCTTCGAGAAGTTGGTGCAGTCTTTCCACTCCGGCCATCCGCTCCTTGGTGTCCTTGGCACGCGCCAGTTCCAGCACCTCATCCATTCTCGAAACCTCCACTAGTCACCCGGGATCTGCTGCGACGGAGCTCAGATCTGGCTAGCGGTTTCCAGCTAATCAAATTATAGTGAATGAACTGGAGTGAAGTGTGAGTAATTAAATGTAAGGGAGATTAAATTAAGAAGAGAGAGAGAGAGAGAGTTTGTATCGACAAAGACGATGATCTCCAGATTTAAACTTCGTTTAGGTGGGGTACGATGGGAATCAGAAGGGTATGGAGATCCATGTGGCTTTATTTGCCACAAGTATGAGCGGCGTTACTTTAAGCAAGCAGAGGCATATGAAATCATGCATGGAACTGAAAGGGTTACAGTTAACTTAATTTTCCTTTAAAAAATAACTTTTTAAAATATTCAAAAAGCTAACTTTTAATTCATAAACTAAAAAAAAAAACTGATTAAGTTGTTTTGCGAAATGCCTCCAAAATCATGTGATTGAAAGTGTTACAGTTAACTTAATTTTCCTTCAAGAAATAAGCATAAGGCTATCATAGCCTAATAATTATGATGAGCTTGCTTCAACTTCATAATCCTGAAGGAAGATGCCCTTTTTCTTTTGTTTGTTTTGCACACTTACCCAAGACTACCTAAT
This sequence comes from Erythroxylum acuminatum, assembly GCA_026284645.1. Taxonomy (NCBI): domain Eukaryota; kingdom Viridiplantae; phylum Streptophyta; class Magnoliopsida; order Malpighiales; family Erythroxylaceae; genus Erythroxylum; species Erythroxylum acuminatum. The sequence continues at coordinate 14,664,890 of JANKOD010000004.1, read as the reverse complement.
AATTATCACTCCTTTTCTTTTCTTAATAAATGCTAAAAAAGAGTTTAATGTATACTATTAAATAGTTTAGCTTTAGTTAATAATAAAATCATATTATGCACAAAAATTAAATATTTTTTTTATTTTTGTTAAGTTATAATATGAAAAAGAAACCAACATAAAAACTATAAATTCAACCAAAAAATTTACTAAATCTAAAAATGAAAACAAAAACCATGGAAATAGAGAAAGAAATCTACCATTTAAAAACAGTAATTTTCATTTTCATAATCAGAAAATTTTTAATAAATCTTCTCCAAAAACTGTTGCTAATCAGACACCTTACCTTTTTTTATTTTTGGTTAAAGGGACTACGAAGACAATTACAAATTAGCTGAAATCTAATAAACCAGTAATCAAGTTGGTAAAGCACCGCATCCAACCCAATCCGTCGATGTTTACGTTCCCTCGCTCGCTCTCTCTCTCTCCAACAATTGCAAAGTTACGTTCTGTTCTGTGGCATGAAAAATTGGGAACGATATTACTAAGTTTTTTGGTAGGTTCGTCCAATAAAGCAACTGGTTGGATCCAACTTTTTATAGTGATCCTACTTGTACAGGCTGAAGTAGTTGGTCAAAATGCATGCTATCTAGCAGCAGCAGCAGGCAGTAAATTTCAAGGATCACGAGCCTGAGTAAGAAAATATTCTTTGGCTTTAAAGAAATCAACAAGCGGCCATTTCGTCTCTTTCATTCTCGTGTTGTTCAAGACATTAATAATGGAATTCTCTGCAAATTTAGCATTGATAACAGGTTATAAAATGCAGCTTAATAGGAAGTTGGTGGAAGTCTCTGCAAAATTAAGCATTGGTAACAGGCTTTAAAATGCAGCTTAATAGGAAGGTGGATAAGGGGTCATTCGATCTACTTTATAATGTTAGTTCAACAATATTTTATGAATTTGAGATATATGCTTCAAAAGGGGTCGATTAACATAAGCACATACAATTACAGATAGAAGATTTACGTCATGACAAAGGCACACCAACATCATAGCTAAATAAAAAGGAAAAAGAAAAGATAACAGGTAAAGCTGCCTACGTTAACTTCTGCTCCATCAGATTCAGCTGGCTAACAGTTTACCTTATACGACATAACCAGTTTATATATATATATATATATATAAGGTCGTTTTGCTTTGCGAAACACACGAGCAATTGCTTGAGGTGTACGAGAAAGCTAATTTCCTGCATCTACGATGAAGTGAATGTCAGGATTATGATGACACTTTTACGAGGATGGTTACAGCTACTACTAATAAAATAAAGGAGGAAAAGGAGCTAGCAACCAGCCATCATCATATTTTTCAAACAAAAAAAAATTTCAACAAAACAGGCCAACATCATGATGCTAGTTCATAGATGACAAAAGCATTCTTCACGGACAAGCCATCTAATTCAGACCAACTCTCAGCTTTCACTTCCCAAAGATGGGATGGCTTAATCCCCTTTTTCCTTCCCTAACTAGAAATTAGATGGAAAGTGATGCTCTACCAATTCCTTTCCCCTCATCTTTCATGACCAAAATATAGGGAAATAAACATCGTTATCCTATCAGCTACTGACTAACGTTAAACTTTACAAATTTTACTGTCATTATGTTAGAAAGGGATCATCATCGTAGTCTGGCGCAACTGAACCAAAGGAGACTTCCATTACGCTGAAATTCAGTCAGTAAAGATTCATTCATGAGTTGGATGATGGCCCCAAGCAATTCCCACTCAATTCCAGACGCTCCAGCCTACTTGACAAAATATAGCAATAACGGAGTGAGGTTATAAATTTTCATTTATAGGTTTTATTAATGTGCCTTTGCTTATTTCATGGTTGAAGAACAGGACATTCTTTTACGATTTTAAATTTGACCTGCCCCCAACATTTCCCATTTTCTCGAGCTCTGTTTTTGAGAAAAATAATAAATTAGATAATGAAATCTTAATCCAAAGTTCCTCGCGAAAGATGTGATAAAGGAAAGTTTGATGTGCTTCAAATATGTATATATTGTATTAAGCATTTTATTAGTTTTTATTATTTTTAGGCAATTATAAAAATTGGATCTTAAGATGCCATTATTCAAAAATTAAAGGCAAATTCAAGGAAAACATAAATAAAAAGTTCACAATTCTTGCAAAATACAATCTAGCTCGTACTCAAGTGTTAGTATATGGCCCTGTTTGGCAAATAATGAATTGCATTAGTTATTAGCTGGTTCTATCAGCGGTTAGCTAAGAGCTGATTATATCAGTTGATTTGACCAGCAGATAACATTAACTATTTATTAAAAATATTTGGTAAAATTAGCTGTTAATGTGTAAAATGACTTATATGGGCGTAACTTTAAAAATAAATTTAAGGGCATGAATATTATATTTCTTAGTATTTCGTTGAACATTCTTATAAAAATTTAGATTTTAGATATTTAATTTCACAAAAATTAAGTTTATAACTTTAATAAAAAACATAATAATAATAATAATAATAATCCAACGTTTAATTCTCTATTAATATGAATGATGCAGCGAGCTACATCATATTAGTATTTTTCATATAATATATATGAATTTTATTATCTAATAAATTAAAAATATCTATAATTATAGTATGACACAAATACGATATATAATAGTTATACACTAAAAATATTAATTTGAAGTAACTCTTTATGTTCAAAAACTAAAAGCTCCTCTTATGTAACTTTTAGAAATCAGCTTATTGGAGTTAAATAAGCTAACTAATAAGTCATTCATCAAACACATCAATTACTTTGAAAGATGATTAAAAAGTTTACTTTTTGTTAATAAGCTAAAAAATAGCTGATAAACCGTTTGCCAAATGCCTCATTTGTCATGCAAAAACTAATCATGTGGAGTTATGCTACCATTTTATCGGAGAGAAAGTCTTTTATCGGAGAGAAAGTCTTGTAAGAAGAAATTGAGTTGGAACATGTCAACATAGACAGCCAAGCTATAGATTTGTTTAAAAAAAGGCTTGGGTGGTAACAAGTTTGAAAATGTCAGCCACCAGCTAGTGGGTTGCCTTTTGATTGAGTATTGGGCATCATTAACATATTGTTGTTTAATTGTTATTTAAATTATTGATTCATTATCCACTTACTTTTTTGTCACCTAGTCTTTTATTAATCTTAATCTTTAGAAATTGTGAGTTAGTGGATTTGTTGCTTAATTTCATCTCATGAAGAGAGAAACGCGAGATACTTATCATTGTGATCTATGGTATGTAAAGGCATTAAGTTATACTAAATAAAATGCATCATTCAAAGCTTTTTCTCTTCTATTGTTTGACTTTTCAGTCTTTTCTCACGAGATCGAGTGCTTTATGAGTCATTTTAGTTCATCAATTTCTATATGCCGTGTGAGAAAATATTCTTATAAAACATCGAAATCCATTATATTTTAAATTTTAACTTTTATTTAATTTTATAATACTAAATAAAATTATTAAACGTAGTAATAAAATATTCTAATTTTCATTTATTATAAAATTAGTTTATTATTTTCATGTCAGTCATTTGAAAAGGCCGCGTATTATTAGATCTTTTAAGATCTACTTCTCAGCGAGATTTTTACTGGTTTTTGTTATTATTTTTATAAAATTAGTTCATTATTAACCATAAAATTAACATCATGTAAGTAGAATCTTTTTAATATAAGTTAATGTTAACTTGTTAATGCCAAATTAAGCGAAATAGTCATCGAAAATTTCAAATTATAAAAAATATAAGTGCTTTTTTTTTTCAGTTCATAAAGTCGTATTCTTGATAAAAGAGTTTGTTCGTTTACTTATATCCATTTGTAATTATCTTATTTACGTAAACACTAATTTCCTCTTTGGGAAATCAAACATATATGGCAAGGAAAGTTCCGCATCTTTGACTTAGATTAAGACCCTCCCTAACTACTGTTTGTAGAACTTTTTTAAAAAATTAATGGACTATTTAGCTGTTATTTAATTTTTTTTATAAAAAGTTTCATACAATTGACTGTTTGACAATATAAAAAAGAGTACTTTTAATTTTAACTATTTTATTTTATAATAAAAATTATTTATGCATATAAATATTATTTAAAGTATATTAAACAACATGCAAAATACACTATATTAATTATTATATAATTTTAAACCATATAAAACATAAATGAAAATATATTTAACCAAATCTTTTATATGAATTATAATATAAGTAAAATAAATATTAAAATATATAAAAAATCAAATAATATTATATAATTCCTAAAATAAATGTGAAGATGAGTTTGAGGGTATTGTGAGAATTATGTCTCAAATATAAAGGCAAAAAAGACTAAAAAATAAGCTCATTAATTAATTAAAAAACTCACTAAAAAAAGCTCATTATAAAGAATAAGGTCTAATATTATGTTTTCCATATGCCATTAGAACTTGGAATTGACTCATTATGGGACATTCTATTTACAGTGTATAGCCTCGTGTAAGAAGCAACAGTATGTTATAAGGAGATGTAACAACAAAAACTGTAAGTATCACTAGTGAACGGACATGCTACTGATCAATTGAATAAACATAATGTGGTAATGATCAACAAGTGTGATAGATTTTCTGTTAAACTAATAGGCGATTGAGTTGCAATGTGGTATGTCTGTGATGATCCAAGTAATTGGATGCTTGTTGGGACCGTCAATTAAAGATGAATTCGCAGCGATTGAAACCTGCAGTTGTTGGAAAGAAAAGTATCATTAATGCCATCACTTTGAAAAAAATCATACCAAAAACTTACTTGGATCAACCGTGACAAGCATGGCAGTGCCACCAAAATCACAGGTGCCTCCTCGAATCTTTGCCTTCTGCCAGTAACTATTGAAAGCATATGAAGCATGTGCGAGCAACGTATCAGGCTGGAAGCACGATCCATTGGGCTGGATCGACTTGCAATCTGCACCTGACCCACAAGCATAGTCTAACGCTTCTTGAAGTTCCGAATCAGGCACGGTAGGCTTTGCCACGCACCAAACTTTATATTGTGGCTTCTTGTGTGGTGGCGGCGACACTAGCGGTGGTGGTGTGTGAATTGGTGGGGATTGGTGTACCGGTGGGCTTGGAACGTGCTTAGGAGGGCTAGGACTGTGTGTAGGTGGATTGGTCCCATAGGAAGGTGCACTAGGTGAACCAATTGGTGATACAGGTTCATAAGCATACGGTGGCTTTGGTATTGGTGGCAGATATGCTGGCGGGCCGTTGAAACTATCAGGTGGTGGTGGTGGCGGGGACGTCTTAGCCTTGGACGGTGGTGGTGGGCTAAATGGTGGTGTTTCACAGAAGGGAGGAATGTTATCTGGCAATGGAAGTGGCGCTAGAAACTCGTAAGGTGGTAAGGAGATCGGTGAACTCAGTCCCATAAGGTCAACATTTGCAGGTTGCAGTGGTGATGAATAAGGGTTGGATTGATCTGGTTCTTCTGGTTTCTCCCACATTCTTCTTACTGAGCTTCTATGGAGTTTAGGACCATTGTAGTGCAATGACTGCACATGGAATCTTGCGTCTGCATCAATTTCACTAAATAAGTAATCTCTCACCTATGCAATATGAATGCACGTAACTATCACCAAAAATTGTACGTCAAGTAACCAAAAACGTATAGCAAATTACTTGGTGTAAATTATGAATAAACTTGTACTTCTAACACAAAATCTTGATGAATCCAAAAATTCCAACTCTAAGTGTTGAAATATTAGTGCTCTACTCCCATTCAAGCCACTTCTTTTTCATGTTACAGTAATGGTTTCATTCAACAATCAAACAATACTGCAGTTCATAATCTATAAATGGTTGAATTGTGAGTTTTGAGACATATTTGTCAATGCATTTTACAAGGATATATTGTAGACTCGAAGCCAATTAGTTAACAATATGAGATGAGAGTGTCACGTACTTAATCTCAAAGAACTGAACAAAAAAGGTGAGGTATTGGCATGTTAAACTGCAAATAGAATAAGGGAAGAAAGAGCAATAAAGATTGGGATGACAATACCGTTGAACGAGAAGAAGGAGGTGACAATAATGAACATACAAAGCGCTTCTTTTAATCTCCAACCCATGGCATGAAAATGCTCCACTCGTACCAAAATCTTGAAGATCAGAAGTTGGCAGGTGACAATTGTGCAATCCTACTGGCAAGCAAATGGGAGTATATGTATACCCTTCAGGGCTGGCCAACAGTGGAAACTATCAACAGGAGGACAAATTTAGAAAAAATGGGTTATTATCAAAATATGATTCTTCCAATTTGTCTCGTTGACACACACACTTGTGATAGGGAGGAGAATTGAAAGTTTGATCAATTAAAAAAAACTGGGATTTCTCGTGATCTTCTTCTGTCTCAAGTTGCTCAGCATATATGCTTGCTTGGCAGGAGAGGAAAATCAAGGACACGAATTTTATATTGCTTGCTTTTTACTCAAACATCTCTCTTTTGTAGTGGGACCCAATGCTTTTCGATCTTAATCTCATAAGTTGATTGACAAATAAATAACATTAAATTATAAAAAATTACTACTTGAATAAAATTTTAATAAATAACTCAAGATTTTTTTTTGTAGAATTAATAATTTGGACTCGATCTACATAAAATGGACTAAATCTAAATTAATATAATTTTAAATTAAGTTTGAAAATTAAAAAATTTAGTAAAATCAAATTGATTTAAATCATATAATAATATTTTGTTCAATAATTATAAAATTAATTAATTAAAATATCATTATTAAAACGAAAACCTAATCAAACTTCAAACTATAAAAGTGACTTTTTTTTTCTTTTTTTTTTCATAATCT
>JANKOD010000004.1:14622477-14635867 GCA_026284645.1 Erythroxylum acuminatum | reverse complement strand
TCCGCTTAACGGACAGGGACTGGCCAGACACTCCAATTTGACCCGAATCTGTCCGTTAAACGGACAGGGATGTCCGTTTAACGGACAGGTACGGGGAAAATTGCCCCAAACCTTCCTCCAAGCCCTTCCAAAGCCTCCAAACTCCAACCTAACACCATACACACTCCAAATCTCTTCAAAATCAACCTTTCAAAGGCAAAACAACTTCATAACCATGCAAACATCAACCCAATTGCATCAAACTTCCCAAATCTCAATCTCAAACACTCAATTCATACATAATTCACATCATTCATCAAAACCTTCAAATTCATACTTCCCATTCAATACCATCACTAACAAAACCCAAAACTCACAACTTCAATATCCAAATACCCTTCATATACCAACTTCCCAATCCATCATACTATTCTAAGACAAGCAACACAAGCAACAATAGGCAAACTCAACAATTATACCAACACATCCAAATGTATTCAAACCTTGAAATTCACACAATTATACAAAAAGAAATGTTCCAGATTCTCATTTCATTTCCAATTCAAAAAGAGTTCCTACAATGATTCCATTCTTAGCTTTAAGCAAACATAACTAATACAACAAAACCTGAACACAATTTACAAAATACAATTGATGCTCAATCTTTCAACATGCTATACAAACTATTTCAAAAATCTAACTGCTAACTTAGATACAAAAGCTAAATCTCTCAAATTGCCCAAATGTCTTGCAAGGATTTGATGACCTTCTTGATCTGCACCTGAGGAGGGGAAAAATGGGTTGAGCTTCACAGCTCAGTGGCTAAACCATTTATAGCCAATGGCTTCGAGCCACACAATCAAACAAATACGAGTACATGTACACACAGGCATGTATAGGCATATGTATAACAATTAGCATTTAACATCATAACTCAATTGACATTTCACAATTTACATCATCATTCTCACATTCAATGCAATTCCATGAATAGCAAACATCAAATGCAATGCACACTTCAATGGCTTGAGGGTTCCGTGAACAAAACGACGAAACCGAAGTTTGCGTCGTGAACGAAACGAGTCCATTTTCGGATCTCGTGGGCCCAAAGCGGGCAGCCGGGAGAAGGCTTAGGTCGTCATTGTGCACATGACTCGAAACGGTCCCCTCTCACCCAAACAAAACACATAATCACATTGTATGCTCAATTAAGTCATTCTTTCCATTTTATCGAAATGCCAAAAGCAAGGCATAGCATCATCATGCTTATATTTGATTGTTCATAACAAAATGCCATGTCAACATCAATGGCATAATAATCATATCCAAATGTCACACATACATAACATGAGCACAACATATCACAATGTCAATACATCAAATGCCATGGTTTCAACTCAATGGCATACAATTATCAAAATGCCAAGCATCATTAATGCATAACATGACACATTCACAATTTCATCTATTTCATCAATTTGATAAACCTTATAACAACATAACCATCATGCTAAGTCAATCAATTAACACATAGCACACATACTAACATTTTGCCCATTTGCACCAAAAACCATAAAGGGTTTACCCACCTTATAGTCGAAAATCCACAAATCACTTGTCTCCTTCCTCTTGCTCTTGGATAACCCTTTGATTGCCTAAACAAAACCAACAATTTATGAATTCTCCTTAGATTTTCGAAATTCCCTTTTTTTTAAAAACCCTAGAAACCCTTATCAACTTCAATCTAACCTCTTCATAGCCCATCTAGGTTGGAAAACTCCAAACCTAGCTAAAAACCCCAAAAACCTATGACTTTTACTATTCATCATCTTCTTCACCAAGCTTTCTCTCACTAGATTTTCTCCATCACAAGCCCTAACCAATTTCTTCACAAAAACAAGAAGAAAATGAAAGAACTTACCTAAAACCTTGATTTCTTCCTTGGATCCACGCAAATCCCACCATTTTTCCTTGGATTTCTTCTCCTTCTCTTCTTTCTCTTCTTCTCCATTTCGGCACTCTCTCCTTCTCTCTAGTGGTTCACGAAACTTCCTTCATTCTCTTCTAATTTTTGCTCTTTTATAATCCTCTTTGAACTTCCTAAAGTGCCCTTCACTTAAGGGTCCTTTCCAACTATGCCCTTGGTTGGTTTTTAACCCATTCCATCCACTTAGCTAACTTGGTTCCAACTTAGTTCAATTCTAACTAAGTTCCAACCTTCATCAATTTATCAATTGCTAATTTCCATTCCAATCCTAACACTCCAACGTAAATTCAATTTCGATTTCTTTATCGATTTCCAATTATTGACCCAAATATTCCCAAACTATCCTTAGATTGAAACAACATTTCATGCTCAATTTCTATCCAAAAATTGAAACCCTTAGAGACTAAATTAGAACTTGAGTCCAACAGATAATTTGTAGCTCTATTTCTCTAGTTTAAATTCAAATAAAAAATCATCTCATTTCGATAACTAGAGAAGGAGTTATGGCTAAAACACCGAAGCATGTTCAATATAACATTTTCCAACTTTTAACTTCACTTTTCACATAAAATCCATCTTATATCTCCATCATCATTTCTATTTCCTTTCAATTTCATTAATTATCCTTTTCTTTACACATGGCTGATTATCCTTTAATAAGCCTAGCTTATAAAAAGGTTTGGGGTCCAACAAAAGTACTAAGAATATGGTATACAGTTATTTAGTTTCTTTGACTCGATAATTACAAAAATTTATTAGGTTATTTAGCCTTTTAATACTGGAAAAGTAATTTGTGAATATATTTGGATGATGAAATTGCTCATTATGGTTGAATTAGTTGAGGATTAATTATTGATAACAGTAACTGGTGACTGAATTTTGATATGTTTAAATGTTATGACCTTATAAAGTGATTTATTAGAATAAATATCAATCTCAGCATAAATTTTGTTTTTAAGTTCAAGTTTATTCTTGATTGTAAGATGATTTTTTGGAGTCATACAAAGTAATGTTATGGATGACATTGTGATGGAATCTTTAATCATGATGGGTGATTGAACGATATTTTTAGGAGAATTCTATTTTTTAATGTTATTAATTGTAGTCATGATCAGTTTGATGTAAGCTTTCAATTGTGTGTATATTAGTATATCGATTCTAAGTATTGAACATTCATTATTTTAAGTTTCCTTTGATGTAAGTCGATTGTTTTATTTATTGAAAATCGGATGAGTGAAAATGGTGGTAAAATTTTCAAGGAAATTTTAGTGATAAGTTTTGATCCATAATGGAGAATTGTCTCATGAGAAATTATAGCTATTATTTTATAGATAATTATAATTGATGATTGGGAGAATAATAAGAATTAGGTATAAGACCTTTGAACAAGTATAACTTGGATATTTTAGAAATTAATAAAGTCCTAGATTGAGTTATGAGTCACATAAGTGTTTTGCAGCATTAGAAATGGACAAGTAAAGATATTTTTATTGAACGTCAGAGTTGCGCAGTGGAAGTATGAGGTATACTTCTTGTTTGAAGAGATTGAGGTTTGATAAGTGCAAACTTGCATTATGAGATAGTAAAATTTGAACTATGGGGTAATTGAATGAAAACCCATTGCTAGAATCTTCAATATAATACGTAATTGCTATGTTGTAGATTCGTTTGTAGCTACTAAAGACAGTGAATTATTAAGAACAACGTAACATAGGTTAAATAACCCAAACTTGTGTGGTTACTGCCTAAATTGGTCTGTTTTCCTTATTCATAATACGACTGTCTAATTAAATCCAGAGAACTTATTCTAGGTTGTTCGATAGTTAAGTTTAATTAAAGAGTTTGTTTTAATTAAACACGACCTCAAGGAAAACTGGGACTAATGGAACTTGTCGTTAATCTATGACCAATAGTTCTAAGAGAGGTTTAAAAACATTATAACAATGAAATATGTGTAATTGTGTGCAGGCTGAGATTGATCTGAGAGTCGGATTCTAAACACATTTATCTTTTTCATCATTTTTGGTTATTTTCTTTAATTTGTTTTTTTAGTTTAAATTTTACTTCCTCAATTGCATCCAATCAAAACCACTTTTGTTTATATTAAACATAAATTTTTTTCATTGAAAAAATTACACGTACATTTCCTGTGGATTCAATCCCGACTCACCACAACTATAAATCTTTGTGTGCAGAGTTAGGCTATTTTGTGATGCATTCGACACAATCAATTTTGGAGTCATTGCTGGAGAATGTGGTGCTTTAGTTTTTTCTTTTGATTTCAATTGGTGTTTTGTATATATATTTGTTTATAATCGTTTCTTTTAGTTATTTCTTAATTTTTACTTGTTCGTTAGTTTTGGTGTACGGTAGTAACAAGATCTCCTCATAATGAACCTATACAATTTGATCCAAAGATTACAAGGGAAGTAAAAACAACTTCGGAAATACAACAAGAGTTTGAAATTGAAAAAACAATTGCTAATCCGAGAACATTAAGAGAGTTTTTTGCACTAGACTTAACCCAAAAACCTTTATACGTTACCTTTACTAATTTGGTTGAACATGTTACTTTTGAACTTAAGTCTGAATTAACACATTTGTTGCCTAATTTTTGTGGTATTGGAGATGAGAATGCTCGTAAGGATCTCAAGGAGTTGAACAAAGGATGTGCTTTGATAAGAATATGACGTGGAAATAAATCCCACTCCTTAGACCATCCATTGTTGCCCAACCCAGCACAGAATCCCGTGGGACAAATACTCCAAGTTAAAAGGATAGAACGATACATCCACCCGACTCACGCGATCGGGCTCTATCTATTATTAAATGTACCCAACTACTGCAGCATGAGTTCAGGAATCTCAGCTTAAAAGAAACGGTGCCAAGTTTTTGAACAAGTAATATGTTGATTATGAGCCACAACAGAGATGTTTCGTTTGTGAGTGACGGGTACATGAAGATTGTACGATCTCTGCTACATTTGTCGTTTGTTTGTGGATATTCTGACAGTGAGGTTGGCGACGCAGAATTATGGATTATTGTCGGTGGGCTGAGCTTATAGAATTTTACACGGTTCAATTGTCCTGTCAGGTTTTAGTGATATTTGTGTTGACCGGTAGTTTAATGCTAATATAATATCCACAACTTTTGTTCCACAAACAATATAAGACCCAGAAAATTAGCTTCTTTCTTTCTACCTATGATGTGCCAAAACATATATCCAAGCCTTTTGGAAGACATCATTCAAATAAATGTCAATTGAATAAGAAAAAGAGGTGTTTGGTTGGTTGGTTATGCACTGAAGAACTAAGAGGTTCGAACCGGGGTTAGCGATACCACAAATTGGCCCGTGAAGTGTGTCTTTTCTTTGGTGATCAGACTCAGACAGCAATGCAGCGGGGACATAGACATAGCATGACATTTGATGCTTCATCACCGCCACATAGTAACTAAAATTAGCTGGAACTGCATTTATGAATACACTTGCCCCGTTGAACAAAAGAAAACTACCACGGTTGGAAATTGAATACACAGAGATAAGATACAACAATATAAAAGAAACAAAAAATCATCACCGCCTATCCGACAAAATTCACAACAGCCTCTTCCACAAGATCTTCAATTAACTTCCCTTCTATTTCTCTACCTAAATTATCCAATTCCATTATCATATTGTCAGCCCATCCCTTCCCTACAACCTCACTTCTTAAACCTTTCTCCACCACCAGGCTGTTGCTGTCCCCATCATCCCCAATACTAATCCATTCCTTAATTTGGGACCACACATGGTCCACAAGCACGGCCAATGATCCTTCTTTCGTCCTGTTCTGACAGTTGCAACTTGTACTCCTGTCTGATCCATAACTTGTGAATTCCACTATTGCTGCATTAACACAGTCGAACACAAGCTTTCTATAGGATCGTCTTTGCCTGCGCTTTGCTTCATGTAAAAGCTCCTTGTCATTGAAATTAGCATATTTGTCTCTTAATGATGGGTCGAGTGGGCTTTCAGGTGAATGCCATCCGGCATAAAATGTGTGGATCTGTACCTTATCTTCGAGGCCAGCTGCTGATATTAGTGTTTGAACCAAGGAAAACAAGTCCTGTTCTGCTTCCTCAGCGACTGAGGCTGCTAAAGACGTATTTAATGGAAATGGGGTCCCCATTTCAGAACGTGTATCATCCCATGATAATGTCCTTGAAATCGAACCTATAGGCGGTGACTTGTCAATCAAATTAGACTTGGGACACATTATTTCAACTCCTGTTAAACCAATAAACAAGGATTTTATTCACAAAGACCCAAAAATGGATAAATATAATGCCTAAATGAGGTACACATCTAAAAGACTTCCAAGAGTTCTGCCTAAGAGAGACCTTACCCCGACGTTCCGACTTCATGTTGATACAAGCGTCTGGAATTATGATATCTTCTTCAAATAAGGGTTCCAAAACTGAGATTGGACTTGGCTGATCCTGGTTCTCACTAGCATTCCCAGGCAACAATGGTTTTGCCACAGATAAAACTCTCTGCAAGTTTTCCATATGTTGTAAATATGAATAACTTAAGGTTACAGTCATTTAATGAAGGGGAAAATGAGAATCATCGCCCAACCAAAGACGTCATTGCAGTTTAAGCAATAGAACATTATTCTTGGTGCCATTATATGTCGACAATGATGTTCTCAAGATATGATGATAGAAATAAACACTACACAAATCACTGCATCACAAATATGGTATAAATAATTAATATTGAAATTAAATACTTACTCTATGCCTTGAGCAATCCCACTCTTAAAAAACATGATTAAGGAAAGATGAGAAAAATATCATATAAAAATTTGTTTTCCACTTATAAATACCGCCAAAGCATATATTCCTACACTGGATGCACATTGATCAATAACAATATAGAATCATGCAAATAAGTCTGCTTAATTATTATGCATTCATCTCTTCAGCAGCCTAGTTACCACACCAGTGGAATGACACAGATACAACAAAACTGCAAACATATACAAATGACTGAAAATAACACGTGGGAGTATAATAAACTTACATTGTACCAGTAAAAATTACAAGATTAATAGAATAATGAATACCACCTGCGAAACTAAGCCTTCTTTTGTTTAAAAATTACGAGATGAATAGAAGAATGAATACCTCCTCGGAAACCAAGCCTTCTTTTGTTTCCATGCCCATCAAATCTGGATTAGTTGTCCTGATTGACGATCCTTGGAGACCAGATGAATAAACTTCAAAAGCAGTATTAGCACATTGTGTTACATCACCACCAAGTTTTCCAGGGAGATGTACAGGTGAACTAAGTGTCTCAGAGTTAGTAGCTTGAAGTTCGTCTTTGATCTGAGAAGGGGCAGATTTTTCTTCATTTCTTCTTTTATTCCTAGAGAAAAATAAACTAGAAACTCTCCCCTTAAAAGATGACTTTGAGCTCTTTGACTCAATCACTTCTTTAGGAACTTGCACTTTTCCAGCCTCAGGATCTGAAATATCAACATTAATCTTGGCACCAAGTACTGCAGAAGACACAGGTAGAGATTTTGATCTCAGAAGGTTTTTAGGTGAACTAGCCACACCTTCCTCCTTGTTCAAGTCACTAGTTAAGTAACAAGTGGATCCTCTAGGCTCTTGTTGCTTGTTACTAACTTCTCCCTCCAATATCACAGAACATTTTACATCTGAAAGTGCAAGCATATCCCCCAGTGTGCTAGAGCTCCTGCAAGCGTCTTTTTGCTCCTGAGAACTTCCATTTAATGTCATCATTGCCCACCTTTCAGAAAGTCGCTTCTTTGCCTCTCTACAAACAGATGACTCTGGGGAACATGAAACACGACTAAAGGAGGCAGAAGAATATGGGCTTCCAAACTCATTTATGTAATCCCACGAATGCCTAGATGTTGGTGACATGATTTCTGATTCAGTCAGATTTCCGTCAGCATATTCAATTTCTGATTTATCAAATGAACTGTCATCACCAATATAACCATTTGAAAAAACTGAAGAAAGGAGAGTTTCATCCCTACCATCGCTAGGGATCCGACAGCCTGTTGCAAGCTCTGTCGATTCTCGTGCCTCATCATCTTCAGGTTCGTCATAGGTATCTTCACACTGGATTATTCTTGTTGAGGAGTAAGGCTGTGAAACCACAGCCTTAAAGTCACGAGTGATTCCTGGGCTAGGCTTCAACACTACTATTCGAGTCGGTTGAGAAGGACAGTCATCAACCTTCTGATTGCAAAAACTAGCAGAATAACTGTTACCATTTATCTGATAACCAGTAGCATAACCCATTTGGCTAGTTTTCTTTACTTGCTTGTCACTCTTCTTCGACATAACTTTTTCATTATCAATCAGTTTGGAGGGTTTAAGAACAGTGATATGCTTTGTATCAGAGGCTGGAGGAATAGACTCCATGTGATACAGTGCCCGGGAAAACATGGAATTTGGTTCTTCCAAAAACTTGAGCAACAAGTCTCTATTGGAACTTAAAACATCAATTGCCTCTCGGAATTCCTTGGACTGGCAATCTGCTGCCAAACATTTTGCTTCCATGAACTTCTGGCGAATGAGAGCCATCCCTTTTTCATCGACATTTTCATTATATCTTCCCTTTTGTGCTGGGCTGTCTCTGACATTCACCTCCTGGGGCTGCTGCCAGATTACAGGTACATCTTTTTGTTGATTTTGTTCATGACAGTGGTGAGCTTCACAATGCATTTGCTTCTCCAAGATGCCAAGATCTTGCTCCCAGCTCTCCATAAGTACTCCTGAGTGACTTAAAGAACGTCTTGAATAACCTTTCATGTGGCCTCCTCGAGTACCTGAATTAGGCTGCTGAACTGGGAGGGTATCAAGTCCCATCAACTTAGCAACAACATTAGGTGGATTATGCTTGGACTCCACTTCTTTGGACATCTCTTGGGCTATGAGTGTCTTCATAGGGGTCCCATTTACTTTCTTGTTTGAATAGCTTCTTCTTAAATCTGCCACCATCTGCAGAAAAAATGCACAGCAGAGAACCAGAAATCACTTAAATGATACAAAGGTGGGAATTCTCACAATTTTCTCTGCCATTCATGCAACATTAATACCCCAATTTTAAAAAAAAAATTTATCCCTTTTTATCACCATTTTATCCTCTATTTCATCTGCTGGACTCAACACTCTGGTAACACCTGACCGACTTCTTGAGAACGAAGAACCTGCAAATCACACATTGTCAACAACTAAACATTATTCCCGCTGATGTCAAGATCTAAATCATCAACCACACATAGTACAAGATTACTTCAATCTCATTTCACACACTTTTCAGAGGACACTAGCTTAGTTAAATCCAATGATAAAAACTTCTGTCCATGCATCTAATTTGACGCTTTAATCGTCAACTTAGCCATCAATGGCAACAGAATGAATGGACATCAGAGAAGTGATTATTAATAGACAATAAAACTGCACAGTTGTAAATTGGGTTTTCTTGGAGAGTTTAAATGGCCCAAATCAGCCAATAGGAGGGAAGTACACAACGAATACAACTCTTTTAAAGAAAAAAGAAAAACGCTAAGAAATTCATAAGAAATAACAAACATTACCATCAAAATGAGGTTTATCAGTGAGTAGCCTTTTCCCAGAAATGCCATTGCTCATATCAAAAAGATTCACCATCCGACCTAAGCATCCAGGAAAAGGTCTATCTATGTTTTTAGCGTTTCTATTTTGCAGCCCTATCATCTTTAAACCTGTTATAAAAGAACCACAAACTTCGTGTCAGTCAATTGGCCTGTACACACAGAGCAAGAAGAAGCAAAACATACAGTAAAGTTATTTCAGGAAAGAAACAGATGATTACAGAGTATGAGAATGTTCAAAAACAAATACTCAGTACAACAGAAATCACAACAAGCAAGAAATACAAGTCGTGTTAAATTTTTTTATTTAGGGAAACGGCTCTGAAACAGAATCAGGAAACTTAAAAAGCCAAATTCAAGCATAAGCTCTTTTCAGCTAACCTGTAAGATTTATCAGCAAACCTCGACGGGCAAAGGGAACTGACCATTGGCAAAAGCATTATCTCTAACAATCAAACCCACATCTCTTCTAAAAAGCTTCAAGATGAACATATTCAAATAAGTTAAAAGCAAGCATGACCCAGGAATTTGATGACAGAAAGCTACAGATTACGGGTGGAAAGCTGGTAGATTGGCACAGGACTCGAGAGAGTGAGAGATAAAGAGGGAACCGTTAGTTAAGCGAACAGAAGAAGCCAATCAAATCACAACAAAGGTCTTGATTAAAGCTAAAGTTAGTGAATAAAAGGATAACATACTTACTTCAATTCAGAGTGCATATTTGACATATTCGCTCATGATCCATCGCAATCAAGCGTCAGCGTTTAGTACCCCTGTCTATGGAATAAAATCCCAGAGTGAGCTCAATTAATCTCCAACCCCGAAAAAATATAATGAAAACATACAAACCGAGCAAGATCTTAAGCAACATTCACCTAAATGTAGACCAAGGTCCGAGCTTTCGATATCAGAATAACATAAATCAAGGGAGCAATTACTTGTCTTATACGATGAAATTACACACACACAAAAAAAAACATAGAGAGCAGTTAAGAATCACAGAAACAAACGTAAAACAAAGCCAAAAGGTGTGATCTTTAATTAGTTGTGGAAACAAAACAAACAAGAAAAAGAAAAGGGATCCAAAAAGCTTTCAGAAAGACTACATTTTTACTTTTTTTAAAAATCACAAAGGGAATAGAGGGAGAAAGAAGAAATAGATTCGATTAAGCAACTGAAAGAGAGAGAAATAGGACCACAAAGTGGAGTTCCTAAAAGATAAAGCAGAATTTCGTCAACAAACAATGAGTGTGGAGAGACAAGCAGGATATGAGTGGAAAGGACCTGGGGGCCGGAATCTGGTATCCCAGCGGCAATGTCGAGGGATAATCGCGAGAAACAGACGGGCAATTGTGGCGTTGAAGAGTGAGCTTTAGAAGAGAGAGAAGGTAAGTTTCGGCAATTTGTTCACCGACCGAGTATCGGACGTCAAAGATATCTCATTAACTTGGATTTAATTATTAGTTTCGATTACGCGTAGACAGGCACATAAATAATTTTAAGTATAATTGAAATATATAATAATGCACTGGTTTGGCGGTATTTTATGTTAAAAAGAGGATTAGGGTGTCACTGTGTGCGTTGAAAGAAAAAGGGCAAAATTGAGGCACTTGACTTTCTAATGGCTGCTTTTTGGCCCTTTTGTTTGTGATTCACCTCATCATCACCATCAGTAGCATACTAGTAGTTATATTATAACTGAGGCACTTGACTTTCTAAGTGTTGCTTTCTGGCGTTTTTGTTTTTGATTCACCTCATCGTCACCATCAGTAGCATACTAGTATAGTTGTAATATAAAACACGCCATCTTCTAACTGCTGATCATTGCGGAAGGATCCTATTTTCCTCTCGTTTCCTTTCCTCAATCCTTTTCTATTAAGCTAAATAGCCCATGGCAACTTAAGGAGTATAGTTGAGTGATAGGGACTCATCCATTCTTAACTAAAAGTCAGGGGTTCGATCCTTGACTTTGAGTATGGAGCAACCTTAAATTCTTGGGCCAGCTGTCCCAACCCTATGAGATGCCTATAAATTAGCGAGGGAATTAGTCACTGGATCCGCTGATAAATACTCTGATCTAAAACCCAAAAAAAGAAAAAAGCCCATGACAAGGGTAATGTAATAATAAAAAGCAGACAACTCACAAGTACGCACTATCACAAGACAACCATCTTCTCCGGCCTAACGTTTTTTGTCACACTTGTAACCAAAGTGTAAGGCCTACGCTTGAGCTAGAATTTGAAATTGAAGCATTTAATCCTTTAAAATTAGAAATTAGAATTCGGATGTTATTTTTTGTTTCTTAAAAATCACAATTTGAACTTTCATGAATATCTTTGACAATGTTTTCCAACGAAAAGAAAGAAAACAAGGGCCATTGATTTTGGATTACTAAAAAAATCCTCAAAGTGTAGAATTGGTATATAGATTTGAAAGAGGGGTCTAGGTGTCGCGAGACATACATTGTGAGGAGGATGACGTAACCTAGCAAGTAGTGAATGGTGATCCCACATAAATATGGAAATGAAGATTTTGCAGGAATAGGTGACACTGACTGTACACCGCAAGCAACAACTGGTACTTTGGCATATAGACAGATGGAACGGAATAGACCTACCACCAACCATTATCAACTTTACTTACCCCATGGGACCACTTCATTACATTAACATTTATGTTACCTTATGCACCTTTCAACCAAGAAAGGGACCACGTAAGTGTTAAGTCAATTAAAATGTATATATTTTGGACTTAATATTTATTGATTTGCAAAATTGGTATTCATAAATTAATGAAATTAATTGTTAAATATCCACAGGTGGTTTTCAATGCCGTAAAATCGGAAAAGGATCGAAAAGAGGAAGAATATGAAAGAATCCCGAATCTGCAAAATTTCCAGAATTGGAATCCAATTAGAACACAACCATTCAAGATCTGTTGGACTTCTTTTCAAGATGTTTCCCACTGAAAATGGAAGACTACTTAATCTGGACAATATCTAATCAAGATAAAAGAAGAGATTGAATTAAATTAGGGGTGAATGGAGAGGTTTAATTAAAAGAGGAAGCTTGGTGATTGCAGGAGAATATATACATGTATTGGGGGATTCTTCTTGTCGATCGTAGCTTAGGTTTTAGAATAGGTTTAATTTAGGTTATTGTCTTTTCATTGGGCTGCCGCTGGTCATTTCCTTTTGTTTTCTTCAGCGTTATTCAATCATCTTCGTAATTCTCCTTAGCAATTGCCGCAATTCCTGTCTTTCTCCTTGTTCAACGCACTCTTCGTTTCTGTCCAATTTCCAGTAGCGTCTTCATAGGTCTCTTAAAGGCTGCCGCATCATTGGTTTTATTTGGCTTGATCCACGCATCATCGTCGTCATCTCTTAGGCTGCACTTGGATTTTCTTCTTGACTTTATTACTACACAGATCGTCGCACCTACATCCATCCTCTTAGACTGCCAACAATTGATTTATTCTCTTTTTCTTTCTTTATTCAATAAATCATCACATCTCCTTGTCATGGCTGCAGCTGGTCCACGTTGCTGGATACTCCATCATCACGCATGTCATCATCCTTGGTTGCAGCACGTGGATTCTTCTTCTTGTTTCCACAACTGCCGCAATTTAGTTTAATCGTTTGTTATGGTTTAATTCTTCTTCAATTCCAAGTAGTTTAATCCTAGGCTTAGGGGCATTTAGTTAATTTAATTTTCTTGTTTTCTTGTTTTTAAGTTTCTGCACAATTTCAATTAGGGATTTTGTTATTTTT
>JANKOD010000004.1:14611719-14622377 GCA_026284645.1 Erythroxylum acuminatum | reverse complement strand
AAGGTGAACGAATTAAAAACACAGGGACTAAGATGAATAATCAAGTATATCACAGGGGCTGTTTTATGTGATTTGCCTAATAATTTATAGCGAATACGACAGCTTTACAAAGCCATAATCAACTACGTGCAGACAATCATCGAGTCTTAGGCGCCAAACAACTTAGAAACACCATATATAAACAATGGAACGCAAACAAGATAATTAGAACTCCCAACATCTTAATCGAAAATTCATCAGATTATCATTTTAACAAGCACATTAACCACACCCTAACACAAACAACAATCGACTGGAAGTACAAAGCCCAGGTGCTAAACCTTGAACATAAAAATTGGGTAACCATGTCTTCATTTGCACGCCATTCACACGTCATAACTCATCCTCTCCCTCGCAGTATCTTTGCTCCCATATTTAAACCTGCGCGAAGATTCCAAGGTCTTGGGCTATTAAGTCCTCCCTCGACTTCTTTATCCTCTCCCAAATGAAACAAAATCTCTCATCTTCCTCATCCTCTTCTCTCTTTCACACGCCACCAGAGAATGGGCTTTTTATCTACTCTTGATGGACAGTCGTAGTATCCTTTTAAGCGTTATGACAATAGATAGTTTTGGTGACTAATCTTCATTTTCTGTCTGTTTTTCTTTCATTTCGTGTTATTTTCTTTGCATGATATTTATATACATTTTTTATTTTTGTCATACTGATTGCTGACACTACTTTAAGAAGGAACATCTGTATTATATATTTTGTTATGAAATGCAAATCTCTATCCATGTGTTTGTAACAAAAAGTCTTCTAACAATGATTTTATTTATAACTTGACCTTAAATTTTGGAAATTTAGTGTCCTGATTAAATATGAACCAAATATATTTTTCTTAGATGTTGTTGATGTCTTTACAGGCTATAAGAATTGAACATTGTAAGCAAATTCGTGTGATTATAGTGGCAAAACGAGTCTGCATTGTCAATTGTCATGATTGTGTGTTCTTTCTTAGGTTAAATCAACGACCACTCATTGTTGGTGATAACCAAAAGCAGGTTAGTTTGTGCCTTTCTATGTTACATGTGATATGTAATACTATAATGATTGCCATTTCCATTGACAAGATCCAAAAACAATAAATTAATGTTTGAGGGAAGTTGTTTTGGGATGCATTTTTTGTACTGCACATTTAACTTCTAACTTCAAGATCTTTCATATTAGACTTCTTTCACATGCTTTAGGTGTTAAAGAGATAACATCTAAGTCCCAAGAAAAATGTCAAATTATAACTGAAGTTGAGGCTGCAAAGAAATGTGCAAGTGATTTAGATGATGAAGTTGCAAGACTTACTGAAATCACAAAAATACAAGATGAAAAAATTCAAGCTCAAGATGAGAAGATTCAAGCTCAAGATGCATCTATTGAAAAGTAAGCCACGAAAATGAAACAAATTTTAGTTTTTTTTGCACATTTAGCATATACTCGAGCAATTCCTAGTTTGTTACTCAATGCTTCTACCTCAAATGGAGATCCATCAAGTGCCACAACATCAAATATCCAACTAGTAATGTGGGTTTATAAATTTATAAAATCTAGAATAGTTAGTATTACTTCTTATCATTGTCATTATGTTATAAAATGTTAGTAATAAATATATAGCTTAAGATTTTATAAACTAATTAATTGATTCCATTTATATTTATTTTGTAAGAAACAAATCAATAGTGAACTTCATCTGGAAGAATGGCCAGGAAAATTTACCTTGGAGAGTTTTAGCTTAAATTAGTACGTAGTAGTTTGGGATAATTGTAATAAATATAATTGTCTTGGATATTAATTTTCCAATTTTATATATTAGAAATTAGAATTTTATACATTTTTGTGATTTATATATATTTATATATATTAATAATTTTTATTTGCTTGTATGACAATATCTTGGCACTAAAAATCCATATAAGTTGTGACTTCTATTTTATGGCCACCAAAGCAAATTTTTTTAATCAATTAAGCAATTAAATTGTTAAATTTAATAATATTATTTATGACAAACATGAACACATTAGTGATAAATTTATTGTAACATATAATCTTTATTTAGTGACAACATTATTGTAACATATAACTTTCATACTTGTAACGAAATCTGTTAAAATATATGATCACTGATGCGAATTTTTTTAACCACTAATGCAATTCTATTGTTGAATTGATGGTTTTATTTGTGAAAATAATAAACATATCAGTGATAATATCAAATTTTCATTTGTATGAAAAAATGATGTAGACACTTTTTTCTTAAAATATTAGTGACCAAGAAGTAACATATACTAATAAAAAAAGCATGAGTGATAGCGGTGAAGATGTTGTATAAAATGAAGTACTATTACGATTTTATTTGTTACTATTTTATATTGTTTATGTCGACAAACTTGTTATAAATATGTAAAGTTACTATGACTATATAGTTTTGTCACACATTCTATAGTTTTTAGCGTTAATACTTTTGTCACAAAAGTGTTGCATAATTGTGATCATTTTCTTAAATTAGTCACTATTTTATTAGTGATGGAAGTATTTATAACGGGAGGTGACGACTTTAAAAATTAAACACTATTAATAGTAGTGATTAATATTGTTGCTTTTAGTGACAACTTTTACTTTTACTAAAAATACAATTTCTTGTAGTGACACCTAGATCCATATCTTTTATACTCCTTAGCATTTTTCAATATTTTCTTTGGTATAATTTCTTCCTATTAAGATCTAAGCTCTAATGGAGGAGGAGACTTCTAAAGCATTTTTTTAAAATGTTATATTCCTCCAAACCATATATATTAAGAGTATAAGGCGATAAATTTCTTTGATTTATTTTTGTTGTACATCATCTTTATGTCTTCTCCATTAAGATTAATTGCAAATTATTTTTGCTTATTTTCCCATTTGCAAATATAGTACACCCAATGTGCATTGAAAAGTTCATACCTTCTGACTTTGTTCATAAATAGAACTTAATCATTGTATTATTACGAGCATAGTTATTTTGGAATAATCATAATCTACTTGTTTTATTTTATAGGAAGGTGATGATCAGGAATGGATAAGGAGGTACTTTGTGAAGGATTTTGAAGTGCCCATCATATTGGTTTTGTTTTGTATTTTCGTTGATGTACTTATATTCCATATGGATTAAAGGAAGATAATATAGGTACATATTTTATTTAATGATTTTTTGATATTGTATTTTGGATATATTAAAGGTTAAATTTCATTAAGTCCATATAGACTATAAGATAGCATATATAAATGGTCATTAACATTTGGCAGTATATATTTTAGAACATATATTAATGTATGTATGACTATTTTAAATACTATATGTTGTGTTAATGAAAATTAATTTATGTATAGATGCTGCCTACATAAATTAATTTTCAATTCATGGACCTTGGTTGTGAATCTAAAGTAACAATCATGTAACTTAGTTTGTATTAATTAAATCTAACCTAATTCTTGAGGCAAATAGAAACAAAGCCATTTCACGATATGTCTTTGTCAAGGAGAAATGCCAAAAAATAATTTTTATAAATTCGTAAGTATTGAAGTCAAGATTCCAAGGGTCATCCTTATAATTACATTTATATTTGCAAATTGCATACGACACGACTAACGAATATGTAGAGCCTAGGGCTCCACCGACTGCACCTTTTTCTCCTGTTTATTTTCTTAATTCATATCCACCAACCAAAGCAAGGGAGTGACAATTGAATTGATGCAAGTACTTTTGGAGGAGGCAATCACGGAACAAATGGGCGGTGGCTTAACTAACGTGCAATCTAAAGCTACTTGGGAATATAGGCCTAGGGAGGGGATTGGGTGGAGAGAAAAGTCACACAGTGACGGGCCAACATAAAGATCGGAGTTGGAGTAATGCTAATAACAATCACATAGTAAACAAAACATACTACTAAATATTTGGGTGGCGGTGGCATCCAGAGACAGGTGCCTCTGTCCCTTACGTTCATTACAAGTTTAATTATATTTTCCTTTTCATTTATTTATTTTACTCGTAATATCAAATTGGACTTCTTGTCTTTACGAGATGGCAATTAAATTAGATTGTCAAAACTTTTTTATAAAAATAAAAAAAAGTAGCGGAATATAAATAAGCATAGTGGGAAAAAGGGGAGCAAATCCAATTTCCTAAAGGCCTGGAATTTAGAATCGATTTTGTTTGGGGCATAAAATGGGTCTTTGGCAAGTGAAAGTAAACTTTGGATTGGAGTTAGGAATAGTAGACAACTCTTACAGTACAGGTTTTTTCTAATCACGCTGCATTCAATCGTTTTTGCAAAGAGCGATGCACTTTGGCTGCCCTCCTCTCTGGATCTGGTAGACGACACATTCATCAAGGGGAAGATGTAAGACAGACATGCATTTCTTTGCAATGAACTATTGCCCCAAGCAACTGCTAAATCTTACCGCCTCAATGACAATAACCTCGTACACAATCCTGTACTAAGCTGCAATCTCGGGTCTCTACATCTTTACTGAAAGATGAATATCAATCATTACCACTAATCTTCCAAGCAGAACATCATGTCCTACAAGGTATCAACTTAGAGGAAATGTGCACCGTTGGCAATTAACTAGCTCATCCAACCCTTTCCACTAACCTTTCAACTTCACACAATCGGAACTTCATAGCTCATTAGAATGCCTACCTAATCAACAGATCACAGCAAACCTTTTCTGAGGGCCGAATCCCCAGGCATAATAGAAGCATCAAAAGTATTTCACTTCCCCATTATCAGAAAAATCTCTTTCAGATCCCTCCTTGTATGATTCATCCAATGAACATGCCAAAGCTTTTTCAATACATAAGCTGGAAGCAAATAATTGCCAGTCATGTTCCTTAGTCGTATCTTCATGGGAACAATGATAAACTGCTCCATGTCCCAAACCACATGGATAGTTCTCATACTTGTCCTCAACAGGAAAGGTTGAAGATGTGTCAATGCCATTCGGGAATACAAGAGCATGATGATTTGCTATGCAATAATCTCTCAAGGAATTGCTTACTGGAGAGTGCTTCAGCACAAAATTGAAATCGATTCCAGAGGAAAATATAACTTTTCTATCAGGATGACATTGCTCATCATCTAGAATCTTGCTCATAAACCAAAGATGATTTTGGGGAGAAAGAAAGATGCTTCTACTATCACATGTGCTGTAAGGATGACAATATTCAACTAAATTATGATCGCTGGCTTTGTCGTGCAAGGACAAAGAGCAATCATCCAAAACAGTATCCACTTTTTCCTTAATCTCAAGAATACCTTCTTCCAGATCATGGCTGTCATGACTGGGTGAGGGGTGCCAACATAGTGAAGGCAGGTTTGCGGAATGATGACATAACAAAGATGGTTTACACAATCCATTGACACTGAATCTGCTATGGTTTTCCAATTGTTGATCATCAGCATGTAAACCCCATGAATTTGGACACATGCTCAGCTCTGTATTTTCACAACTCAAAGATAGGTTTCTATCATCCATCATGTTTTTGAAGTCCCAACCCAGCAAAAGAGGATGAGGCTCTTCTGAAGACAGAGGATTATTGGGAGATCGGAATTCACCAATCATGCTGTTCGGTTTCTGTTTCTGATGAGGATGCATGGTAAATTCTGTAGTTCTACAAGTCGGAGACGGTTTTCTCTCGTCCACTATGTTGTTAAATTCCCAATCCAACAGAGGGAGATGGAGTTCATCACCACTAAAGCATTTATTAAAATAATGGAATCTATTGGTACCCTTGAGATCATTACAGTTGTCAGGTTCATATTCTGCAATCTGAAAGCCAAAAGTAGAATTGTCCTCAGCATAGAAACCATGGGTCTTGCTTTCTCGCAGAATTTGGAGTCCCCTCATTCTGCTATCCTTATAGGCTTCATGATAGACTGAAGGGCTGGAACTTGAGATATCTGGCTCTTTTGGAATATCCAACCAACAAAAGCATAGATCATTGTCGAAGGGTAGCTTATCCTCTATTTCCATCATGTTTCTTGTAGGTATCTGATGAGATTCATTTGAATAGTTTTTTGAACAAGGAAAGGTATGCACCTTAGTTTTGCCATCAATTTGCCCCTTCCCTGTCTGGAAAATGCAAAAGGTCAGAAAGCAAAGTTCCAGCTGCTTAATGTAGACATCGTCTAACTCATAGCCTCTCAAATAACATTTCTCCATACTTTTTCCATGATAGTCACAGGAAACACCCGGCTGATCAGCGCAGAAATAATATCACACCTGCAGAGATATTCTTTATGGCACATGATAGCAGAAATAAGGAAGACATAAGGACTCAATATATTTCATGTGTCTAACCCCTTTGAACATAGCTCATCAGGAAAAGAGGTATTTGCAACCCACTTTTGGAGATTTTGTCTTTTTCTAGAAAAGACATCCAATTGCCGGTACTGAGCCCCTGCAGATTTGCAGCAACTCAGTTATGACTAGAAAGCTTTAGGATCCACATTGTTTACATAACAATTGCATGCAAGTATAGCTACAATGATAGTCCTAAGTATTCTTCAACTTAGTAAGTTAAGGTTTTAAATGGATATGAGGTGATGAATAGTAGTAGAGTAGCATTAACAAAGTAAGAAAATACCAAGGCCACAGCTCATAAACCATTCTAATAATATAAAGGTCCAAAGTTGGAAAGGTTACAACAAAAAAAATTGTCATAATATTTATATGCTTCCTTAAGGCAGTGAAGAACAAGTCAAAAATTCTCTCTAATGTCATTATTGTGCGAGTTTTGAGACACTGCAAAATAGTTGCTAGCAATTAATGTTCCTTTCCAGACTATCCCAAAGAATCCAAAAGAAAGTAATAGTCCTGTTAATACAATTAATGTTTTCATGTTATGAAACTTATGATCAGGTGCTCAAATGTTTTCGTTTGATTCAGCAGTATTACACATTAATAACCAACCTCCAGAATTGCAGCTCGTTTTGAGCTTCTTAGATTGGTGTTTATCACGATCTTGTGGATGAGAACGGAACCTACTATCAGCATCTTCCTGCAATTTCTTAAAGAAAGCATATTCCGACATTTTGGGCTCCCAAGCTGACATGTATTTCACATTATGTTATTGGTTTCAACCATTAGTTAAATAAACATTGAGATAGAAAAACAGTTGACTGAACAATCGATTAACCAAAATCAACATCAATGTGAAAAAGGGGGGGAAAAAAAAGTGCGTAGACTTTCGAAATTGTAGATTCGTGTGATATCAGATCACCTTGATTTTGGTGAGTTACAGGTCCGCATTTGGAGCTCCGAACTCCATGGAAGCCTGTTGGGAACTGTGCCGATGGATCTTGGGGAACTTGGGAGATGTCTCTCTTCATCGTCACTCAATTACTTATCCCATCGAAACCCTAATTTCATTTGGCCATTTTGATATTTAGCGCCAAAAGTTAGTATTCTCATCAGTGCAGTTTCGTTTTACAAAATTGCTTCTCTTTTTTATTGGAACAGATTCAAATTCAAAGCTATGTATAAAATGGATGGCCCTCTCTCTGCGACCTCCTCACTCACACCCTTTTTTACCTCGTTCCGGTCCCGCATGTCTGTCTCCTCGCTGCTGCTTTCGTTTGATCTTCTTTTTCTTTGCTTTATACGATCTTCGGCAGAAGAATTAAATTTATCGTAATTTAATTTAAATACAAATATTTTGAAACATTAAAATTTATCTTTCTGCTTGCCATTTCTTCTATGAAATCTCGCATTCTCTTGTCTGCATATTCTTGCAGCTTATAATAGATTCTAGGAGTCTAGCTGCTTGACTAAGCCAGGGCAGTCATCCCTTTCCCTAAATACGAGGCTATTAATAATTAAACGTCAATTATTATTGCTCCTGTCTTACTAAGATATTCCTCGTCAATTGTTTTCTAGTTTACAGTTGATAGAAGTAAATAGACTTAGCATCTCTAATCTGCAACAAAGAGCAAAAGCTGTACTCGACAAATCAGATTTTTCATCAACATTAATATGTAAGCTACTTATCGCTGCTAAGGCAAACATCATGCACCATCCAAATTTGTGAATACCATGTTAGGTTCTAGCAGGGTATTATACTGGTACCGTCAATATCAGGTGTCGTTTCGGGTAATTTTTTAAATTTATGAAAATGGTTTATAAATTTTTTAAAAAATTATAAAAGAGTTCATTGTCATATTGTACTGTATACTTTATAAGTTTACATCAACTTTGTCTCCAAAAATTATAATAATAAATAATAACTATAATTAATATGAAATAACAATAATTTTCAAATATTTCACATATAAATAATAACCACTATATAATATAATTCATTTTGTATGATTACATCATACACAGTTTAATTTCATCCAACACAATTTAATTTTATCCAACATAATTCATAAGTAAAAAACCAACAATTTAGCTATTTTATATTTATTCACCAAAATTTTAGTTAATATAAAATGAATTAAGCTAAAACTAGGAAAACAATGCATAAAGAGTTTAAAAAAACTACCTTCGATTATAATTTATAGTGTACTTGCTACAAATTGTGCTAATTAATATTTCTTTAATAAGAATAATGATATGTAATTACTATTAAACTTATAGTTATATTATTGCTTTTTTATACTCATTTCTTTTTTAGTTAAACAAAGTTATTTTAAGTAAGGATTCAAAATTGAGTCAAAATAATTGCACATTTCATGCTATTGAATCGTTTATGTATAAAATATTTTCATATGTGTTTTAAAGATGTTATAAATGTTGCATTCAATCTTTAAAAAGGTTGAATATTGTTAACCAGTTTTTGTTTTAAAACATTTAAACTAACCCAAATAATTCAAATCAAATTGAAATTATATAGAAAGGCTTAATTTGATTTAATTTGTTATCTAATTTATTTATAATTTAGTTTGTAATTGTAAATTGTAATAAACCAATCCAAAACCAAATTCCAAATACTGAGTTTGTGACTTATGAACTTCCAAACCATACAGATAAACAAAACATAATCAACAGACAAACAAAACACTTCGTCCATTTCATTCAAATCCAAATCCAACCATTCACAACAATTCAATTCCAAGTTCCTCCAACCATTCATAAAACTCACCAAATTCCAACCATTCACAACCTCACAATCACAATTTGCAAATGCAATTCAATTTTATGAGCAGAAAAATCTAAAACACACCCAAAAATATTACAAATTCAGTGGTCAGGTTAGGTTTTTGGTAGTCGAACTTGGGTTGGGTGAAAACTAGATTTTATTTCTGTAGAAGACGAGCAGGATGCAGGAGCAAGCAGCGATGGTGAAGGTGGACAAAGTTGAGACAGTAGCAAGCAAAGGAGAGACAGAGCGAGGTAGCAGCGGGCAGAGCTGATGAGGAGAGGTGCGATGAGGTGCGGTGAGGCATGATGGAGGCTGGAGTGGAGGAGAGTCATGGTGGAAAGGGAGGTTGACAGACTAGCAGGCGGGGGAGAGGTGCAGTGGCATCGTTGTGGAGGAGGAGGAGGAGGAGGACGATGAGCAGCGACAGTGAGAATTAATATATTATTATATACACTTAAATCTTTAATCAATACATCTTTGAAGAATTATATATGATTACGGTAATTTTTAAGGTTGAATTTAATTTTAGAAAAGAAAAATATTTTAAAATTTTAAAATGGTCATTTTGATTGTTGTAGCCGAAGTCATTTATCAAGAATCCTCTTGAACAGTGTCACAAACATTTCAGAAGTTCTCTTAGGCTATAACTCTTGCAAGTTATGATACTGTAAATATACTATAAAGAACAATAATTCAAGAAATTATGTCAAAGTTGTTGGCAATTAATCAAAACTTTATTTTATGATAATAATTGTTTGAAATATCACATACATGTTAAAACAATTTCATACCTATCAACACTTTTTTAAGATTATACTTTGTAATTATTTAAAAATATTAAGACTTAACTACTATTGAGTTTTATTTGACATCCCCTATATTCATTCGATCATTGGGCGATTCGGATGAACATGTAACTCCAACTTCAAATACCGCTAGCAAGCACTTCTACACCTTTGATTTCATGGAGCTCAAGTTCATATTGATCTCAACTGCATTAATTTTCATTTGTTGTGTTAATTTTGACTGATGTGTATTAATAGTTAGTGTTTATGAAATACATGGTAAATCACATCAGTAAATTGAACGGAGACACTAACGTCGACCTAGAGTTGAATTTTTTTTACAAATTTAAGTATTTTATTGCCACTTTTTGAAGTTCGGGTTATAATTGCAAAATTGAACAAATTTTGGGATTTTTTTGTAATTAACCATTAAATTTAAAATTATATAAGTGAGAAAGATGCAAAATTTTACTTATAGAATAATATTTATTAATATGTTTGATTTTATAATTAAATATTATAATACATAATTAAATATTTAATTTGCATTATGTTCATATTTTTTTATAAATAACTATTTTTAAAATTTTTATATATATTTAAATTAAAATAATTCATTGTATAATTATTTTGTGACAAGTCCGTGATGGATCATTGGGAAAGGGTAGTTTTATTTTGGGTTTACTTCATTCTGGGATATGACATTTTTAGGTAAG
>JANKOD010000004.1:14589808-14605105 GCA_026284645.1 Erythroxylum acuminatum | reverse complement strand
TAAATGATTGTTTAGTTGCATTTATTGAAAAAGATGTATTTAATAGTATAGATAATGAGAAAGTCATACAACATTTTCAGAATATGAAAACTCGTAGAGAACAAGTATCGAGTATTTAATTGAATTATTTGTCTTTGTATTGTATGATTAGATGTTTAATGAAATATGTATTTTACATTTATGAATACATTTATATTTGCCCCCACTGAGCAAAATTTCTGGCTTCGCCCCTGGCTGCACAGATATCATTATTCCCTTTCTTAATTAATTTCAGCCTCAACCGTATGTAAATAAACCAAGTCCTCAATATGTATCACTCTACACTTAAAATTATTCTCTTTTATTTATAGTTTCAAATTACTAGTTATATAATAGTTCTATAGAGTCAGGAGGGCTTTAGTGCTATGACTTCCAAAACAACTTTACTTGCTCTCTTTTTTGCTCTCAACCTCACCTTTTTCTCCCTTGTCAATTCATGTGGTGAAGGTTACTTCCTACAAAATTTTAAGAAAGAATAGAAGAAACCGTTTACAGAGAACTTAAAGAGAGAGAAAGGGAGAGAGAGAGATAGGAGAGGAGAGAGAATAAGAAAAGAGTTCTTTTTTATTATTTTTTAAACTTTACTTACCACGTAATATACACATTTAAAAGGGACATAAAAAACGCCACATATTTTTTCCATTGGAGGATCAATAGAGAAGTTAAGCTAGGGTTTAAATTGGACATTTATAAAACATTAGAGTTCTTTTAAATGTTTCAAAATGTTTGTGTTTAAATTGAATTCTAATGAAAACATCAACGTTCAATTTGCCCCATTTGCCTATGGTTTATTTTTCATTTTTTTCTAGCAAAAGTAGGAATAGCAAATTGTTTTGACTTACCTTAGGCCCAACTTTAAACTTAGTTAGTTGAGCATGATTACGTTAGAGTTTGATTAATTATAAAAAAATTTAAATTCAAATAAAGTGTTTATTATCGCATTAAAATATTAAAATGTCATTTCAAATAAGTTTATCATATTTTAAAAATATTGCACTAGTTTGTATCTAATATAATTTTAAGTACTTTTTAAAAAATGTAAATGTATTAATAGCCAAAATAGGTTTAAATTCTTTGTTTACAATGCTATACAATTGAGACCAGAAAATTCCAAATACTTTTATCCAACATCAATGCCACATTATCTTCATACAAAGTTATGTTTTTATCAAATATTGTGCTTCTAACTTATAATCCCCCATCAGGTTTGCCACTGCTAGGTTGATATTTTACTACTATTCATATTCTCTTACTGTTTGACATCCCTAAAGCTTGGCATATTTTTTTCTCCCAGCATTTGATTATTACCTCTCCTAATGCCTTTTCCTTTGTTCCTTGAATTCCTCTAAATATTCTACAATTCTCTCAATCCATATTACGTACATGCATAGTCGTATATGATTGACAATCTAGAAACTCCTTCTACTTCCTGTATTGTTACTTTCTTATAACCAACTGATGATAACTTTGTAGTCAAAGAGTTTATACCTAATTACTAGTGCCTCTTGAACTTGATACTATATCCATTTTGTATAATCATATTTAAAAAATAGATGGCTAGGAGTTTCACTATGAGAGTTACATAGTGCACATGTATCTTGGATATTGAGAAATCTTAGTCTGTTTTTAGTAGTTAAACCATTCTTGAAGATTAATCACATCATAAAGGATATCTTTGTGGCTTCGATCCTGCTTCAGATGAGCTTATCCCATTTGAATTTTCACCTTTCCTCCTCAAAATCTCTCTACATGAGTGATTTGTGAAATTATTTGAGGAGTGTGACTTTAAAACATATTTATCTTTTGTATTTTGTTGAGGGCTGTAATTTGTAGTAACTTAGGGATTTCTTATGGATAATTGTCCAATTGACTTCTTGCAATCCAATCTTAAACTTTTGAGCTCATTTGAAATTTGTTTAAGCAGTGTTCTGTTAAATGTGAGAGGCATAAGGGTCCTTCCTTTAACCAATTGTCATTGTATAGTGATGCTTTCCTCCTATTCCCTATTATGCATTTAATAGAGTTTGACATGGTGCCCTTCATTTTGATTAGTTGCTCTATAAAGTTTGAGCTACTGGTTTCTTTTTTCAATTCCCATTGGTTCCTTCCTCTTAACAAATAGTTGTGAGTCCATTTGGTCCATAGATAGTTGTCTTTATTAATTAATGTCCACATTCCTCTTGTAATAAACACTTGGTTGCTTATCTTGATTACTTAGATTCCTAGACCTCCCTCATTATAAGGCAAAAATATTTCCTACCATTTAACTTTTTCCATTGTGTTCCCTTCCTTCCTTCCACCCCACATAAACTTCCTAATATTATTTTCACTGAATTTAATCATATCTTTTGATAGCATCATATGTACAAACCAATGGATGTGTAATGAGCTTCAAATTGATTATATCATAATTAATATGGCCCCATTTATATCCTTATTGCTCTATTGGCTTAACCTCTTTTGAATCTTGTCTATAAAAGGAAGGCATTCTCTAAATCTTATCTTTTAGTGGAAATAGGTAAACCATGATATTTAAAGAGAGGATTGGTTATTTGGAATCCTAAAATACATGACAACCATCTTGCTTTCTTCATTGCACTTAATGAGAGAATTAGCTAACAATTTTCATAATTCACACTCATTCCTGTTATTTCTTTGAAGATTCTGAGTGTATTGACTATGGTATAGATTAAGGGTATCATTTGCCTTAAAAAAACCAATAAATCATCTGTAAAAGACATATCCACTAAGCCAACTCAACTGCATTTACTATGATAACCAAAGATGGGACACCTATTGATGTTTTGCTTAATCAATCCAAAGAGGGCTTCCATACATATGAAAAATATGTAGGGTAATAAAATGTCCCCTTATCTAAGCCCTTTTCCTCCTTTGAATAGCTTTGTTGACTCTCTATTAACCAATATGCTGAATGAAGTAGAAGTGATGTACTTTTTTTTTATCTAGTTAGTGAATTTGTATAGAAAACCAGATGCCTAGAATAGATGAAGAATGAAGTTCCAACTAACACTATCAAAGGATTTTTTGAACTCAACCTTTAAACCACAATCCTTTGTAGCCTTTTTCTTTCCATAATTCCTGAATAACTCTTAGGCAGTCAAGATGTTGTCCCTATTATTCCTTCCTTTCACAAAAGAACCCTGAGAATCCCCAATTGTCAAATCTATCACTTGCTTCAATCTAGCTACAAGAACTTTTAAAATGACTTTGTAAACAAAGTTACAATAGGAGATGGGTCGATAGTTCTTCATGGAATCAAGAATATAAGTTTTTGGAATTAAACAAATATAGGTTTTATTAATCTCTTTCAATAGTTTCCCATTCTTAAAGAATTCTTGCACTGCTTTTATTATTAGGTACTTGACTGTGCTCCAAATCTTATGGAAAAATGTCTATTAAATTCATCTGTCCCTAGTGCCTTCGTATGATTAAGCTCGAACACCATTTGCTTTATCTCTTAAGGTAAGGTAGGTCTAAATATTTCTTCTTTTTAACTTATCAGGATATTCATTATGAATGAAAGTTCTGAGGATAGAGGTAGATGAACCATTGGTGTCCTAAGCTCCTATGAATTCTTTAAAGTGTATGTAAGATTCTTCCTCAAGTTCTCCTTGTGTTATGATGCTTTCTCCATCTGGTCTCTTCAAGGTTGGTCATGCTCTTAGATTTGATAGTGTTATGAAAGGACTTGGTGTTTATCCCTTTATAGACTCCATTTCAATCTTGCCCTTCATTTAAGAAAGAAGTTATAGATAGAATCTGCCTTGGTGTAATTATGAATTGCATTTCTTTCCTCCTTATTATGTTGATAGTTGATGGATCTAGTAGAATTCTAGATTTTGATGATCTATGATTTAGTCTACTCAGCCATCTCTTTGGTCTTTTCACATTTAGCTTCTTCATTTCCTTCTTGATTAACTCCATTTTCTTCACGCATTGAAATTGTTTGCTCCCTTTTATCTCCTTTTTAAGACATATGTTTATTGCTTCCATAAATCCCTAGTCCATTGTATGGAAATTATTGATTTAAAGCGAAGATTCTTCCTCCTTTTATAATCCATATTCTATATTAATATTGGAGTGTGGTCTGATATCCTAGAAGCATCAAATATCACCTTAATTCAGGAAATTTTTCTATCAATTCTTTATTGATTAAAGCACAATCTAGCTTTTTCCTTAGCATCAAATTGTCGTTTTGTTTTTTTCATTAACTAAAGTTCATGTCCTCCATCTTCATATCAGTGACTTCTATATTTTGTTCATACTCATTGAAATCACTAGTGCAAAATTGTAATCCAATATCCCCTTCCACTTCATTCATATGTAAGACATTGTTAAAGTCTCTTAAGATAAGTTGTGGTCCTTGTAAAGTTGGGTGTATTGATTGTAGCTTGCTCTATAGTGCTCTTATTTGAAAATTCAGGTTAGCTATATGCATTATTATTACCTAAAATGAGACTTTCCCTTGTTGGGCTTCAACTTTTAAATGCAGTATTTGATCACTTGAATCTATACGTTATGCACCAATGATGCAAGACACATTTTTAAAACTTAATAATCAGCATTGTTTGCCATTTTTATTTTACAAGCCCAATCAATAACTTCATTTCAACTTATAGTGTCCCATCTTACATTCAATAGGCTTGTGATATTTCTCCATATATTATTAGAGTAGCAGCATTTTACCATTAAATGATCAATGCTTTAATCTTACTCTTGACAAAGTTCAAAGTTCCTATATGGAATTAGAAATTTAATGTTGTCCTTAGTTGACAACCTTCCTCCTATCCTAAGCCAATGGATAAATGCATGAGCTAGGCTTATATCTTCTTCCCACATCAACTTTCTCCATTCACCATGTTATTAGGTATTTTCTGTAAGTAATTTTTGTAAGCCTTGGTGGTAAACTCCATTGTTCTACCAACAATCCATTATATAAGATTTGTTTGAGTCAGGCTAGTAAGGTGGGAGGTTATTCATGATTATCTCTATGTCTTTGTTAAAGTGATAAGGCCACTTCTGTTAGTTCTTAAGGACGAGTTCTTGTACCATTGTGTTTTGGGAAATTAAGAATTTCATATGTTGGATTTCCTTAAATTTGTACAATGGCCTCTAGTGTGCCAGTTATCAAACCAAAAGGATGCAATGTTCCCATCTCCAACCTTATGCTTGTTTAACTCCTGCATCCATTGCGTAGTTTCAAGAATTTGTCTCAATGTCCATGCTATACTTTGGCTAGGCTGAACAATCCATAGATTACCTCTTTTTATATGGAATATATGTACCCATTTTACCTATAAGTCCTCTTTGTCTTCATATAAGCTCCAAAATTTTTTGTCCATAAATACTTTACTTAGCATTTTAGTATAAGTAATGCCTAATCCTCCTAACTACTTAGGAAAACAAACATTGGACCACTTCACTTTTGGTATCTTCATTTGGTTGCTTGTTCCCTTATGTGAAAAAATCTCTTAGGTGGATGTTTATTGATTTTAGAATGCTTAGAGGGAGTGCTAAGTGGGTTAACCAGTATGTAGCTAAGTTTTTTAGAACTGAAATGACCAGCTGGAGTCTTTCTTAATAAGTCATGAATTTATTCCACTAATGGTTAATTCTCTTATTGATAGTGTCTATTAATGGTAAGCAATCTACTACATTGATTTTCTTTTATGGGATAAGAACTCTTAAATATTTGATGGGCAATCTAGCTTGATTAATTCTTGTACTCATGGACCTTATAGCTACGTCTAGATCAACATTAGCTGCCAAGTAGATGGAGCACTTTGCAGGGTTACAAGTTAACCCTAAGACTAATTTGAAGCTCTCTAATGATTCCAGTAGCAAGTTAATAGATAGCTGGTTAACTCTACAAAGTAATATGATATCATCAGAAATTCTAAGTGGAATAATTTGATTCCCTTAAACCTGTAATGGTGCTTAAACTATGGATTCTTAGAAATGTTCCTTGCTATCTTGCAAGATAAAACCTTCATTCCGAGGATAGATAGATAGGGGGAAAGTGGATCCCCTTGTCTAAGTCCCTTGGCAGTCTTGAAATGCATTATTGGTTCTCCATTCATTAAGATTGCATATAAAGGGGTAAAGATGCACTCCTTAATCCATTCCCTAAATTTAATTGAAAAGACTGCAGCTTGAAGTATTTTGATGATGAAGCTCTAGTTGATTGAATATTAAGCTTTACCTTGGTCACTTTTCAAGGTAAAACTCTTAATAGACTTATTAAAGTTATACAAGTTAATTAGCTACTAACAAAGCATAATGTTATTCCCAATGTTTCTTCCCTTTATAAAGGCATCGTGAGCTAGATCAACTATTTTTCTTAGATAATTCCTCATCCTGTTAACCATAATTATAGAGAAGTAAATTACATTACAGTAGGAAATAGTTTTGAATTCTATTAATTGACTTGCTCTGCTTTCCTTTGGTATTAAGTTGATATATGCCTTATTCCACTTCTTTAAGATTTTTTTTCTCTAAAATAATTCCAATACTACTCTAGTAATGTTGTCTCTAGTGTTATCCCATATTTGTTGGAAGAATCTACCATTAAACCCATCAGGGCTCGAGGCCTTGTTTGGGTGAATGGTCAATAAGGTAGATTTTATTTCTTATCTTGTGATATTTTTGATCATTTCTTGTTTGTCTTATTCTGAGATGGATTTTATTACTCCCAAGGTAGCTTCTAGCACTTCTTGGATAGTCTACTCAGTATTAAATTGCTTATTAAAAAATTCATAAGCAAACTTCATTTTTTCCTATTCTGTAACACTATTCCTTTATTCACCTGTTAGGTAAATGATTTGATTCTTGTTCCTTTTAGCTTGAATGGTGTTAAAATAGTACTTTATGTATCTCTCTCCATCTTTAAGCCAATCCATTATGGATTTCTACCTCAACTACAAATTAATGCTTGCTAGGGAGTCATTGTATCAAGTAATTAGGTATTCTTCCTTATTTCTTAGTATTTATATCTTATTTTTGACATATTATCAATTCACTCAAAGCAATTTGGTTCTCCTTCATCAATGGGTCATTGTTCCTACCAATCAGTTTTTTTAGGTTGGTCCATATACCCTTTAGTTTCTAAAGACAACAATAGCTTTGGGAACCTTGCATATTGGAATTCATGCCTTTTTGTACAACTTCCATGAAGTTTGGGTTTAATAGGGAATTGAAGAATCTAAAAGGAGCCTTCCTCTTCATTTCCCTATTAGTACATTCAATTAGTATAGGGCTATGATCTGAGGTGACATGCTCTCCAAAGGTAGCTGAGCTAAGAGGAAATTGTTGTAATCATTTTGCATTCACTAGGAACCTATCTATTGTTTTAATTAAGAACCATTCGCCTCCCTATTTGTTGCTTTAGGTAAATATGTTACCTTGCTTTTTAGGCCTATTAAGGTAGTTGTATTTATATGACTTTGGAATTCCTTGCAATTCTGGACTGACCATTTCTTCCCTCGTAGGGCCTTATTCGAGTTAAGGATGCAGTTAAAGTCACTTACTATGGACGGAGGACATTTTGTTGTCCTATTAATGCTTCTTATTTCCTCCTGTAATTATTATTTTTGGAATCCACAGTTAGATTCATACACCATTGAAATAACCACTAGTATTGTTGAATTAATCACTAACATTTCACAGTGAATCATTTTCTCAGTGTAAAACCACTTGATTAGTTCTAGCTTGGAAGGATTGAAACTAATAATAACTCTGCCATTGATACGTTTATTATGATTAGTCAAAACCATCTAATCTTTTGCTAGGAACCAAAGGCATCTACCGATTTACTCCCTTTTGATTTTGGTTTCTACAAAACCAAAAAAACATGGCCTTTTAAGATTTATATAATCCTCAATGGCTAGTTGTTTATTCAGGCCATTAAGGCTTCTCACATTCCAATCTAAAGCTAGCATTATTCCTTACTTTTACCACGTTTTTTCTCTTATATTTCTTCCTTATCTTTGTGAGATTACTTCTTATAGGCTTAACTTTGCAACAGAAATCTCCTTTTTCCTAAAAAGGAGTATTAACATTTGCATCCTCATGTATGACTTGCTCATCCCCTTCCATCATTACCTCTTTCCTTTTACCTATAGGAATAAAACTTGTATCCTTCTCTTTCTTTGGTATTTCTCCATTGGGATGGCTCCACATCTATTTTAGTACATCCCTTCGTTCCATTGTCATTAATTGGTTGAATGTCTTCTATGAATTCTGTAGGCTTCCATATGTATGTTCTTTAGCTTTAGGCCTCCATATATAAGTTACCTTGATAAAATTTACCTCAAGACTTCTATCCCTTTTTAGTTTCATTATTTTCAGAGAATCAGATAACTTCATACTCATATTAACATTTACATACACTCTTGCATCATTACTTCTCTTCACAATAACAATATTTTCATCCATTCCTAAAAGGCTTACCTAGTTTACTCGCCATATAGCTCATATCTTTTTCTGACTAGGACTTCAATGGAACTTTGTCGAAGTTTATCCACAAGGGAACTATCTCTAGTATGCTTATTTCAAGTTTGATGTTTGGATGTCATCTCTTACATCTATGACTTTTTGAGCTTTCTGCTTCAAGGAGAACTTAAACATGAAAAGTTCTTCTTTATTCACAATCAAACACTTGAGTCCCATATTTTTCCAAGCTGTATTGACCCATCTTACACTACTAGGTAGGCTAGTCTTCTTTCTAGGAAGTATCCCACCAAAGACTAGCTCCTCTTCTTTCAACTGGAAAAATCTTAGGTTACCAAAGGTGTTAGAGTCACCAACAATGGAGCTTCATGTAACCTTTCATGAGGGAATGGATGGTTTGGGAGTTCACTTAGATCTAGGAATGGGGGAAAAACTAATAAGAAAGTTGGGGGTGTTGGTATTCATTTCTTGGTTGAGTGTTCATGGTTGCTAGTAAGGAAAAAGCTTAACTAGAAGTCTATTATAAAAGGAAAAGTAGTGGTTAAGGTTTGGTTGTTTATGTCTGGGTGTAAGGTAGTGATAGGAAGGAGCTTCTCTCTCTACATGGTTCTTTCCTATTTAAGCAATAGGAGAAATAAAATCATTTTATCATCCTATCTGTATTGAAAATGTTCTCTCTATCAAAAATTAAAATTACATTTTCTTCTCTCCAAAAGACAAAAACCTAATTGATAGAAACTAATGATTAGTCATCGTCATTTGACTGCTTTTGTAGAGAAGTTTCACAAAAGAAATCATGTCTCCTCAATCAAAATAATCAGTGGGGAAACCCATAGTTTAAGATGAGTGTTAAAGCCATTTAGGCTAATTTGATTCAATACATGTTCCCTTTCTTCTTTTACATTTTTCTTGATTTGATTACTGTACTGACAAGTTGTTCCCACTATTTTAAAGGCATTTATTAAGGAACAATTTTTAGAAATTTCATATGTCAAAAATTGTAGAAGTGATTTCTAGTAAACATAGAGTGTAAGGATCCTATCTTATTGTTATGTCTCTTATGTATTTATGTCTTTATATTGGTTTCTATTTTTTAAAGTGCATATACTTTCCAATTTTTTATTTATCTTTACTTGACTTTGACTTTCCATCATAGGAAACTTCATTAGCATATTTGAAATGTTGAATGCTTATGTTTTCAAAATTTTAAGTTTATGAATAGTTTAGCATATATGAGAGATTTGTAACTACCTCACTAAGGATGACAACTTGGTCCTAACTTGATCGTACTTGACCTATTGAGTATAGGTCAGGCTTGGATTGACAGAGATCTAAACTAATTTCAAACGTAAAGATGGCTAAAACCAACCCAACATCCCATACTACTACCCCAAAATGACACCAGTTTGGTTTAATTATCCAAAACACTATCATTT
Source organism: Erythroxylum acuminatum (assembly GCA_026284645.1). Lineage (NCBI taxonomy): Eukaryota > Viridiplantae > Streptophyta > Magnoliopsida > Malpighiales > Erythroxylaceae > Erythroxylum > Erythroxylum acuminatum. The sequence continues at coordinate 14,595,161 of JANKOD010000004.1, read as the reverse complement.
TGGTTTATAGGTCTAAAAAGACTTAATATCAAAATGATGTTATTTTGAGATGGCTCGAGAGGGCTTAGATTGCTCATCCTGGGCCTGACCACGATTTAGATTAGGCCCAAGCCACGCACAATGGGTGTTAGATTAGGTTAAGCTAGTAGTGGACTCAACCTAACCTGACCTATTGTCATCCCTACTCCTTTATAGTAAAGATAAGGCAATAATAGAAAAAGAAATTCAAAAACTCCTTGTTTTTTATAAATGAATGAAAGATTCAAAGCTTAAATCTTTAAACCTTTTTTTATAAAGTCTTACACCAAAAAAATTTAAATTTGTTTGGGCTTTTCATTATTAATCATTCATTTTTGTATTTACATTATCCCAAAAAGGATGGGTTAGGGTTATAATATCTTAAAATTAAAGAACAAAATCTAAATCAATAAATTCAAATCTCAAAAGTTAGAAAAAGAAATTAGGGAAAAGGGCCAAGCCTATTTTTGGACTCATTTGTTTATGATGATTTCTTTAAGTTTATTATTTTAATTATTCTTTTATTTTAGGAATAGAATAAAGAAAATAATATTTTTTGGTAGGTTTATGCTTAGTACAAAACTTATTTGGGCCTTGGCTTGAATAATGTCAAATTCAAGTGGTGATTTTTAAAATTAATTAGTATATGTGTTTGCGAATACATTTAGCCTACAAAACCAAACTTTAAAATCAATTTAACAATTAGTCATTATTTGCTTTCTTTCTTTATCAATACTTTGATTTTATGATCGATTGAGCCATTAAGGGATAGAGAGAGAAAGAGAGACCATATAAGAAATAAAATTAATGAAATGTTGATAATAAAATTAAATACTAGGCTTACATTGCATCCTTTCTTATTTTACAAGATGACCAATTCCTTTTTTATTAAAATAAGGAGGGTCTAGTCTTAGAGTCTAAGTTAATTGTATGCATATTTTAGATAATTAACAAGCCTAAATCTAACTCCTATTAGATCATAATTTGAGGTCATTTTAGCTAAAAATTGAGCCCAGATTACCTAACATTGGACTAGACCTAACAGGTTAGCCAATTATAAGATTTTAAGCATGAAGACAATAAAGTAATTGATTCCTCCAACTAAAAAACTTGGTTAAATCCAAAAAATTCAACTTAAACCAAGTTTTCAAAAGCTCATTTTATTTTGTAATCAAACAGCTAATCAATATCCCAACCTTTAGACCCCATTTCAATTCTAAGCACCTCCTTTATTTAGGTAATTTATTTTATTTTAGACAGTAAGCCTCTCCATTCTGATCGCCTCTTTCGTGATCTTTTCTATTCTATAGGTAGAACTACTGTGAGCGGTCTCAACTTTGATCGTTATTTCTTTCTTCATCTTGTAAAGGGGAGCACAACCCTTTTTTTGCTCCCTTTATTGACGATAGATCAAGGGCCCTCCTTTCGACGTTTCAATGACTCGTAGGGCTTCCCTCAACTCATTCTTTTTAGTTCTTGAGAATGATCGCCACCTCTCCTAGGATCATAATGATTTTCCCTGCCCGATGGGTGCATATCCATCCTTGAATATCGTCGGTATTTTATTTTTATTATCAACTTTAGGCATCTCCTTAAATTTTTTATTTTCACTTTCATTTAGATATTTTTGTTATATTTTAAATCCTAAAAATTATTATGAGAATTTTATTTTCCATTTTTAAACCTTATAAATAACTCTAAGAAATTGTTTTTTTTTTCATTTTAAGCCCTATAACCGCCTAAGCAATCAATTATATGCTTTGTTATTTAACTTTTAATTCATACATGTTCCATTCCCAAAATTGCAAAGTATGTTGAAGACCTAGTTAACCACTTATATGGGTAGAATATGATACCTGATATCGTTTATATTTTACATCATAGAACTCTCTTTTAGTAAGAAATTTATTTTCTTTCCTTAAGTTTTTATCTACATTTCTTTAATAAGATAGGATGATGGATCCATTATCTTTTTTTTTACCACCTTTAATTTTTAATTGAATATATTTTGAATTAGTCATACTGTATCAGTGACAGGCCTCCGTGATAACGAAGCAATACATCAAGAAAAGGAAAAGAGAAAATTGGTGGGAAATTAAAAGACAAAAGGAGGATAATTAGTCAAAAAGGCAAAGCATGACGGATCTAGAATTAAGCTCTTTAAAGAAAAGAAAGAGCATCTCTCTCATTTTCATAATAATAAAGAGAAAAATTGAAACTTCCTATTTTTAGTTATTTTTTGTCTAGTTGCGAAAAATCATGTTAATAATAGTGAAAACATTTTTACAAGTGTAAACAAATAAAGATTGATTCATAATTAACATTTCTTAATAATATTTTAAATTTTTTACTATTTTAAAATATTGTAAAAGTCAATCAATAAATAAACTTGATTTTTATCTTTCTTAGCAAGTATAGATTGATATATATTTTTCATTAATAAATTTTGGTTATATTTAGTTTTCAATTAGTGAGATAAATTTAAATATTATGTTAAAATTATAATAATTATCATTGTTCAACATTTTAATCCTTAATGACATCTAAGAGGGGGTGAAATGGGTGTTTATAAAATTCAAGAATTTTTCGAACTAATATACTTAATTAACAACAATCAATATAAATAAAGATGAAGAAATTAATTAATATAAATTAATCAAATAGTTGAATAATATTTTAAAGAGGATATGGAAGAAGGAATTTAAATTGATTTATAGTGATTTAGTAAACAACTTATGCCTATATCCACTCCCAATATTGTTTTTAGAATTCCACTATAACACTTCTTTCAAGGCAAAGAATAACCTTTGTAAAATCTTTCTTAACAAAGAATAGCCCTTTCACAATTTTCTTTCAAGGAAATGAGGAACTTTAATCTCAATTGGATCCCTTTTAAGTACAATAATGTAACTTTCTAACTAAATCTTATAACTTAAAACACCTCGTTTTATGACTAGATAACTCTAAAGAGGCTCGCTCATAAAAATATGATATAATGATGCTCAAATATTTAAAAAAACTTAGAAATGTGTATGAAATAACCCTAATTATTTTTATTATTTTTTATAGAACATCTATTTATAGTGTTTTAGGCACCTATTAGTTATTTAAGTTAAAAACTAGCTCTTACAATGACAATTTGTGGTTACTGATCGACCAATATAGCATATTAGTTGACCAATTGCTGAATAGATTGTGAATATATGCATTCAATGTATACTAGTCGACCAATATCTAATTGCTGAACAGATTGTGAATATGTGCATTCAATGTATACTAGTCGACCAATATATCATATATTCACATTCTGTTCAACAATTGGTCAACTAGTAGGTATATTTGACCAATACATTAACTAATGTTATAAAAAATTCTCAATACATCAAATTTAACAACTCTATCCCATATTAGTGAACCGCTAAATTATATAGGTTGACCAATCTTCTCAAAAACCTCATTTTAATAACTTCAAATGCTCAAACCCAAATTTTTAATACATTATAATTTAAGCACTTACCAAAATATTTCCTAAAGTTTGTTTAAAAGATTAAGATGATTTTTTATTAAATCCAAAAGCTTTTATACCTCTTAATGAATGAAATGACTCATTCAACAAAGTGAAATGAAATGTTTATGTATGATGAGCCTTTTATAACATCAAATATAACAAAGTAAGATTACAAAAAATTATAAAAAATGTAAAATGATCTTAATGAGCCTTAATCTTCTTTTATTTTTGGTTTATTCTTCATTTCATTAGATGCAAACTTCAACTTCTCTTTATCAACTTCATAAATCATCCTCTTGAGTTTATGACTTCATTTTGTTCTTATATTGCTTTTTTATCAAAATAATAAACTCGTTAATATTGATTATATTTTTTTCATTAAAAAATGAATTGGAACCTACCTTGGTTCAACAATCTCTCTTTTTTTATGACAAAATATTTGTGATATTAAAGAATAATAATAAATTTAAGCAGAAAAATAACTATCAACATACCACTAAGTCTTGTTGTATACTACTCCTTCATCCCGTCCCAGTGATCCTTCAAGAAAAGATGGAAAAATAATAGAAACCACTCAAAATTGTAACATGTGAAGAGAGATTCATGTTGAACAAAATAGTATAATTATAGAGGGAGAGAAATACCCTTAGTTTACTTACATGTAAGAGGAACTCCACTAAAAATTCCACCATTGGGTCATAAAAATGGCATAGAATCAAGATTGGTTGAGTGTTTTTTATTTTCTTAGCTTTCCTATCCTTGTAAGTGTAATGTGTCTGAAGTGTTATGGGGTGAAGCATGTTTGAATTGTTATAAGGTACTAGCAAACTATATCTTATGATCAAGTTACTATCTCTTTACGTATATGTAAGATCTGAAAGGCTTGTTCGGGCTGGAACATGAGTGATGTATTGGAAACCTTGGAAATGGCTCTATGCCTCTCCAATTTTTTAGTATATTTATTTTACTTTAAAAAGAACAACTATTAAAATAATGATTAAATCCTCCTTGGTTCATGCATAAAACATAATTTAATATAAAAAGAGATATTTCATATAAAAAAAATCCATATATGTAAACAATATAAGTTTACCTAAGCTCATCACAAAAAGTGCAAGAAATATAAAAATGACAAAAGAATCACTCCCTTTGATTTTCATTACTCCCCCTAAATCTAATATCACAACTCTTTCTCCATCTTCTTGGAATCATAAAAAAGAAATTATTTTTCTAAAAAAGCAAAAAAAAGTATGATGCATTAAGCTAACTTGGTTAGAAAAATAAATCAAATTTGATCAAGATTTATAAACTTTCTTAATAAAGAGAGAGATTGGATATTTAAAGAGTCAACACTAAAGGTCAACTTAGATATAAGCAATCATAATTGTTTTTAATTTGACAACTCTCCAATTTTGACATTGTTCCTAAATTAAAAAATTCTATTACAACAATAAGGGTTTGTTTTTAACAAATTTAGGGGTTGAAATTGAAAATAACATATAATACAAATTGTAATTTTCAATAATTAATTTCATCAAATAATGTATAATTTTAGAAGCCCCAATAGTAATATGAAAAAAATGTCAAAATTGAATAAAATCAAAGTTGTATCAATATAAATGAAAGGTAGACAACCTTGACTCTTATTACAATTTAACAATGAAAGTATCAATTTAAAAAGATAACTTTTAATTAAGAAAAACTTTGAAAATCTCCATATTTGAACCCCAAGAATGCAAAATTTCAATATGATGTAATCTATTAAGATTTTTATAAAATGGGGTGGGGGTGGGGGGTGGGGGGTGATGATTTTCAAAGAAAAGGATT
>JANKOD010000004.1:14575430-14586874 GCA_026284645.1 Erythroxylum acuminatum | reverse complement strand
AACTTTATAGAATTGTTTCCACAAAGTAGTTGAAGATAAAAATAAACAAACTTTTTTATATTATGATATATGAGATTTTGCATAATAACAAAAAAAAAACCTAACAACAAATAAGTAATTAGGGTATAGAACCAAATGCATCACTCATACTTATATATTTTTAGTTCTCCTTATATATTAATTAAAGGATATATATGTTACAAAATTCTTTAGCTACTACCGTTTTCTTTTCCTCTGTGTTTCATGTATCTACTAATCTCTTTTTCATCCCTCTACTATAGCCAATTATAATTCTCCAAGTTCCACCATTTCCTTTTGAAGGTGCAATAATGGGATATACAAATTAAGTAATATGATAACACTTACGTGTAACTACCATTGTAGACTAACTTACCATATCATGTTCACTATGACTAGGAAATGAAAATTGTGTATAAACTTGGAGCATTACAATTAGAATCATAATAGATTAATATTTTTAATTTTAATATTATTTAAAATTTAAACTATCATCCACAATTTTAATTTATCTTTAATCATTGTATTATAATGAATTTTAGATTGCAATTTAAAATTTTAGTCTATTAATAAATGAAAATTTTATCCCAAATGATAAATGTAGACTTTGTTTTTGTGCTTTATTTCAACCATTACCAATACATTATAATACTGATTCATATTATTTTGCAACCTTCTGTCATCAACGATCTGGTTTACATATAAGAAAATTTTTTGGTTAGAAAATCCAACTAAATTTGTATGTTTACAAAAACAAAATGACAATTAATAACCTGACCAATGACATGTGAAGGAATTTGTAACTTACACATGTTTTCTAGTTTAATTGTCCATTTAATTAATATCATTTGGGATTTGTTTATAACATTATGAAATTGCATGGATTAAAGAGAATTAGAAAGAGATTGAGGGAGAGGAAAAAGAAAAGAAGTTAACTATTTCTTTGGCAACTAACGACCAACGACCAATCTCCTTTAGATAGTTGTTAGGTGTAAGCTATTTGTCCAATGACTATATAATACGTATCCTTCTAATGAAAAATATCCAATGCACTATTTGGTGACTCTATCTCTTTAGCTATTCTTCAAGTTTTATTTGTTCGATTAATAGCCCAACTTTAATGTCCCTATTAATTGACAATGCAAAGTATAGACATGTAGTTTAGAGACCCGATTTAAGTTGTGGTTACTAGTTGATATAGAAGTGTATTTTGACATGCAGGGGGACCCTTATTTCAAAAGGGGGATGTCCACTTTATAGGAGAAATTTTGCCGAATTTTCAATAGGATCCTCATAAAATGTGACATCCGTTTTGTCATTACAACAAAAGCTCCTTAGTATTAACTTATGATCTTATTATTAGGCAATTTATTGAGGATAACACTTAATTATGATTTATTTGAGTATAGTTAATGACCTTCATTGATTATAAGATTTCATGGCAATTATTCTACTATATCCTGCTTTCTAAACTGTGAACCATTTTGTTATTGGTTGTAGGAACTCCTTTGTCCCTAGTATTTATACTTTGAAGGAAATTGAAGAGAAGCTTTCACAGGTATTAAATGACATTCATTTATGTATATGGAGAGACAATGTCAACAATGAATTGAACCACATTTTAAACTGGATTTGTATCAGTTCTAGATTCGTCATCAGCATCTTCGTTGACTTACTTCAAGAAGATCGTTCTGCGCTTCGGTCGAGGTAAGTGATTATGTTCTATAGTAGCCGATGTGGTGCTCTTGGTTTATTTGTTGGGTGTATGAACTTCCTGTATTATTCATTGATATGCCTTGCACGATGTGTATCTATCTTGTTTGTCGTATGAACTTCGGTTATGTATGTATTTATGTGGTTACGAGTTTGACTTTTGTTATTGTTCCAATTACCTTAATTATGTGAATCCGTTATTGTCAAGATGCTCTCTTAAATGATGAGGTTTTGTTTCGTTTTTATGTTCACATTGTTTTGATACAATGACTTTTTAGTGTTTTGTTTATGTTAAACTAATTTATTAAAATAAGTATTCATATTTTTTTGAATACTTATTTGATTTGGTAATAGTACATATTTATAATCCATTAAATATCAAACTTTTAAGAATATGTGTGTTATGACATATATGATTACAAACTTATATGTCATATATTTAGTTTAAATTTATTTGATATGAACCCATAAACCTTAACCTGTAACCCATTATTTGAACTTCTGATGTCGGATCACAAGTCTTATCTTACATACCTTGTTATATGTGGCATACATAAATGATACTAAAAATGGATTCACTGGTTTAAATTAACAGTTTTCCAGATATGAGTTTCCGGGATAGATCTTGGATGTATAGACGATTAACTCCTGATGGTTTCATTAATCCTGAATTTGTTGAGGGAGTTGAAGGTTTTATTCATTATGCATGTTCTCAACCTGCATATATGGACGGACAAAAGATCAGATGTCCATGTAGGCAGTGTAAGCACAAATGTTTCCTTACTATTGATGAAGTTAATTTGCATTTACTGAGAAAAGGGTTTGTCCCAAATTATTTTGAGTGGACACGACATGGCGAACTGTTGATTTCTAACACCTCAAAGGGGAATGAAACACAATCGTCTGTCAAATTAAATGAGTATGAAAGGGAGGTTGGATTTAGAAGAAATTTTGTTGATGGGACTGAAAATGCATACATGCAAATGGTAAATTATGGGGCTGGTTATACCATTCAGACAAATAGGAAAAATGTTGAAGAAGAAACAAACCCATAAGCAAGAAATTTTTTTGACTTACTACAGTCTGCTGGCCGAGAATTATGGCTAAATTGTGAGACAATGACGCAATTGTCTGCAATTGCTCGAATATTGAACATAAAGAGTGAAGGGCATATTTCGAATCGTAGTTTTGATAAAATTCTGGAGTGGTATAATGAATCATTGCCGGCTGATCATACAATGGTTGACAGTTTTTACAATATGAAGAAACTTATTAGGGATCTTGGTTTGCCAGTGGAAAAAATTGCTTGTTGTCGGTTGGGATGTATGTTGTATTGGGGCGATGATGTGAACTTAGAAGAGTGCAAATTTTGTGATCAATCGAGGTTTAAGCCAAGAAACTGTTCAATGAAAAAGAAATTAGTTCCATGGAAGCGGGTGTATTATTTAACTCCGATACTTCAGAGACTTTATGCTTAGGATGTGACTGCATCTCACATGAGATGGCATGCTAAACACGAACAGGAAGATGGAGTAATGCGTCATCCAGCAGATGCACTGGCATGAAACATTTCAATGACACCCATCTTGACTTTGCAGTTGAAAGTCGGAATGTTCGGTTGGGATTGTCAACGGATGGATTCCAACTCAATCTGGGCAATATTCTTCATGGCCAATTATAATTACTCCTTATAATATGCCTCCTTGGATGTGTATGAAAGAGGCTTATATGTTCTTGACAGTTATTGTGCCAGGACCAACCAATCCGAAGCAAAAAATAGATGTTTTCTTAAAACCATTGATATTAGAATTGCAGCAACTTTGGGAATATGATGTGCAAACTTATGATGTCTCTCTGAAACAAAATTTTGTGTTGAGAGCGGCTTTGATGTGGACCATTAATGACTTTCCGGCTTTTGCCATGTTATCTGGTTGGAGCATAGCTGGAAAATTGTCGTGTCCTTATTGTGGCAATAATTCTGATGCGTTTTATCTGCCAAACGAAGGCAAAATAAGTTGGTTTGACAATCACAGAAAATTTCTTCCGTCTGAGCATCCGTTTAGGCGCAATAAATATAAGTTCATTAAAAATAGGATGGTCAAAACACCTCGTCCAACTCTAAAAAGTGGTGAAGTGATTTTGCAAAAGATTGAGGAATTGGGCTTGCTGAAAGTAACTGAATTTGAAGCCGATGAAGTAAATACAAGCATAAGTCAAAACTTTGGATGGTGAAAACGAAGCATATTTTGGGATTTACCATATTGGAAAACGAATTTGATATGTCATAATCTAGAAGTGATGCATATTGAGAAAAACATTTTTGACAACTTGTTCAATACCATTATGAATATTAAAGGGAGGACAAAAGACAATGCAAAATCTAGAGCTGATTTGCAACTTTTTTGTAGAAGACATGAGTTACATAAAGATCTTTGTACCGGTAAATATCCAAAAGCATGTTACACTTTGGACAAGAAACAAAAGGAACTTTTGTGTGAATGGTTGAAAAGTCTAAAGTTTCCTAATGGTTATGTTTCAAACCTATCTAGGTGTGTAGATCTCAGGAAGTACAGATTATTTGGGAAGAAAAGTCATGATTGTCATGTATTTCTGTAAAGGCTAATCCCAATTGCATTTCAGGAGTTGCTACCTTATAAGGTATGGGAAGCTATAACAGAGTTAAGCTTGTTTTTCAAAAGCTTAACATCTGAAATCAATTTGGATGAAATGGAAAAACTAGAGAATGAAATTCCAGTAATTTTGTGCAAGTTAGAAGGCATTTTTCCTCCAAGTTTCTTTGACTGTATGGAGCATCTATCGGTGCATTTACCACACAAAGCAAAACTAGCCAGTCTGGTTCAATATCGATGGATGTATCCATTTGAGAGGTAACTCAACTACTATTACATCCGTACCCATTTTTACATGCTTTTTCTACCAAACATTGTACTAACCATTTTCGCTCATATAGGTATTTGCATCATTTGAAAAAAAAATGTAAAAAACAAAGCCAGAGTTGAAGGCTTCATATGTAATGCTTACTTAGTTAAGGAAGCTAGTACGTTTTGTGAACATTATTTTGAGCCTCATGTTCACACAAGAGCAATAAAAGTTCCTTATAATGACGATGGGGAGGAACAAGTGGTGCGGATGGAAACTTGTCAATTTTTACATATCCTGGACGAGCATATAGACGTGCAACAAGAAGAATGCTAACAGATGAAGAAATTGAGGCTGCACATGGTTATATTTTATTGAACTGTCAGGAGGTTCTTCGATTCGTGTAGTAAGTTGAACACACGCTTTCCTCATATAAAATTGTGTGTTGTTCGTTACTGAAAAATGTCATTATGTATTCAGACAATACGAGGCATTGTTACACGAGTTAATGTCGGGTATCACACAAGATGATATGAATAAAGAAGTTGGAAAACACTTTCCTTGATGGTTCGAGCGATATGTAAGTTTTCACTTACAAATATTCTTATAGTTATTTATTATGTTTAAATGTTCTCATGACCTTGTACTCTTTGCTATTCGGATTAATTTTATGTAGGCGTTTGAAAATCCAATAGAGTACAAGTTAATTTGTGATCTTGCAAAGGGACCTTTGCGAACTGTTAAATCGTATCCGGTATATTTCGTGAACGGATACAAATACCATACAGAATCTCATGGACATAGCAAGTCAACAATAAACAGTGGTGTTTTGATACAGGGAGAGTCTGACGAGGATGAACTTTTGAATGATCCATCTAATACATATGTTGATATTTCATCTGGCGAGTTTGACGAGGGCCAGAGATCTGAAGAGGAGGAGGAGTTTGATTCTTATTCTACCGAAGAGGAAGATGATTGTAATTTACAATTAAGTTATGATAGTGATTAATTTGTGTTTGTAATTGACTATTTTATGTAACAAATACATTATTTATTTGCATTTCATTAAAATTCTTATTCAAGGCATGTCGACATGGCGAATGGTTCCGGACGGTAATAATTCTTTCCATTGGGAGGAATGTGGCAAAATTGTCCAAACCCAAGGAATCAACACTGCAGGAAATATCGCTAGTTCATACACTAAGAATCATTTGCCTTCCATGGCTGATCTTCTACTTCAAGGTGTTTATTATGATTCTTACACCGTTTCTGTCCTTATTCTATACATCTGATCATTTCCTTTGTTGAAGTTATTATAAATAATAATATTTGATGGTCTATACTACATATTGCTATAAGCTTCCTGTATTCTCGAAGAAGACATGTATGCCAATAAAGGCCAGAGCGATGACACAACGGCCTATAAAGGACTAGGTAGATCGGTTCTTTTCTAGACTAAAATTACTTCTTATTTTAGGTTGGTTCCTTCTGGAATGAGTTCTAGACATATGACTTCCACTTTTAAGGAAAGGATTGAACCCAAGGGTTATGCGTGGAAGAATTTATCTGAGGCTACAAAACAATTTTACTTTTAGAAGTTTGAGGTACAATAAATGTTTATTTCCTTTTTATATTTATTTATATCGTCTAATTTTGTAAATAGTTTTACATTATATATAATAGTCTTTTTTTTCTTCTTCATTCAGAAAGATTTTTTCTGGGAGTCTTGTTTGGACGCGAGCATATATAAAATATGGGAGAAGCGAGCTCGTACACGTTATCGTGACTTCATTAACGCGATACACAAGGCTGGTGCACGACCTCGTTATATTTCGGAGGAAATTTGGAGTCGTTGGCTAGAGTATTGGGCATCACCTGCGGCAATGTCCATCTCAGGGTGTAACTTGGCCAACAGACGTGGAGGCCCTGGTAGAGAGAGTCTTCCCGTACATACGGGAGGATCAATAACCCACCAGGACCATGCACATAGACTTGTAAGTATCTCAACTTTACACTTATTTTGTAAATATTTTGCTTTGTTGTATTATAGATAATGATAATGGTATAAATGTCTGGTCCCACTTATGGCTGTGTTGAGTTATTTTCTTTGTTCAACAGGGGGCAAATATCATACAACTTGATGAAACTCTGCCGAAATTTTTATAAATTGTAGTTCACATCTAATAGTTTAGTTTATTCATGTAGGAAAAGTCATTGGGCATCAAGCCTACACCTATTCAGTTGTTTTTGCACACTCACACGAAGAAGTATGACGGTGTAACATTCATCAACAACCGATGTAGAGAACTGAATGTATGTCAACTTAATGCATTTTATATATATCTTAATAATGATCCCTTCCTTATAATGTAAACTTGTCATACCTTATAGGACCAATTACAACAAACCATTCAGCGACAGTCTCAGGAGGAATAACTTGTAAATGAGACTCAGACGTATCTTGAAGTTGTGGGTGGTAGGGATCGTCGTGGCAGGATATTCGGCTTAGGTTCATATGCAAACACATGTTATTCACAATCTTTCATGTCCAGTACAGCAGCGTCAACTAGGCCAGCGAAAAACAACGAAGTCATCGATCTTCGAGCCCCAGTGCAAACATTAATGGAGAAGATAGCTCATTTGGAAGAGGGGCGGACGGAGCAAATGGATCAACGGATGAGAGAGCAGGATTAACGGATGAGAGAGCAGGATCAACTGATGAGAGAGCAGATGGAGCAGATGGCTCGCATAAGACAGTAGATGGAGCAAATGGCAAAGATGAGAGAAGAGATGGAGCAGATGGCTCAGCTGAAACAGGAGATGGAACAGTTGAAGGAAATGCTTAAAGAGGACCACCCGCGATCACCACGACCTTAGATAGTCGAACTCATTATGTTTCAATTACAAACATAAGAATTTATGTACACTTTAATGTGTTTATTACCAATTTAAACCAATTTAAATTCTTTTAACTCTATATTATCATCTAATTTTCTGATTAAACAAATGTATATATATATACAAATTAAGTTAGTATGTACAGGTAAGTGAACTTTTGAAAATATGCATTTATCATAAGATGATGAAATGGGTATAGTTTCAAACTTATTACCGACGGATTATTCAATACCGTCGGAAAACGTAAATGTATTTACCGACAGACATTCACATACCGTCGGTACTGTAAACTGATTTACATTTGCCGATGGCCACTATACCGTCGGTAACACAATACTTTCACCGACGGGTTTATATTTCAGTCGGTACCTATTACAACTTCCCAATGTCATCGACTTCAGCTTACCGACGGTTGTATCGTCGGTGAAGTCTATAATGCACCGACGGAAACTTTAACCAATTCCCGTCAGTAGATAATACCAACAGATTATTTTCCGTCGCTAGACCGTTGTGAATACATCGACGGAAACGTCCACCTACTTTTGTCGGTACATAATAGCGACAGCCTTGTTAACGACGGTTCCGTCTATCGTCGCATTCCGTCGGTTTTTGTAATTTCCGACGGAAATAACACGTTTACCGTCGGAAATGTCCGTCGGTAAACGTGATATTTCTTGTAGTGAGTAAAGGTAGAGAATTTCTTTAAGTCTCATATTACATTGGTAGCTGGTCATAGGACAGTACATGCTCCATCAGAATTATTGTTATATTATAAGTCAAGCCAACCTATTTTCTTTTGACATGAACAACTCTATCAAAAAATATATATTTTAATTATTGAAAGAGGTTAACAACAAATAGCACTAATCTTGAGTATGCTATTATCATTGAGTAAAATACTTCAATTATATGTTATTGCATATGTAAGGAACAAGTCAACCACATTATTCATAAAACCCATGATAAAAGATAGAGAATTAAAAGAATGAATATAGTAGAAAGAAAGATGTCCTTTTAAATGTTCTTATTTTTTAAAATTTGTAAATAATTTATTCATAACTATCTAATCAATCAATAATACATATTACAAAAAATTCTTTTGTACTATGTTTTATTTTACGTTGTTTTAACGTGATATTGGTATCAAAATAATATATGTATATTTTGATTAATAAGTTGTATTCAAGATTAAACTATACCCAATCCATTATTGATATAACATACATTTTGATGAATATGTTGCACTCGTCTCTGAGCTATACTTGTATACTCTATGCTTTCTTTTCCCGCATATGACATAAAATTTTTCATATATTCTAAGTTTGTTTACACAAGTATTTTTGGACAATAGCAGAGTATAAAATAAAATTATATATTTATGAAAATCGATATGTACTTGTGTAGTTTCAATATATAATTCCTGTGTGTAATCGCCAACATATTATATTTTTCATCAACTACTATCCTCGAAGATATCTCCAGCATTTAATCTATGTTACCAAAGGTGCTATTTACAATAATGTTGATCTAAATTTTCTTCGAGCATAGAAAATAATTGCTCTTGGTTGGAATCTTTCTTTAACTAGTTTGAATTATATCTGAAAAAGAAAAAGGGTAAATTCAACCGAAGTGTGAGACTATATGACGTGTGAACTCATTATCCAAAGGAATAGGATATGGTGCCTAATTGGCAGCTCCCTAGTGGAGGAATCGATTGGTATTACTTTCCAGGATCAGATAATTCTTCACTGAAAATCCAGAAAAAACTGGGTTCATTAATTCAGAGCCCTCTCAAACTCGCAGATCACTGTCTTTAGTTTAGCTGTAATTATATTTTTGCCACAGAGACACAGATAGTGTATGGCTAGCTGCAGCATGGCATCGGCGGCTTCAGGTTTCGTGTTGACTCCTAATGTCCCGTCCAACATCAAGTCAGCTTCCAAGGCCAACATGGTGTTTTTCTCTTCCAAGAACACCACCAGAAATTCAAGGCTTGTCGTAAAGGCCGCTGAGGACGGTGCAGCGCCGCCTGCCACCGCTGCTCCGCCCGCGGAAGGTGAAGCTCCGAAGCCTAAGCCACCACCAATTGGTCCCAAGAGAGGAACCAAGGTAATTAAGTTACCATCTTTTACATCTTTGTGAAAACAGCAAAGTGCTCAATAGTCGCTATAAAAGTTTGGCGATCCAGAGTTCTAAGCCTTACATTTCCTTTCCTCCCTTCAATGAAAATGAGGAAAAAGGCCCGGAAAAAGTGGGACTCCATACTCTATTGAGTGCTAAACATATTTTATTTAAGGTTCTTTGTTGTCTGAAATTTTCTTAGAGCATCTTCTATATGACACCTGAGAAACGTGTTGGTTTTGTTTTACTCTACCTGAGAATTGTATGTTGTTCACCTTTACTCGGTTATCATATATTGATATATAGACTTAGTATGGGAATAAATCGTTTAGCTGACTAGGTTTGATGTCAAGACAATGCTCTTTGCTAATTTGTAAGAAGTATAGACGAGCTATTACTGCAGAATGATAAGAAAGCTGATCGTACGTGGTTCGTTATTAATGCCATTTCCAGAAAAATGGCGATGGAGTCTATGTATATTTTCGTTGGCAGTAATGCATAAATTAAGTGATTATACAAGATTTAGGGAAATGCGTATAGTTTAGTAAGTTTTTATTCTCTCTACAGGTTAAGATTGTGAGGAGGGAATCGTACTGGTTCAATGGCATTGGATCTGTAGTAGCTGTTGATCAGGTCAGATTTCTTTCTTATTCCTTCTTTTCTCTTTGTTCAATATATTGCTTGATGTTTGAACTTTGGATTGTGTTTGACAGGATCCCAAAACTCGGTACCCAGTTGTGGTTCGATTCGACAAGGTTAATTACGCAAATGTATCTACAAACAACTATGCTTTGGATGAAATCGAAGAAGTGAATTAAGTGAATCTGTCCGTATTTGTAGTTTTGATTTTGATATGACGAATATTATCTCCCTGTAAGCTTACGCCTATCTGTTCATGAATGTATCATTCTGTCTTCTTTCTTCTTGCTTTTTAATGTCGATTGGAGTTGGCTCATAAAATGGTGCAATTGCTTGTGAGTTTAGAAGTCCCGTACCGACTATTTGCCTCTGTTCTAACACGTAAAACTCCCCACCTCTTGTTGTGATGGGCTATGCGTAATTATAATGAAGGACACAACTCTTTTGTGGGTGTGTCGAAACTAGTGTTTCTCTCCGGATAGAAAAGTAAAGCTTCAGTGTGAAGCACGACTTAGGATACACAGATCTTCTTGTCCTCCGTGGAGTAGCTTATTTAAAAAGCAGAAAACACATTAACAAAAGGAGTCCCTTTTAGTTTTTCAACTAGGTTTTTAGCAGCTAACGAGAGCAAGACCGAGCAATTATCTTCAACAAGGAAAGATTTGAAAGCAGACAACATCGGAAGATTGGTATCATGTCAAAAAAATTCTCTTATGATTTCTTTTATTTGTTTTTATAGTTTCAAAGATGATTAATGGCTAGACTATTTTGCTATATATATAGATAGGAGGAACCTTAATATTGTTTTTGTACGGATTGATTTAGTGACTTTATAAAAAGAAGTGTTATGTAAGATCTGCGTTGATTTGTTAAAAGCTAAGAATTAAATTACATGTCAATTTTCTTGTAGATATTTGAAGGAACTTGTTTATAGATCAACCTAGGCGGCATTAATAGGTAGGTTTGTTATAAATATACTAACAATGTGGTTAAACCTTTTTAAGAATTTTCACAAATTTTAGTGTATTCTTAGATAGAAATGTTGATTGATCAATTTGGAGATAAGTGGTTATACATTAAGAGATGGCAGTTTATTAATGTTAGGATTTATTTTTTTAATATATCCTACTTATTTTAAGTTTTGGCCTTTTTATTGTTTTGGAAACTTTTCTAAT
>JANKOD010000004.1:14509248-14534402 GCA_026284645.1 Erythroxylum acuminatum | reverse complement strand
TTCCATATACATCCCTACCTGTATCAAATGATTGAATTGAAATGAATTATTGAATTGTTTTGAAATAGTGAATTACAGTAGAAGTTAATGGAGGATGTGTTGTGATATGCAATGCTAGCTTACATGATATGTTTGTGGAAGTATGATAAACTTTAATATACTTGTTTTTGTAATCTAACTTGAGTGAATACATCCACGATGGTTTACTCGCTGAGTTCACAAACTCATCAAAATTGCAGCATTATTTTTCAGGTTCAAGGGAGTTCTAGCTACTAAGGTGATATAATAAAAGCCTAGTACTTGCATTTTGGGGACAAGAATGGCTCAAAAGTCTGATCAGCTGAATATGAGGAATTTAGTTAGAGTCTTATGTATTAGCATCACATTTCATGTCATATATTTGGTACTGAGATTGAAATTAAAAAAAAAGTTGTGTAATGTAAATGTGAATTTTGAATTGTAATGACACATGTGACTTTTATGTTGGTAAAAATGAAAAAAAGGAACATTTATAATGCTTATGATATGTTTGATGCCTTTAATGAGTTAGTTTGATTGTCTTAATGTACTATTTTCATAGAGTATGTTCTCGAATATCCTCTGGTATGTTCAGGCTTATGCTTTATGGGAATAGTATGTTACATTGTTGGTGCTAATCCAAAGTAGATCAAGATTACCAATTCTTGTCAATTTTTATATATGTGTAAATGATGCGGTTTTTATATTTTGCAACATAAGGAATATTGAAAAACTAGTTATAAATCAGATTTATTATATTTTAATTTAGGAGTTAGTCTTTTACCTTATTAATATGAGAAATACAATTGTAAATACAAGTTATTATATCTTAATTAGGGATTAGTGTTTTACCTTATTTAAGAGTAGTGTTGGTTATATATATACCTTGGGAACCCTTTGTACATACACATAATTTTTCATAAATTAAAGTGAATATTTTCTCTTCAATTTTTTCTAGCTTTATATGGTATCAGAGCATTGATCTTCTGTCTACGATCAGCAAGGCTTATGCATTAATTACTGGAGAAGAATTTCATGAGTCCATTGTTCAAGGCTAGGAAGAACATATTGAGGCAGTGGCTCTAGCGGTGCAAACCTTAGCCAAACCAAAGCCTAGGCTTCAGATTGGACAATCATTACAAAAAAGGATTATCAACCATTATTGGAGACTTGGTGTCTTGGAGAGTTGAGACAGAATAGTGGAGGGCATATATTGAAGTCGAGAATCTGAAAAAAAAAAAAAACCACACAAGTAAATAATTATATCTTCAATTACAAGAGAGGAATGCAATCACATGAAAAACAAGCAATTATAGAAACAAAGAATAAAGATACCAAACTCATAATACAAGAAAGAGAATAGCTAATTGTTATAATCAGAATCATCAATAGTTTGTATAACTTCATCTGCATGTAGAGCATTAAAATGTAAATGATATCTACTATTGTAATAATTACATTAAATGAATTTTAAGTACATGATAATTATTAATAAACAATTGAATATATCTTCATTATTGAATATATTATCAAAATATTTTTCAGCTATATGACTAATTATTTCCACATTAGTACCTGTGGTTGTGTTAATATAAAATTTTAAAAAATTATAATATAAGATAATATTATAAAAATAGAAAAAATGATATATCATAAATAAAAGAGTTTATCCTCAATATTTTCATTATCTAACTAACTTTGGGTACACAAAAGAGTTTTTACAGTATAAGGATGAAGTTGAGCATTGTAAGGACTAATAACCTGACCGTTAGTACTAAAAGCAAAATCTGAAACAACAGTATATGATGGAATTACTAACAGGTCCATGATTCTTCCACCATTGTAATGCATCAAATTTCACATTTTCAATTTCGGTCACACAATCATTAGTCAGATATTTGTCCAATTTTATCATACTGTAATAAGTCTTACCCTTTTCTTCATAAATTGTGTAAATGAATTTTATTCAATCTGAGTTTATAGTTATTAAATAATAATTCATACCTGAATTATTTAATATCATCAATATGCTCTTGAGCCTGATCACTAGACGTTATATATAAAATTAACCTTATCTATTTTGTATCTCGAGTCTAACACAGATATAACTATTTTGCTATCCTTAGTATTATTAATATTATATATATATATATACCTTGGAGACCTTTTGTATACATACATAAATTTTCAGAAATTAAAAAGAATATTTTATCGTGTTTCTCTAATTTGTCAAGGAAAATGGTAAAAGGTAATTCTGGGTTTAATTGGGTTGGAACTGTTAGTCAAAGGATTAATATGGCAAGTTTGAATGCTATGCTACCCTTCAATGTGCCTGATGTAAGAACACCTCTTTCCTTTCTATCTTTATTTATTTTTGCCTTTCATTGTAAAGAAAGAGCTACGGTGACTATCATCATTTCACGTCTCGGGAGTCGGGAGTCGCACTCATCCCCATTATCGTGAGCAAAGTTGACTTTGTTTTTATCCTTGGAGCAAAAGGTTGAATCCCCAACTCAAAGGGCCCCCCACACTCCGGCCCGACGAAGCAACTGGGAGGATGTAAATCAGGTACTCAACGGCCCGCTAAGGGGGAGGTGAGCAACCCACAAGCCTACAAGGAGCCCACCCTCAAAGCCCACAAAGGGCTCAAGAATGTTGCTCCCACACTGCAAACTGTGGGATTCGAACCTTGCACCTTGGAACAAATCTGCCCCTCCGGAACCAACTGAGCTACGCCCTGCGGGCAACTTGGGATATTTTTTGAGAGATGGATACTGTTGATTCCCATTATTTAGGAATAATGGTTTTCATTTGATGGTAATTGGTCCTTTAAGCAAGCAGTGAATTCTACAATTTCCGGAGACAATTCATACTTGGAAAGTGCAAAACATGAACACAGAGTGAGAGATTTGTAGCTTTTTTTATACTCCATAAAGGCATAAAACTTCAAAGAATATTAACCCTTGCTTTCTTGATGAGACTTCTGAGAACTACAAAGCCAAAAGACAAGACAATTACGTTACGCGCACTGGCAGGACCACAGAGCACATGTGGCTGCCAATCCTTAATGTGAAAGTACAAAGATTTTATTTATTGCCTTTAAAGGACGAAAGTTGAGAGATTGCTTTTCACTCGTTGTCGCTTCGACGCACAAAACTGGAAATCGTTTCAAAGATTTAAGTATCATTCAATCATGCTTGTTTGTTGCGTTGCGTTGCATTGCATATATTCTCTGCCCACTTCCGCCTGTGATGCGCAAATTCTACTTTTTTTCGCAACTCAACTCTACTTTTGACATGTCGTCACCAAGCTTTATTAATGAATTAGTACCACCATAACAAGTTGATTGTTACCAATATTCTGTTCTAGAACCACCATCTTTGTCGCCTTAACTAACTCATGTTAACCACTTATTACCGTTAGATAAAATGAAAAAGTAAGAGATAAAGACTTTCCATTTGATTCAAAATAATCTTTATATAAAAAGTAAGAGATAAAGACCTCCAATTTGATTTTAAAAATTTTAGAAATTATCTTAATCTTTAAAATTTTTCTTATAATTTTTTATTTTCAACAAAATTTTAATTAAAAATAAAGTAAAAAAATAAATGAAATAACTAATTAGTTATTATTAAATAACAATGAAACACACGCTATAGTAGAAGTTTGAATGGGTTAGCGTTAGAGTTGTGAAAGCCACTCATATCTTACCATCACTTTCTGTTATATCGTCACGCACCAATTGCTTGATCACATGTCAGCCATCCTTTTATTTCATTATCCCTTACCACTTCCACTCAGAAGTGCTTTGACTTCACTTGGAGATTTCATCACTCAAAACTCAAAAGGCGGGCCGCATGGCATGGGTCATGCTGTTGCTGGAAAAATATCATTTCTTCTGTTACTTTTCTTGCAAAGATAACTTTTGTTTGCCATTCAGTTCTTATCTTTCTCTAAAAATAACATTTTTATTCAACTGAAAAAAGATGAGCATCTGAAAGAGAATGGAAAACATGGGATTATGCTCCTACCTAAGAAGAGTTGGTACAACTCATAGAATTTTACAACGGAATTTATCAGTGTGGTCTACACATATTTAATGAATTATTGCTCTTCCCGGATGAAAATCTCAAGCTAAAAAAATCTAACAATTCTTTGAAATTGTTAATTACATTAACAACTTTATTTCTTTCGTAGCTGATTATACATTTCTTTTATCAAAATTGCACACACGGGTATATACCATACGAATTATCCTTAGTCAGAAGTCACACGGGAATAACGTTACTAAGGTACGTGACGTTGTTTATACTTTCTTACTTACTCTCATTCAGAATAATTTAATCACAGTCAATAGCAATTATGGCTTTGGTACCACAAGGGTTACCTTTAATCAGAGGATACACGAGGATAACATTATTAAGGTACGTGACGATGTTTACACTAGTGAATCGAGAAAGGCTCTTCTCACTATAACTTTTAGGCTCATGAAATATTTTATTAATAAGCTTTAAAGGAGCTACAAGTTTTCAGCCTATATACAAGTCAAAGTGATTTATAAAATAGATTGTTCATAAAAGATTAAAAATAAACAAATATTGATTATAATATAAATTCTAAGTATGTTACTCAAGATATAAGTTATTTTTCCTCAACGACCATCAATTTTATCATTGAGAATATAAATATATTTATATGAAATACCACAAGTTGTCAATCCATTTATAGTTTTATTAGTCAACAATTTCATAAATAAAATTTTGTTGTATGATTTTCATAAGTCTTTAAGAATTTGATCAATGGTTAAGATATTTAACCACCGTAAAAATTTTAAACCTTTTAATTTTTTGATTTAGTTTTCAACTTTTCAGTTCGATTTATTTTAATAACTTTTATTGTTTAAAAATGATTAGTTTATTAATTGATCGATCAATTTTTATAAATTAATAACTTCTTATAAACTAAAATTAATTAAAATCATTCAAATTCAAATTTAAAAACGAAAGCTCGTAGCTTGATTGTTTCCCTATAATTGAAGTTGTAAGGCTCTATTCATTTATTCTACTCGACCCAAGCTTAAATTTATTTTTTAATGTTCCACGCCAAGAATTCAACCAAAGTTTTATTTAGCAATCTTTTTTAATTAAATTTTAATTTTAATTAAATAAAAATAATTTAAATTTTTTTATAACAGCTTAATTTTTTTATCGCACCGGTTTAATTTCAATTTCAGATTTTAAGAGATTAATTTTAAAGTGTAAAATGTGATTTTTATCAGCAGTAAGACAAGGCCAAATGGCCAATGGCAAGGCCACGTGACGATTCTCTCGTAGCGACGAATATTCACTGCCAAGCCAACGCCACCTTACGCTATTCTCACCAGTCACTTCCCCAAAAACTTTCTTTTTGCCCGGGAAAATTTAATTACTTTTATACCCTCAAATTTCTCTCCGTCCAAAAACGCTATACGTCTCTCTCCTCAGCCGGGAAAATCAATCCTGTTTTCCGGCTACCTCCACAAAGGAACCCGAGAAGTAGGCTTTTAAAATGGTGTCTCCAGAGAACACGAATTGGCTGATCGAGTACGGATTGATCGACGACATCCCTGTTCCTGACCCTAATTTCTCTGTCCCTGTTTCTAACTTCTCTTGGTCCGTGCAACCCCTCAATGGTTCCTCCAGTAATGGGTACGCTTAAAGACTAAATCTTTCTTTGGCTTTCAATAAGGGTTTTTCTTTGACTTTGTCGGGATACGTGTTTTTTATGATATTTTTGAAACTGGTTTTTGAGCTTTAGCTGATATACGTTTTTGGGGCATTTGAAATTCCTGGTAGTTGCAACAGGTAATGGTCTTCTGCAATGGGGAAAGATTTGGGTTATTTTCACTTGTGATAACCTTTTCTAACTATAATTTTGGTTTTTTCTTTTGGGTGGATGGAGATTTGCTGCTCCGTTCTTGTGAGAGAGCTCATGAATATAGTAGCTGAAAATGGGGTTCAATTATTTGATCAGAATAATATTGTTGGGTTCTGACCGTTTTGGGTCAAATTTTGATATCACTTTTAAGCATTTCTTGTTTGAACCTTTGTTATAATATTCATGTTATTATTGAAAGATTTTAGTTTCTTAGCTGAAATCTGAGTTTTGGTCGTTTTCGGGTTTACTTATCTTGTATACGTTCTGTGGCTGAAGCCTTACTTATGGGTTCGGTTAGTGGGGTTGCAGATTTGGGTTTCCAGATGACGATGTAGCTTATTTATGGGTAGATGGGTAAGTAGTAGGTCGTAGTGTCCTTTTCTTCACAGCGTCCTTATTTTTTAAAACAAACGAGGGTAGTCTAATGCTTGTAACATTCAATCAAAGTAACTGCTTTAGTTAAATTTGGAGGTGGATCGGGCACATTTCTTGGATGTTTAAGAAAGTTAAGGACTTGCTTTGAATGTTTCTATGAGCCATGTTCATACTTATTGCCAGTAACAACACTCATTTCTGATCATATGATTATGATTTTTGTTGAGCTTTCTTGCTAGTATGTTTATGTTTATGTTTATGTGATTTTGTTTTTGTGTTTCCATGTAACCGTTTTAAGTGTGGAGATTGATGGTTCATTCGGGGATTCTGATACCCAGAAGGAGTCTGGTTCAAAAAAGAGGTACATTTCTTACAGTGAGTCACTTCTCTGCCTCATATTGAGAACTGTGTACTCATTAGTCTCCATAAGGTCATTCTTAAAGTGCTCTTTTTTTTTCCTAGGAAGTCTTTGCATCTTGACTTAGAATTGCCTTCTTTATACCTTTCCTGCGACATGATTGTGTTGATCTTATAATTTCATGTAATTGTTGTCCAAGTTTCAGAGGCCAGAACAGTCAAAAGTGAAATCAGAAACTATCTCTTTTTGAACAGTTGCTATGCTTTTTATTCATGTTTTTTTACTGGATGCAATGGATATTGAGCCAGTAGTCATGAGTTGAGATTTTTCCAAGTGTGTAATTATCTGGGTAGAGTTCCCTTTTCTATGGATCAGATTTCTATTTCTCTAGTGCCATATTATTATTGTGGGCAGAAGCACCTTAATGTATCAATCAACAGAATAAATCTATTAAGAGGACTAATAGATTATCATGTAACTCAACTATTCTGGTTAAAGCACTTCTTTTAACTTGATTGAATCAACAACGTTTTACATTTTTAATCCATCTTCTTTATAGCAACAGTAGCTTATGCATCTGTTATTCATTAATTGATTTAAATATTTAATAATTGGATTGAAGGAGAAATAAATTGATAGAGGAATGTCGACTTTCACATATTTCTTGCTGCAGGGGTAGACCTGAAGCTTCTAGTGGTTCTAGCTCCAAGGCATGTAGGGAGAAGTTGCGGAGAGATAGGCTGAATGACAAGTGCACCCTTAATCTCTCTCACACTCAAAATAAAGTACCCCACCTCCCCATTTCAAAGAAAATGTAAGGTTCTCACCTTTTGTTTTTGGGTTGGCTTTTTAGGTTTATGGAGTTGGGTTCTATCTTGGAGCCTGGAAGGCCTCCTAAAACAGACAAGGCTGCTATTTTGATTGACGCTGTCCGAATGGTGACTCAATTACGAGGTGAAGCACTGAAGTTAAAGGACTCTAATTCAGGTCTTCAGGAGAAAATTAAAGAGTTGAAGGTGAATTTCTCTTCACTTGTTCTTTTCTTTTGTCATTCACTTGTCAATGGAATGATAAGGATTTTCTGGCCTATGTGATTGTGCACGTCACTTCTTCCCTTTGCATGATGTTTTAAGCCCCGAACTGCACAAATAGGGGTTATGCCTGTGATCATCTAATGCTTTAAGTTACGTTTTGTCTTGTGTAGGCTGAGAAGAATGAACTTCGTGATGAAAAACAGAGGCTAAAGGCAGAGAAAGAGAAGTTGGAGCAGCAACTGAAAGCAATTAACACTCAACCTAGCTTCATGCCTCCCCCTCCTGCAATTCCTGCTACATTTACTGCCCAAGGCCAGGCACCTGGTAACAAGTTGGTGCCTTTCATTAGTTACCCAGGAGTTGCCATGTGGCAGTTCATGCCACCTGCTGCAGTGGACACTTCACAAGATCATGTGCTCCGCCCACCAGTTGCTTAAATTTGCCAAACAATTTCTGAGGAGTTGGGTTTGCATTTTGCGCCAAGCAATTGTATTCCTTCAGCCAACTGTTACTGTCTGTCTCAGTTTTTGCTGACTCATCTAATTAGCTTTGGCTATTGACTTGACTGCTGTGCAGCTCGTGTTTTTCTAATAAATTGTTGCTGGTTTTCGTATGTAAATTTTAATAAGCTTCTAGCATCAGCATGTCCTGTGATTTTGTTCAACTGATTAGCTCAAATTCACGTTTGCGACCTTAAAGGGATTCTTTTTCCTCAAAATCATTGGCCTCCGGGATAAACATGCAAGTGGCGTTCGCGGTTAGTAAGGTGTCATGACTGTAGCGAAGTAGTCGATTCAAAGATGTTTCATGTTTCGCTAATTTGAAATCCCTATTATTGACATAATCACCAACTTCAATCTCTTGAAGACATTGCCTTACAAGAGTAAAGTAACAACACCGAAGATTCGAATCCTATGACCACTCTCCATGTTGGATGATGTGGCTAAGTAAACATTTCAATCTAATTCGTTAAACCTTCAGCATGTAGACATGTATCAGTCACAGGTGGAGCTGCCAGAATCATGAACATTTTGCTGAGTTGGCAATATTCGTGTGTCCAGAAAGTTCACAAAAGCAAGTGATGGTTTGTATCCAAATCCGATGGTGATGTTCAATTCCAGATGAGGTTTTGAAGAGGAGAGAGGAAGAGAGAAGACAACTAAAAGTTGTGTCAAGGTTCAATCCTCCACCTTCAACTGGTAATATCGACTCTCTTATTAGTTATTACCAAGGATTTGGAGTCTTATGTAACAGGAGAAAAGAACTGACATATCCATAAATGAGTCTACAGACTTAGAGGATGCCTCTTAAAATCTTTTCGCTGTTTTAATGTATGCATTTTGGTGGAATGAAGAGCATAAAGAGACTAAATTCGAAGTGTGAACGTTATACCTGATGTCTTCCCCAAGAAACCTGAAGCTTAACTGATTTCATGTTAAGTTAGCTGAATTGAAAATTTTGTAACTTGATTGAAGCTAGATGGAGTTTTCAATTCATACTTTCTGGTTTTGTAATCATGATAATGGTGGTGGTGGTTAAACATTGGCATACTCTACTATTATAGAAATGGATGTATCCATCTGGTTTTTAGCAATCAAAGGACAGGTTGTGACTTGTGAACAGAATTCTTCTCTGCAACTTCTATGCTCATTTAAGTTCACAATTTTCTTCTTTCTGCTTGCTGCATATTTATGCTAATGCTTGATTCTTCTCTAACTTGTTTGTTGCTTGTTCTTGTTACAGGAAAAGCTAAGAAATTCTGACATTCAAGATGTTTCTCTAGGAACTGAGAGAGAAGCTAGTGGCAAAATGCATAGAAATGTTCTTTTGTTCTTTAACTTGCCACTGCCTTTTATGGCCTATGTAATTTTGTTCTGAGTGCAAAAATGTTTCAGGTTTCTTTTTAGTCAAGGCTATATTAAATTGTTATGTGATCTTCTCATCTGCCCCGATCCAATAATTGTGACTGTGTGCTTAGAAGGGTTAGAAAACATCTTAAAGGTAGGGGAGGCTGACAAGAATTTGGGTAACAATAGGGGTATAAACCTTTTTGCTCAAATGATTGACGATGCTGAGGGCTTGGAGAAAATAAAAAATATACAGTCTCATGACAATACAGAGATTTATGAGAAGGCAGTGAAGATTCTTGAGGCATGTTGGTTAGAGGAAGAGGATGAGACAATGCCACCAGGGGATGCACCCCAATCTGAGTTCTGGTTTAGGATTGAGGTTCCTGCTGTTCTTTCCGGTGGATTCAATTTCTGCTGCTCACCTTAAGGAGCTCATGCCTGCCCTGACAGCAAAGGTTTTCCGCACGTACAATGCATCAATCATCTTGGATGGACAGGTAATTTCCATTCTGGGACCTCTTGGCTGCTCATAAATCAATTGGTTACTGCAGTATTGTATTTAAGATGGACATATAGATATTGCCTACTTTTGATCAGGATGACTGGATTATGAAATCAAGTAGTGTGCTGAGTTGACAATTATATCCTTTTGATATTGATTGTTTCAGTAGTATAACAAGTGTTTTCTGATTTGCTGGCTGATGCTATATGGTCAAACATTCTGAACTATAAATTGCTTGGAATACTAACTTAAGTTCGAGGTTTTGAAAATGTTTAGTGTTTTATCCACATATTTGGTTTTCAATCTATACGTGTGCATATTATAGCATAAAATGCTGCTGTTATTTGTGCCTCATTCGGTTTTCCTGATTTTTTTTAATGTTTTGTTTATCGTCCTTTGTTCCTTTCTAATGTTCTTCACGGAACAGCAGCAATGGAGTTTCCAAAAACCTAAAAGTGCGATTAAGCAAGAACACTCCTCGATGCAGAGCTTCACTTCGGAGATTGCTGCAACCCAAATGAACAATCAAGCTAGCAACCGTTTTCAGTGTGATTATGGAAATCAGCAACAGCAGTATCAGTCTGTTAGAGAGCAGAAAAGATCGGAAGATGGATACAACTGGAGAAAATAGGGTCAAAAACAAGTCAAAGGAAGTGTAAATCCGAGAAGCTATTACAAGTGTACATATCCCAATTACCCAACAAAGAAGAAAGTCGAGAGGTCTTTAGATGGGCAAATTACTGAAATAGTTTACAAGGGCAGTCAATCATCCTCATCAACTTCTATAATGAATGAGATTCAAGATCAGTCATTTGCCTCTCGTGGTAGTGTTCATCACTAGGCCTTTCTCCGTGCAGCACTGGAACGAACAAACAGGGTTTGGCAAAGAGTAAGCCGAAGGATCCATCCAAGCGTCATATTGATATAAGAATGTATAATACAAGAAGTTTGATATATGTACTCATTTTGATATTAATTATTGTGTTATGACATGTTTGCGAATTGCAATTAAATAATACATTGTTTGCATGTATGAAATTCTTGTGATACATGAATAATTGTTAAAATTAATGATATACTAAAAAAACTGAAGAATTATTAGATAAATAAAATTTATAAATAATATTGAATAGATATTAAATAAATAAGATTAAAAAATTGTATTTTAAAAAATAATTATTAAAATTAAAAATTATTAAATTAATATGATTTTCTAAAAAATGAATAAAAGATAATAAATAATAAAAACGTCGTGGAAGACATTCTGTGACGTTTTTAGAAACGTCGCGAAAGGCATTCTGTAACGTTTTTTTGAAAACGTCGCGGATTCCTTAACATTCTGTGACGTTTTAAAAACGTCGCGAAATGTTAGACAATCTGTGACATTTTTTAAAAACGTCGCGGATTGTCCAAACTTTTAGTGACTTTTTATAAACGTCACGAATTGTCAGTATTTTTTGCGACGTTTTACATAAAACGTCGCAGAAACCTTTTGCCTACACCACATTCCGCGACGTTTTTTAAAACGTCGCAGAAGACATTCTGCGACGTTTTTAGACATTCTATGACGTTTTTAAAACGTTACAAAATGCCTTATTTTCTTGTAGTGCACGTGTCTGACATAGACACATATCCGACATGTGGACACGGCTCCATTTTATCTTGTCCGTGCTTCTTAGGTTTTGATTCAAATTTTAAGATTGGATTGAATATGCCTGTTGGATGGGAGTTTGAGAAACGGAAAGTGGATATCAATTAGATGCAAAAATAAAATGAG
This sequence comes from Erythroxylum acuminatum, assembly GCA_026284645.1. Lineage (NCBI taxonomy): Eukaryota > Viridiplantae > Streptophyta > Magnoliopsida > Malpighiales > Erythroxylaceae > Erythroxylum > Erythroxylum acuminatum. The sequence goes on along the minus strand of JANKOD010000004.1, from coordinate 14,522,572 downwards.
AGAGAAGAAAAATTGTAGAGGAAAAGAGAAAAAGCCAGATGGCGTGGAATTTGACAAAATCATTCCCTTCCCCCTTACATAATGTTACTGTATGCATATCGTGTCTTGTGAAGTCTCTACGTTCTCGTTTGTTCCGAAAATCTGAAGGACATGGCGAAAGAAAAGGGCAGGGGCCAAACTTGGAAGTTCACTTTGTTCATTTCTTGATAGATTACAGATCTTGAAATATCTGTGATTCCGTAGAACACAGCATTCATATTTGTCTAGGCATATAGTAGCCCTTTAGGCCATTAGCATCCATCATATGTTCAGACAGTAGGTTCCGTTTAACAGAACCACTTTAATGCACAGTCGATTTCTTCTACAAATGACTTCTTATAACACTTGCTTTTTTGGTTTGGCTGATTGAAATGCCTGTCATTGTTTATTGATAAAATGTTAACGGCTCCCAGTCTCATGCTGACCATAGTTCAGCGCACGTTTGCTACATCCAACGCAACAACTTGGTTACATGGTTGCCAATACATGGGCTCCCATGTTTCCTTGGGACTGTTTGGACGTGTTACCGCTAATCATGGGAAGCGCAAATATATATACGGATACTGTGGTTAGAGAGAGAGAGTTGTCCTTTCTGTTTCTGTCTTTCATAGCTTCCACACATATCAATGGATTTACCACCACAGACATACAATGTTTTTTCTCCATTTTCTACGCTTAATCTATCCATTTTTGGATTTTGCTGACGGAATGCCCTCCTTGAACCGTTTGCTTTCCAAGTTTCTTTTTCTTTTCGTTTCCATTTTGTTGGGATTCCTCTAAGCTTTCTTTGTTTTTCCTTCTGGGTTGACTAAGGTTGATATTTGTTAACAGTTTTTAATTCTCATATTCGTAACCACCAACATTATCGCGTAGCTGGATTGGAAGAATCAAGCCCAACCCTTGTTATTAATCGAGTGAATTCCTCGTCTTCTAACCTTCATTATACTCTTCCAAGATATATATACAAGCCATGGCTTTTGATGATAGTTTATATACTTACCTTCTTCTGGATTCTGACATCTGTTAAAAGGCCTTCGAGTTAAGCCTCTGAACAATTCCATATATTTATATTAGATTTCAGCCTGTTGAACTTGAGGGGCCGAAGTTGGCCTCACTGGAGGTACATTTGATTTGGCCGCGTAAGAGTTTCTGGGGACCTGCACAAACTATATTCTTGAATCAAAGAACTCAATATAAAACAAGATATTTTACTTCTCTTCAAGTTGCGACTTTTTTGAAAAATGAGTTGCTTTTCATGTTTTTCATCTCATGGAACCAAATCTGCCAGGAGGACTCGTAGCAACAGGAGAGCACCGCCCCCAGCAACTCTTCCTACTAAAGAACAATACAATGCTCCCCAGCCTTGGCCTGGTACGTACATTTTTCTTTTTTGTAGCACTGCCTTTCTGACGCTTGTATGCATTCTCATGTTTTCAAGTTCCATTATTTGTTGTACAGAAAATCAAAAGACAACACCCCCACCTCGATCTCACAATACCAACAAAGACGATTCCAACAGAAATATAGCAGCACAAACTTTCACCTTCCGCGAATTAGCCACAGCCACGAGGAATTTCAGACACGAGTGTTTGATAGGTGAAGGTGGATTTGGAAGAGTATATAAAGGGAAACTTGAGAAAACTGGACAGGTACATCAGATTCCTTTTCCGATGTTGTAAACCAACTTTCTTTTGTTTTTTTTTTCCTCTCTCTTTTCTTTTGGCCAACAAATTTTGAGTACTAGTAGTGGATAATTTTCGTTCAGGTTGTGGCAGTCAAGCAACTTGATAGAAATGGACTGCAAGGAAACAGGGAGTTCCTTGTTGAGGTGTTGATGTTGAGTCTCTTACACCATTCCAATCTAGTAAACCTTATTGGATATTGTGCTGACGGAGATCAAAGGCTTCTGGTTTACGAGTATATGTCTTCAGGATCTGTAGAAGATCATCTTTTCGGTAAACAATAATTACTTCGTTTACCTACATTTCTGTAATTGAAACAAAACAAGATGATCGGTCGATATTATAGTTGGAAGGATCATGAGTCAATATCAATTTGAGCTTGTATTAACATGGCAAAGCCTTTAACCTTCATTTGTTTAACTTCTAGTTGTTATTCACACAACTAGCAGTGAAAGATTGAATAATTGTAAGAAGTGATTTTCCACTGACCCAAATTCTGAATTTTCAGATATTTCACGGGAGCAAAAGCCTTTAGAATGGTTTACGAGGATGAAAATAGCTTTAGGTGCAGCCAAAGGCTTAGAATATTTGCATGACAAAGCAAATCCTCCAGTAATTTACCGTGACTTGAAAGCATCCAATATTTTGCTGGACAAGGATTACAATGCAAGACTCTCCGATTTTGGACTAGCCAAGCTTGGACCAGTGGGAGACAAGACACACGTGTCTTCCAGGGTAATGGGAACATATGGTTACTGCGCACCAGAGTATCAGAGAACGGGTCAATTAACAACCAAGTCAGATGTCTACAGCTTTGGAGTCGTTTTACTGGAATTGATCACTGGGAGAAGGGTCATTGACACCACAAGATCGACAGCAGAGCAAAATTTAGTATCATGGGTAAGTGGATAAGGCTCGTTAGCTGCAAATTTAGTATGTTCTATGCTCGCCTAATATTTTTTCTTCGGCAGGCAGAACCAATATTCAAGGACACGAGTAGGTTCGCGAAACTAGCTGATCCACTTCTCATAGGACACTTTCCGATTAGAGGATTGAACCAAGCAGTGGCAGTGGCAGCAATGTGCCTTCAAGAGGACGCAAACGTCCGGCCTCTGATGAGTGATGTAGTGTCTGCTCTCAGCTTTCTTGGTCCTGACGCGAATGGCACACCTATTTCGTTGTCTTCTCCACCATCGTATGAGAATGAAGAAAACGAAGATGTGGAACGCCAACGGGCAGTGGAAGAAGCCATAGAATGGGGTGCCAGTAAACGGCAAGTGGTCCCGCAAAATGGAACACCATCGCTATTGTAGAATTTCCTCATCACGCATGTTGTATTGAGCGTCACTCCAGGAGACATGATTTTTTAATTTCTTTTTGTTCTTTCTTAATTAATGCAATATAAAGAATCCAGAATTCTACTTGGGATGGGCAAACACAGATCACTTCGTACCAGGATACGCTCCGCTGTTCCAAATGAATGAACAAAAGATGACATTTCCATACTTTGGTATATGATACAACAAACTTGTCTTGTTTTATAAGATTCTAATTACTAGACGAGATTAATTATCTAGATGAAAAAAATAATTGATCCAATTTATATGCTCTCTCTTGAGGCACACATTTATATCCAATTAGGTAACTACCACCTCTATATATGTAAATTAACCTAATTAAATTCATTAAGTATATGTAATCAATTTGGTTATCACAATAGACTAGGATACTTTCATTTTCTAGCACTAAAATTTTTATTTTACTAATGTATAAAACATATTTCACCTCTCGATCCTTCACACTATCCTTAAGATTAACTCTATGATGGCTAGTCACAAAATCACGATTAAGAATGAAAGAAATAAGTTCAACCAACAAATCATGTATTGATAATAGAAATATCCATTACAAGCTACATTTTTAGTCCTAAATAGGCTTTCTAGTTACTAAATATAACAAAAACATAACCAAAATAAATCAATATGAATATAAGGGGAAAGAATAGAAGAAAAGAGTTAGATAAGTTATCACAATCTTCTCCAATCTTGCTTCACATCCTCCTTTAATGCTAACAAAGAATAAAACTATGAAAACAAAAGCAAGGTGGCTATCAAACATCTTCCAAAGTTTCGTTAGGTTATATCTAATAAGATTATTTATAGTTGGGGTTACGAAAAATAGAGTTTTAGAGTACTTGAACATGTTCTCGAAAATTACGCACGAGTACTGGTTCAGCTTGATTCTGCTGGGGTTGAACGTCGCTGTTTGGATCTATGATCTACGTAACTCTGGTTATGAAATACCTGCAAAACAGATAACGGCGGGCTGGGAGTTGATTCCCAGAAGGCCCCTCCGACGCTCAAGTCAGTCTCTTTGGTGTAGGTTTTGGCTGCTGAAAGTATTGAAAAGTAGGGTTATATTTTCATACCTGAATCATGGTAGAATAGTACCTTATATATGCCGTGGATGCTAGGTTTACGCAGATCTTTGCGTTTGTATGGGAGTCTAACTCCTGTTGGGCCGGACGGGCCGTGGACGTGTGAAGATGGGCCTGGGCCTAGCACAGCCGGCCTAACCAAGTACCAACATCAAATAGCACTCGCTTTGGTTTTGATCTTAAACTTTCATGCATTGCAAAGTAGTATGTAATAAGTGCCTAACATCAAGTTATAACTGAAGTTGGTTTTGTTCTATGACTTTCTATGTAAAAGCATGATAAGTTTGATATTGGTCCATATACCACTCTAATGTTGATCTTGTTTTTCTTCTCAACTTCTTCCATCCAGTACATAACCGACTTGTCTCCTTATTATGTCTAATGCCTATTATACATTATCTACCAACTTCTCAACTTTTTTGACATCTTCGAACTTGAATTGACTCCTAATGTCTTCTAAAATTTTGTTACCCTTCCGGTTAACTTTTAATTCACTCTAAAATCTCCTTGATTGGATGACTGGATAAAATTACACTTAAATCCATGTTAACCTCTCAAAATCATCACCTACAATGCAGCAAATTAAATATAGGAAAACATATAATCCATATAAATAATGCTCTAAAAATGCCAAATACAAAGTAATTTAATCCTAAATAATATGTCAAATATAGACCTATCAACAAAAATATTGAAGGAGGAGAGAGAGGGGGTCGATGTGATATGATAGAGAGAGTGAGAGTCGAGGACTGCGATGGAGGAGGTTAATCAATTTGGGAATATGGGGTAATTAAGATTTTTTATTTAAAAGAGTTTAATTATGATGCAATCATATTATTTAGGATAAATTAGGTTTAAAATATTTGATTAGAATTTATTAAAAATTAAATATAAGTAAGAATAATATTAAATTAATTTACGTATAATAAGACAAGCGGTTCCTGCTTTACCATATGGTGTATATGTGACATATTAGACTCATTTGTCTAATAAAAATGATAAATTTATGCCATGATAACACTGACATGACATATAATAGATAGCAACTTAATTCTGTCCAAATTTTTTTAATCTATTTAAGGTTTAATTTATAATTTTTATAAATATTTCTCTTTGTTTTAAACACTCTCAAAACATTATAGACTAATATTTATTTTGGTGAAAATGTTTGAGTTAAATTTACGCCTTTTTCCAACCCTTAATTATTGACATGTATAATGCCTAATAAACTAAGGTCCATTTGTTTCTGTTTTACTATGTTTTTTTTATTTTGGTTGCCAAAAAAATAAGGAAATAAATTATTAAAACATATTTTGTTTTATAATGTTGCAAATTTTTATTTTAAAAAATAAAGATAGCAATAACATTATGAAAATAAAAAATTTGTGTTTTCACCAACTATGGTAATTGGTTTTGAAAATATGAAAATACTTATTACTAAAATCACAACTATCCCTAGGCCATCTTTCTAAAATTTCTTTATCATTTTCTTTACTGATAGAAATGACTGCTCTCTCAGGCAAAGTTCTAATTTGTTGTTGTCTCTCTCTTAAATCCTCATCTAATTATCCTCGCTCTTTAGTCTTCTCTTATCCTTAAGTACAATTCCACTCCTTCCTAATTTTTACATTCTCTAGGTTCTAATAAGATGTGGATTGAGATCTTATGTCTATCTCCCCCACTATTAATTCTCTCAATGTTTTTTATTTAAATTCTTGTAATTAAAATTACAGTATCTTAATTTTTTAATAACAAGGAAGACACTAAGCACTAGAATGAAAGAGAGTTGAGAAATTGGATGCTTTTAGAAGAATTTTTTTAGGAATTAAGATGAAGGAAGGGAAAAGGGAAAAAAAAAGAGTGTTGAACTTCTTAGTTCAGTTTATTCTAATAGAATTGATGTAGAAGGGTTTATGGATTTACTATTGTCCTAATTATTGGTTCAGTTAAGTTATAATGTTAGCATAATGAAGATAAAAAAAATAAAATTATTTCCTCTAATGTTTTTTATTTAGTAGTTGAACTCAAGAACAAAAAGAATAAATATAGGGCATATAAACTTGAATTGTTCACATACCTTTTGGAAAAGTTGACAATGCTCAAGAGGTTTTGCTCAATAACTTTTAAAGAAGTTTGGAACTTCATTTTTCATTCTCTTTTTTCATGATTACAATGGTCTACCTCTTCACTACTATACTATATTTTTTGAAAATGGTTAACTCACGAGTCATATATTTTGTGAAACTTGAAAGAAATTAGTATAAATATATAATCCATTAGGTGTGAAAGGAGTATATTAGAAAAGTGCAAATATTAGTAGTTTTGGATAAGATTTTCTCATTTTTTTGCAACAATTTATAATTATAAATGATATCCTTCAATTTTCTCCTTTAGAGCTTGCCTCTCGATTGACATTATTTGTCTATATTTATATACCCACATTTAATTTTTTGCTTGTTATTTATGTGTTTTATAGTATTTTTGGTACTTAGTTTGCTTCAAGTGTATTTTTCGGTGATAATTGCTTTCATAGTTCACGAGGAGATGTAATGAAATCGTGACAAGGAATGAAAGAATTGGAGCACTTGTGGATTTACACGACTGTGTATAGTGACAATGTTAGTTACTATAAATGTGTAGACCTTCAAAGACCAATTGTTGCCTGTGCGGAGTTACATGCTCAAGTATGTTGACGTACAAGATCATGTATAGTGCCCATATAAGTCTTTATAATCATGAAAAGTCATAAATTGATGTGCTTTTGGAGATACAGGGTCACTTACACGTGACTATGTATCTTTAAAAGTATGTCAACTTATGACTTTTCACGATTATAGAGACTTACATGGGCAATATACATGGTCTTTTATATCCCAGAAACCCTAGTTTATTGATATATAAGGATAATAAGAAGGCTACATGAAGGGAGGTAGATTAGAAGTGATTAAATTTAGAGAGAGGCAACTAGAGTCAATAGAGACACTTGAATAAGAAGAGCAAAAGAATGAAAATAAGCTACACATTATAAAGACGAAGATTAAATTGTGGAAACGTCATGTCAACTCCAACTTTCCATAAGTTTTATATCAAGGCTTTCAAGATTATTCATTGGTTTCTTATTCTATTTCATTATCTTGGATGCTTAATTCTGATTAGTTGTATTTTTAACATTATTATGGATTTCTAAATCTATTTTATGATTTATTCTTGAATTCTTTTCTAAAAACTTTTACTTGATTGAATTCAATATATTATTGCTTTGTGGCATTTGTTGTACTTATACTTGATAAGAAATTGAGAGATTGACCAAGGTATTTGTGTTAAGTTGCGTAATGAGAGTCAGTACCTTAACAAGCCTACAAATATTATATTAATAAATAATTAAAGAGAGATACTTAATTTTAAGTTAATTATCCTTGGGATTGCTTTAAATCCAACTGAGTAGCCAGGAGTAGTTTTTAGAATCAAGAGACTTCAGTTCAACTGTTACCTATTTCAATTGGGATTACTTGGTTAGATCTTAAGAGAAGGTAATCAAAAACTTAGGATATCTAAGATTAAGCATAATTGAATTAACAAGGCAAAAGGAAAATAAAACAAAGATAGAATAATCCCTATGTTTCCATTATTGATTAACTTTGCTCTTATTGTTTTCTTTACTTATTCAATTGTTCAAACTTATTAGTTTAGTTTAATTTCAATTAAACTATTTTGATTTAAATTAATTTAATATTTTATCACCTTAGTCAAAGTGCATTCAAATTGTTAGGTGACTAATCCAATTCCTGTGGAAACAATATTTTGTGTACTACAATATATGATTTGTATAATTGCGGCATTGCATACATTAAAACAAGCAAACAAGTTTTTGGTGCCATTTTCGGGGATTGAGTTTAGCATATTATTCAATTTGAATTCTTTTTATTTAAGGGTTGTAATACTTTTCTTGAGTGACTGTAGGTGTAGGAACACAAGAATCACAAGGAGTAATTGAGCAACTTTCAGGCCTTTTCTTCCAACCTAGTGAGGCACTATGATATGGATGTGAATTACTTTAACTTATATAATATTGGGTGGTAGAACCACCCGATTTATTCTTGGATTAACAATTTTAGGAAAAAAACATGAGAGAATAAGGTCCACCATGTTTTTAGTAAGATAGTCTTGCATCCTTATAGTCAAAGTTAGACAAGCTAATGTACATGCTAAGCTCTAAGTTTGATAGCCAAGATAAAATTCATAAGATGATAGAAGCCAAATAATGAAGAACCACCCCTCTTCTCTTCATAACTTGGAGGTTCAAGTCGGGAAACTTTCCAAAACATTGTTAACAAGGAATGTAGGGAGTCTTCCAAGTAACGTGGAAGCACAACCAATATCCATGTTATGTTTTGACATTTGTGGAGGAAGTTATTTCAATCATAACTGTTAGGAACTATATTACATGTAGAAGCATCCATGTTACTTGCAAAACTAGCCTTAGAATACACCATATGAGCATACTAGTAATTCATATGGGAAAAACTCTTACGCTGATATATAGAACGATTATGATTAAGCTAAATCTTTAATGGAAGACTTTATTGAAGGAGAGGCTAGCCACTATTTATTCAAAGAGAGTTTTTCTTCGACTAAAGACAATGAGTCAAACACAACATATTATTGGAGCTTATTAATGCCTCAAATTAAAGAGGAGACAAAGGTCAATTTCATAAACGAAGTTACGATCTAATAAGAGAAGGTAAAAGAGTGGAAAAAGGATACTAAGGATGAAAAAGAGCAAGTCACCTCCCCACAAAACAAATTGTTTGAGTTAAACAAAGATTCATGGATTTTTATTGTTTCTTATTTCATTGACAGTTTGTCATAAAAAAGGCATTAATAGAGTCATTTGGATTTATTAATTTGATAAATTATGTCCTTATTATTATTATCTTACAACATGTGACTTATTCATAGACTAATAAACCACTATGTGGAGAAATAGATAGAACCAAGCCACTAATTATAGACCCAATTTGATGGTAAATGTGAAGGGTATGTCAAGCTAACATTGTTAAACAAGGGCTACTTATGAGGCAATTCGAGAATTAAGACATGTTTTATTTTAATTCTATTTCATTTTGTTTCTACTTTGGTGTTGACACGATTTTATCTTTTCTCATATGATTTATTGATTTAATTTGATGAATTGTACGAGAATAGCATGGAATTTAAGTTGGGTATGCGATTTGGCTCACTAAATGTTGAATTCTGATGATTTTATGTGTAATTAAGATTAATCGATTATTTTTATAGTTAATTGATATTGTTTTCTAATTTAATTTAATTTAATTTAAAATTTAAAATTTTCATGATCTAGTTGTTTAATTAATTTTGGGTAATTATTAGATTAGGTAAGATAATTTCAATTTTTGGTTTAATTTTGTAATTGAATCGTTAGATTAGTTTTATTTGTTAATTGCAATGCTTTTAATTTTAATTTTGTGATTAATTAGGCTTTTGGTTGATTTTCTAATTATTTTATTACTTATTTATTTTTGTTAGATAATTTGTTTTTCATTTTGTTATTCGTTTAATTTTCCTTTTATAGTGCATTTTCACACTTTAACAATTTAGTGAGCATAAGAAATAAGTGTGGGGAAACGATTATTTTTCATACTTTATTTGACATTTTCTTACATTTATTTTAAGTTTTAGGAATAATGGTGGGACAACAACGAGTTAAAGAGGCACCGCGAAAGAGACAACAAGGAGAAGGCTCCTCTAAAGACTTGAGGGCTGTTCACACAGAACACAAGCAAGCTAATGTAGGCAAGCCCCCAGAGCGACCTATATTACTATTTAATGTCGAAGCCTATAAGGAGTAATACCAATGACTCGAAAAGAAGAATTTTGTGATTGAAAAAACATCAACTAGGAGGCATTGAAGCAGGTTTGCTTATTCTAGTAGGTTTGTGACCTTATTAACATTGGAGCATGGTCTTGATTCTTTAAGATCGTAGAGCCCTCTTATTGGGAGCTAATGTTTGAGGTGCTCTCCACATTCTTTATAGAGAAAGACCGTTAAGATTAGGACCAACCAAGCACGATCTAGTTATAGATGCTAGGGGAGATGGTCCATAGGAGCTACTTAAAGTTTTCCTTCCTAATGGGGTTGTATGATTAGGAGTTTGTAGGAACACTAGACTATATAACCTTACAAATAAACTTCCTATATGGAAGGTCTTCTCGCTAATTATGGAGCACTATTAGCAAAGACGACGACTACATCCCCAGTAAATACAAAGGGTCAATACTACGACGTTTCAAAGTCATACGTAAACAATAAATTTTAAGTAGTTAGGAACTTGAATGTGTTATACTTGTGGAGAAAGCCAATTCATCCGGGGGATGCATTAGCCCAATTCATCTGATGTTAGAGTGAAAAGAAGAAGGTTGGGACAATATGCATCGGACCTTATGTGACAAGACTAGCACGGAGTATAGGAGTCTTCGAGAGACTACCACTTATGTGGCAAGTTGGTACTATGCGACTCTAAATTTGGATGTGATGAAACACATGCACATAGTATGCAGACGATAAGGACCTACAAGGGACATCTACTGCCTAATTAGGGTTCTCGATGAGTCGAACACATCAAGAGCAGATAGGGACTACCCATATATAGCTAAACAACCACCGTAACCAAGCTCACCAACATTCCAAATGGGAGGAGTTGTACAAGAGGAGACTAATGCAAAATTACCCAGGGCACAGACCAGCTGAAGATAGCTCGGCTATAGAAACATATGGGATAGATCTTGGGTATTCAACATACTATCCAAGCATAATAGTTGAAGCTTAGTAGATGCCTTACATAGTATATAGAGCTAAGATTATCTCTTGATAAATGGTTGGAGGAAGTATTGATGTAGATGGTGGGCCATTTTGGGTTGTTTATCCTACCTCCACCATCTGGAGCGGCTGTATTGTCTTTAACTCCGTAACAGTTTGAGTTGCACGACCTAAGAATCCTCTGACAATGAATTTGCCAAATTCACCACATGATTGATGAAAGCTAATTTTGGTTTTTTTCTTATTATTTTTTAATTTTCTTTTTTATTTGTTATGTTATTTGATTTTGTCTAAATGTTAGTGCAGTGTTATTTAAATTCATGTTTTTTCCTTGTTATTTATTTATTTTCTTTTATCTTTTTATTTTGTAAGGCTCGATGTATTTAATATACGGTGGATCTTCTTCAATTCAGGACTCTGTACATAATATTATTAAGGGTAATGCCGACCAATCCTTTTTCATTTTATTTTAGTGCTTCAATTGTGTACGTTGGAAACAATGTCCAATTTAATTGTGGCAATATTAAGGGAATTCAATGGTCTTAATTTTAATATAATCATTTTTATTAATTCTTTTTAACTGATATCCCGAGGTAGTTAAAACCTATCCAAAATACTTTAGATAATTATTAATTATTGAATTGAATTAATATGCAAAGGATGAAAGTTATAATAGACTTGCTTTTATAAGTTATATTTTTAGCCATTAAGATAATCAATTTTAATGAAAATTGCATATTATTTACATACAAAACAATTTTGTGAGTTTTTGATCTTAGGAGCAAACACATCATTATTTAAAGCTCTTTTATTCTTTCATGTATGTTATCATGCATAGTTGGATAATTCTAGAACTTGCCTTTATTATTTATACTGAGATCAAATTTTATACAATTTTATAAATCATGATATTTAATGTTACAAAAAATGATATATTTAATATTTTTCAAAGTTTAATTTTTTTGAAATAATTTACCTAATAAAATATTCAAAGATATTAAATTAGAAGCATTGAAATGATAAAAGGCATTTAGATTGAACTTTTGTTTATCCTGTTTTCTTTTTTATTATCCTTTACCTTATTTTTCTCTTAAAAGCCTTTTTAATATTTTTAAACCTTGAATGCTATTGATGTTTACTTGATTGCTTGAAGATTAAAATTTGAAAAGGTCTATTTTTTTAAATTTTTAGTACATGATGAATGCTTAAATAAAAAAATGTTATCAATATGATAAGTGAAATAAAAAAGAGAAAAAAGTGCTAAAGTTATCATACCAATGGAATTATATGGTGAAGGACTTGTATTGTGAAGAATTAAGTTGCATGTAATTTTGTTTACCTAAATTCCTTCAATAAAATGTGAAAAGGCCCAATATTTTTTTAATTGTTAGTACATGATGAAGGCTTAAATAAAAAATGTTGTCAGCATAATAAGTGAAATAAAAAAGAGAAAAAAGTGTTAAAGTTATGGTACCAACGAAATTATTGGGTGAAGTACCTATATTGTGAAGATCTAAGTTGTATGTAATTTTGTTTATGTAAATTTTCTTCAATAAATTTATCAAAAAAAATTCCTTCAATAAAATTTGAAAAGGTCCAATATTTCTTTAATTGTTAGTACATGAATAATGCTTAAGTAAAAAATGTTGTTAGCATAATAAGTGAAATAGAAAAGGAGAAAAAGTGTTAAAGTTATGGTACCAATGGAATCATATGGTGAAGAACTAACTTGCATGTAATTTTGTTTATGTAAATTTCCTTCAATATTATCACCTTTTTATTATCACTATCTTAACCTAACCTAAGCCTTATTAAAACCTTGTAATAATACTTTTTGATTTTTGTTTCTAGTTTACTTATAAGTAGTGGAGGAATGATTTTATTGCAATCTTAAAGTTAAGAATCCTTCTATTCATTGATTTGAGAGTTCTCACATTGTTCACCCTAAACAATTTGAGTGCATTGAGTGAATCCTTGGTGAGGGTGTAAAAACTTTTCCTTTCAATTTCAAAAAGATTTATTATGTGATTGCTTTTAATATTGACTTATCCAAGTTGGTTCTATAATGAATTGAATCTACTTGTATGTTAATTTAATTGATATGATCTGATAATTTATAATGCGAATGGATAAGTTGAGGTTAATAAAGGGTGGATGTTTGTAATATTTATGTTGACATTATTATTTGCTTGAGAACAAGAAAAAGTTTTGAGTGTGAGGATGTTTGATAGACAATTATTTATCTATACTTATATACCCATATTTAATGTGTTTTTCTTGTTATTTAAGAGTTTTATAGTATTTTTGGTGCTTAATTGGCTTCAAATT
>JANKOD010000004.1:14470406-14482761 GCA_026284645.1 Erythroxylum acuminatum | reverse complement strand
ATTACAATATAAGTAATTAAAATACAATTATTTTTTAATTAAAATATTGTAATTAAAATATTATTAATTAGTTACAATATAAGTAATTAGAATATAATTATTTATTAATTAAAATATTATTAATTAGTTACAATATAATTAATTAAAATATAATTCATTCATTAGTTAATAATTATATTATAATTAATTAATTACAATACAATTAATTAATTAATTATAATAAATTTTTATTTCTTAGTATTTTTACAAACTAACCACTATTAATGGTAACGGTAATCATTCATTCTTTTTAATCAACCATCATAATTATAATGATAATATTCATTCTCATTCTTTACTATATTCATTCTCATTCTTATTACCATTCCCCTATACGAACCAACCGTCCCCTTAATGTTTTTATTAAGATATGGATCAGATTTAATGTTTTAGAATGTTTAAAATAAACACTGACATCTATAAATTTTTAATTTGAAGTTTAAAGAGATAAAATTTTTAATATCTCTATCTGATATGAATTAGGTTAATATTGACATAACATAAATTTATTTTTATTAATTATATAAATTGTATTCTTTTATGTAGCAAGCATGTGATATCAAGACATCTACACAATTTGATTAAATTTAAATTTAAATTTAAATTTAAAATTTTTATATTAAATCCTAATTAAAAGTTAGTAAATTTATTGGAAACAAAGAGAACACTAATTCCTAAAATTCTATTTCACTCGATATAGAAACTGTTAATCATTTCACGCAATTCTAACAAAGTTAACAATAAAGATTAGCAACTAGGAAAAGATTGAAATCTAGTAAACATAAACAAATATATATAAGGGTAAAAGACAAATACACCCCCTATACTTAGGAAAATTTTGAAAAAACTCCCTATCATTTGAAATTCTAGGAAAAGTCCCTATAGTTTGTACCTGTCTAAGAAAACTCCTTAGAGTTGACTTCTATTTAAAAAATTAATGGAAGTTCTAATGTTATAAAGTTAGTCTATAGGACTATTCAAAACCAGATGACATGGACTAACCCGACTCAATTTATTTACCTAACCTAATTCGACCCTTAAAATAATCAAACTCAACTACCCGACTATCTTCATCTCCTAAACTAACATTTTCCCCCTAAATCACATTCCTATGCAGAACAATTTAGTCTCCTCCTTTAATAACTTATGAAATCATGAAGCTTCATTAGGATTCTAGCTAAATATTGAAAGCTCTATTTTGGGTTGGTTTTCCTCTCCACCAATAAAGCCAAAGCGAGTATTAGTGTGAGTATCAGTGAGTTTGTTTTTGTATGTGGGTAAATCTTATTTCCCAAAACCTTGTTCTTGTATGTGGGTAAACCTTCCATGTTAGAGACAATAGACCAGGTCTTATTTTGCTTTGTTTATCTTATATTAATATTTGGTTTAAGAATTAATTACAATTAAAGCAGAATGTTCAATTATTTTGTTTCCAACTGAAATTAGCTTAAGAACTTGGTTTTTATTGTCTAATTGTAGGTTATTAGTTCAAGCAATCCAAACGAATTTGTCGCTTTTGTTAAGTATTACTACATATTAACCCAAAGAAATAGAAAAATGGAGCTACTAATGTAAAGTTTGAAAAGTTAGCTCTTGCTTGAAAAACATTCACATTGGTTAAACTTGGAGGGATAAAAGTTTAGTTTAATTTTTCCTACTATTAAAAGTAAAATTGAAACTTAGTTAGTGACAAGTCATCCAATTCTCTATTTCTCTTCTATAGTGAACAAAGACGTCTCTAAATAGGGGAATTTAATTAATGTTTAGAAATTTAGAACTGTCAATTATTAAATTGTAAGGCATTTTCTATGGTACATCTTACATATGAAATTATAAGGGAAAACATTCATCTAATTGTCAATTACCTATTTTAAGGGACCCTTTTGTATTGGGAGGCCCTTTTGTGATTTTGTTGTATGTTAAAGGTTTATAATGCTTTATAGTCTAATTGATAGATTATAAGGAAGAAAATTTTATGTTTCATTAAGTTTTCTTAAGAATTTTATAATAATGATGACGTGGGCATAATTAACTCATTTAAACTACAAATTTTGTATACCAACTCTACACCCTAAATCATATTCAGTTACAAGGGTGGGACATAAATTTGAAGTTTGCGGAATGATGGATTTTCTTTCTTCACTAATTCATTCTTTGAGTGACGTGGCTTCAAATTGTTACGTGTTTATGAATTATAAGCTAACTTTTAGTTAACTATGATTGATCATTCAACTATCATATGATTATCCCCCTTTAATGTTTGTTTGTGCGTATTATAAAGTGAGAAGGCAGAGGATGATACCTCATGTGACTTTTTAGGTGACTTTGTTGGTTTATAATCACAAATTGGCAATGTTACTAGAAATTATTAATGGTAAAATTACAAAGTTTGAAGTAATACCTGACAGATTTACTGTGATTAAGGTAATGAGTAGGTTTAATTGCTACCTATTAATCTATACATTCTTTTTTTTTCTTTCTTATGGTAGTGTATAAACATCATTATTTGATCACACTCAAAGTAATGAAACTGTATGGTTGTGGTCTATAAGAAACAATTTTTTGTTGTATTTATAGTTTTTTTTCGATATGTCATTATTCTAACATAATTATTAAAACATTGTTATTTAATAAAGACATAAAGTAGGTATGAATCGAAGGTCATTACTCTTTTTCAAAGTGAAATTAAGTATCTATCTCCATTTCCCAAAAAAAAAGGATTTGTTTACATTCTTAGTGTCTTTTATACTAGTTCATCTTTTAAAACCATAATTGTAGTGTACTAATTGATGGTAGTTAGAACGCAAATCTTGAAAGGTGTGTTCATGTTTATAAAAAAATTTCAAGTATAGTAGTTAATGGAACAAAAAAGTGGGCAGGGTAGGGTGAGTATTATGATAATAAAAAGGCTAATATTAATGTACTTACACTATATAAGTCCTGTAAGGCCCCAAACTATACCCTAGTAGAAATGTTACATGTCCATGAAAGTATTTGTGATAGATGTTAAATTTGTAATATGATTGTGAATTATATATGTCTCGAATTTTGGTTTGATCTAAAATTTTGGTTTGATGGACCATAATTAGTAACTTGGAATTAATTGGTACCTTTAGAAAATTGAAGTATTAAAATGTACACTTGGACTAGGAAAATATTAAGTGGCAAGACAAGTTGGTACATGAAAATTTGGATGACTAAGCCTATAAATTGATTGACATTTGGCATAGATGATTAAGTGACAAATGACCTAATAGAATTGTGACATTTAGTAGCCACACATGAAGACATGTAGATGACTTCATTGAAGGACAAGTAGCTTACTTTCATATGTGACATATGGCCATTGTAAACTAGGACACCTTGCAAAGTAAGTGCTGATTCACTTAAGCTCATTTAAATTTTCTGCTGCCTTCTCTCTATCCTTGCTTCTCTCCGTCGAAACTCATTTAAATTTTCACTTAAGCTCATTTAAATTTTCACTCACAAACTCCTAGAATTTTCTTCAATTGGGATCAACATCACTTGACATCTTTGTAAGATGCTGCATCAAGGAAGCTAGATCTTGTTATCTTTTATGTTGTCTTTTTGGTGCTAGGATTTGCACCTTGATCTTGGATGTTGGTTAGTTGGAATGGCTAGATTAGCTGGTTCTTTAGAGTTGAAATTTGAAGTTAAATAGGTAAGGGAATTCTAAACTTGATAGTATGTATTAATACAAGTTCTATGATGATTGAATTGGCATGGAATGTGTGTTATGACGATGATAAATAAGTGCTGGAAAATTGATCCTTGTATGGAAAATTCTTTTTTGGTTTTGAAGTATGAAAGATAATGATTTTTGAGTTGCCTAATGAATGATTTTTTAATTAGATTTGGGCATGAATTTGATAAAGGATTGAAACATGAATAATGTAGAATTGAAGTGAAATTGATGAACTTTGGTGAAGGTGCGTGATATGTGCTTAATTGTTGATATTTTTAATTATTTTCACTTAGCGATTATTGATACAAAAATGATTAAAATACTCACTTTAATTCATATTTGATTTTAGGTACAATTTGGGAGTAAAGAAATTAAAGTTAGTCAAAAGTACCCCATTTGAGATATTTTTCGAAAATTTATAGTTGCTTGTCTTTATGGAGGAAGAAGAAGAAAATAATAATTAAAGGCAAGAAGAAAAGGGAAAATAAAGAAGCATGCATAAGGAAAAGGGAGACAGAAGCAAATTAAATAAGGAGGGATTTAAAGGAATGAATGTTATTTATCTTTTGAGAGGACAGCTGGCAAATGGAGGTTACTTGAGGAATTAAAATGCTACAGGACAAAGCAGAAGAGAGGCGTCGTTTTGGCTATGCGTTTTGAGGCAGCAAAGGAATTAAAGGTGGGACATTTTAATTGTCCAAGAGACTCAGCATGAAATTAAATAGTGATGGAGCAATTAAAACAATTCACGCATAAGGAGGACAGCTGGATGACGCAAATTAAACAGATGGGAGAGCAGAATTAATTGGCTAAAGGCAGCGTCCCACAGCTGAAGAAACGACGTACAAGAAGTAAAATATCACGTATGTGACGCAAGTGAACGTCAAACAGCTAGCAAAAGGTTCAACAGTGGGAGGCGTCGAAAAATCAACAAAGACGTGGAATATCAACATGGGACAAGTGAGAGCAAAATTAAATGAGCAAGTGAAATGAAAAAGGAACATGTCACGCAACATATAAGGGACAACGTCACACAAGGCTA
This sequence comes from Erythroxylum acuminatum, assembly GCA_026284645.1. Lineage (NCBI taxonomy): Eukaryota > Viridiplantae > Streptophyta > Magnoliopsida > Malpighiales > Erythroxylaceae > Erythroxylum > Erythroxylum acuminatum. The sequence continues at coordinate 14,477,974 of JANKOD010000004.1, read as the reverse complement.
GAGCAACAAATATCAGGGAATTAAATGAGATTAGAGAGCAACGTGGCATCAATGAATTATCAACAGCTGGAGACACAATAAAGGGCCAGCACACAAGAAAAAATTAACACGTAAAGAAGAGGACAGAGGAGGCGTCGTTTGAGGCAACACGTGGACAATTGAGGAGCAAAAATTAACGCAAGCAACACAAACAGCTAGCGCATAAGCAGTAAGGTAGGAGCTAGAGAAATAAAGCAGGAAGGCCCAACGTAACAGACGCAACAAATGAATTAGAGAGCAACAAATTAAAAGAGGCACAACATATTGAAAGGAGCTGGGCCAGCGTGAGGGAGGGCCAAGTGGGCTAACGGTCCATCCACGCATGAGAGCAGCTGCGTAAGTGGCGGAAAGCAAGGCAGCTGAGAGGTTTTTAAAATGTTATTTTTGTCTCCTAAAGGGGGGCATTTTAAAAGGAGAATAGGAAGCAGAGTAGCGGGCTGGAAAAAAAAAGTGGAGCGGGGTTCGTGCGTGAACAGAGAAGAATAATAAAGCCCCCTCCCCAACTTATTCGTCCAATCAACTACAGTGCACGATGCTACAGTAGAGTGCTACAGGAACCAGCTGCAGTAGACAGTGAGAGGAATGCAGTGAAGCCGAGACCCAACCATTACCACATTAAATTGTCATATGAAGAACAGTGGTAATTAGTTGGGGATATTTTGCTAGGGATTGGAATGGGGTTAAAGCCATTTGTCGGAAAATACCTATAAGGGGCTAAACATCTCGACTCCGGTTTGGAGGTAATATCGACGTCGATGACCCAGGTTAAGTATTATTTTAATTAATTTGTTGTTTCTTTCTCTCATTAGAAATTGATTGTGTTATCCTATTTTAATTAATATGAACTTAGATCATGAATAATTAAAATATGCTTAAACTTGCAGCATATTGTTTTACATTTGTTAAAAGTATAGCTTAAAAGAAAGGGTAAAGTACATTTTAAATATAAACTTTACTTAACTTTGCAGTATTACTTATAACTATTGATAAGTGTAAATTGCATCATGATTTAAGGCTTAGTTTGATATGGGTTTAGCTATTACTTCAATCATTTAGCATATGTTCGGTTAGAATTGTGTTAGTTTGTTAATTATTTGTCTTTTAAGTGTTTTATGAGTTAGTACAATTCTTTGAGCTTAAATATTATATTTTAAAGATACTTTGATGTGTTTGCTAGTATTTCAGGGTCAATATTGAAGAACGGAGGAGTTTCAGAAGACATTCGGGCCAAAACAACAGCCCATGATTAGGCCATGATGGGCAGACACTTACAATCTTCACTTTTCAAGGGATATTTTGGACCTTTCGGACCTCGAAAAAGCCCTAGATTTATCCAAAACATAAAAGACAATTTAAAGAACAACAAAAGGGAAGAAAAGGGAGCTTTTGACATTAACGACCTAGAAGAAACGTTAGAGAGAATTCATTGAGAGAAAGAGAAAAAGAAGAAGGAAGAGAGAAAAGAAGAAGAATCTGAGTCGACGTACTTCCCGAATTAGGAGTTTCCTGACGTCGTTACCTCCCATCATCCGTTCAGATCGTATTTCCTGTTTATTTTCAATTTTATTATTATATAGAATTGGAATAACAGTTTGATGATATGATTTTGGAATGTTGAGGATGTTATAAACTCACCTTCGGACTTTTATCTTTGAATTAATGAAATTTGATTGTTTATGTTTTATTGGATTTGTTGTGGTTTAATTATCTAAGTGCATAATTTGATAATAAACTGAGAGGGTTAATTGAATGAAAGTTGATTAAATTGGGCTAACGAGAGTTAGATAATTTAATAGATCAAGAATTAAATCAAATTGATAAATTGTGTGGAGAGAGATCGTGCATAAGTTTCCAGTAGTTTATTGGAAAATTTCAGAACTAATTAAGGTTTTGGATAGGTTGTTAATTGAGATATTGTAACTTTCTTAATTTGATTAGAGTTTATAATTTAGGTTTAATGATTATAACTTGAGAGAGAGTGATCAACCCTAGGATCGTCTAAAACCAACAATCTAATAATTTATAATCAATTAGGTTAGCGTTAGGGATAGGTAAAATTCCCTTTCTCTCAATTGGTAATTGCTTTAGGTTGATTCTTGCGTGTGTGTTGCAACTGCTAAATCATTAGTATTTTCGTGATTGATTCTTAATTTGATTTGATTGATTGAATTGGATTCTGGTTTAGTTTCATTATATTTTGAATTTCTGCAATTTATTCTGGCCTTAGATTTTAGGATTAGATTATCCCTCCTCATGGGATCTACACCTTAGGTACTAGGCTAATGAACCATGCACTTGCGGATTATTGAGGGTATTATTAAAACTTACACACATCAACAACTATAAAAAATGTCAATTAAATGCTCAAAATGTTAAATTGTTATAAAAATGGCTAACTACTAACTCTATCATTGACGATGCTAACATAGATCACCTCCCGTTATAGGTTAACAAAATGCATCATGTAAATATAGAAATAAAAATAATTAAAAAAGGAAGAAAAGAGTTAACCTAAATTGCCAAAAACTCCAATTCTTCAAAACCCTAAGTTCAAACTAGATGCTGCTAATGCCATATAATTTAAACAGAAATTTGGCATCCACAAAGTAGATCATTGATTTTAAGTATGACAAAGAGCTTGGCGAAGGATAAAGGAGATCCGTTAAGGTTTGAAGTATTAAAGCAAAGCAAAATGAACAAGCTCACTAAAATTTCTACATCTTGTGGCTATTTTGTTAAGCCAATGCTAAAAGTTCAGAGATTAAATCATACTCTATTGAAGACTATGACTTTTGAGTTTGTTATAGCTATAAGAGTTATCAGCATAACATTGTTTTTATTGTTGACTTTGATATAATTTACTTTTTTTAATCTTTTACCAACCCTAAGTTCTCTGAAGATTGTAACTATTCATTATAACCAAAATGGCAGCAACTTATAAGAAGCCTCTTTATTGTACTTTGAATGAAGAAAAGAAATGGAAGATTATTGTTAGCACTAGACTTTGTCCTCTATTCAACTGAAATAACATCAACATGTATATAGAACCTTTGAATTAAATTAGATATTGTGATCATTAATCAAGTTAATACCTAAGCAATCAAGATACAACATTGAGATTTTTAAGTATGATTTATCCTTTTAGAATAAGATTTTTCAATATTCTTTACATGTCTATACTTTTTATGTGAAATCATAAAAACTATTTTCAATTGTAAGGTTCATAGCTCACTCGTTGCTATGAATATGGTATTAGTAATTTTACTTGAAAATAGTTTCTCTGTTAATTAGAGACAAGGCTATATACACTATTAAGCCTCTTTAAACTTCACGTGTCAACAAGATTATTATTAGGTGTTATTATTGCTTGATACTAGTAAAATTATCTCTTTTTCATCAATTATTAATTTTTTTGTTTACTCTTAAATATTTCACTTTCTTTTTGATTCCCTAGAAATGTTTTTTGTTTTTACATATTTAATGATAACTTATTTAAATATAATATGTGTATTGATGTGTAAAGTGACCAATAGATCCGGTCTCTGACTATTAATAATTGAAAACTAATTTCAGAAAATTTAAAATTTAAAATTTAAAATATTTAATTAATATTTTTATTAAAGTTTATTAATATTATAAATTAAGATAAATTTGATTCTAAATATAATTTAGCCTTAAAAAAAAGTTAAGGAAGCAACGGCGACGGTTTGTACTTTGTGGCTACCTCACCTAACAAAATAAGGTTATAAATAGTACATTAAAGAAAACAAACAAGTAAAAGCCAAAGCTCTAACAGCTATAAATAGGACATCAAAAGATAACAAACAAATAAAAGCCAAAGCTCCAACACATCTGTAAAACAAAATCATCAACTATGGCCTTCACATCTCAACACCTTAGCTTCTGCCCGCTTTCTGTCAAATCGTCGTCTTTTTCTTCCACTTTATCCCCTCTTGATAACCTATCCGTAAGCTGTGTACTGCCATTTAATAACAAGAAGAAATGTATCGCGAACAAGACATATAACGTCCATAGCATCAATGGGTCAGCAGCTGGATGCAGTCCGATCTCGCTTCGAGCTATGTGTTCTTCTTCTTCGTTTGGGTCTAGGCTAGAAGAGACTATTAAGAAGACCGTCTCTGAGAACCCTGTTGTTGTTTACTCCAAGACTTGGTGCTCGTGAGTTCTTGATAATTGATTCTAATTAACCACATGTTAATACCTTTCATGTTTTACAATGCTCTTGATGTGAATTATTTTCAATTGAAGTGAAATTATGATGTGGAATTTGTCTTGAAGGTATTCCTCCGAGGTGAAATCGCTGTTTAAGAGGCTGGACGTGCGGCCATTTGTCATTGAATTGGACGAACTGGGTATTTCAGCTTCCATTTTACTTCCTTTTTTTATTCTGAATATATAATTTGTTTGTAGTCGTAAGTATCAATGATTTTATTTTATTTTTGTTTGTATTTTTAGACTTTTCAATTGGTAACAACAGAGTGTAATTGTTTTCCCATTTAGCACATGGAATCTTGCGTCATTATACCATTTTCTGCACTTTGTGAATATGAACTTACTTCTTAAATCAGCAAGCTTGGCGTGTTTTGAACAGTTGTATATATTTATTTATTTATTGGAAACCTCTTCAGGTCCACAAGGACCTCAGCTGCAGAAGGTACTGGAAAGGCTTACAGGACAACATACAGTTCCAAATGTATTCATTGGTAGGTTCCCTTTGCATTTTGAATTGGTGTTTTTGGTCGGATATGCTTTTCCAATCATGTACAAGTATAACTGTGATCTAGTATTCAAATTACAAGTAATTGTTGAATAAGCTATTATGTTCTACTTTTGTTTCTATACTAAGAATCACAGTTTTGAAAGAATAATAGATTACTTGGAGTTGGATGAGAACCTTGAATTACAATTCCATTTGACAGGCCAATAGCATATTTTGATTTGACTATGTCAATTCTGATTATGCGCATCCCGAACAGAACATGAATGTGATTGTTTTAGTTTTAGATAATTGAACACAAAGTAAATGCTGTTATTTTTTGTTGTTAAATTTCAGCAAAGTAATGGCACCATTTTTGTTGTGAACAGTATGCAAACCAACTGTAAACTTCAGTGCATATTGGTGAATAACGTATTCCATAGGTGGAGCATTTCATTCACAGTATGGGTGAATGAGATTATGATGTTACACAGAGGAAGTCTCAAGGATCCCATTATTATTTGGACCCAAAGTTTTCCAATATTTCATTTCCCTTAGGGTTCCTGCATTGTTGCATGAATCCAATATTAAAAACACCAATTCAAATCAGTTAGGGTAATTATGTCTTGCTGTTCTCTGAATTTCGTCAGATGTAGATGCTGGAAATCGACACAAGGGTTCAGGAGAACATGTTATAGCTATCGATCTTTTATTTCTTAGCAACACTTCTGTTTGAGTTAATATGTTAATCAGATGGATAGTATAGTATCTCTAGTCTGAACAAGAGTAGGAAAATTTAAAATTCAAGCAGGCAGTGAACTCGCGTTATTTGATTTCATTGAATCCCCAAACGTGTTATTTGATTGACTTCAGAAGTAGTAAAGATGTCATTGGCCTTGGATAGAAAGAGAAAATTCAGATGGTTTATGATTGTTTGAATTGAAAGAGCTTTTACTTACAGTCCCAAGTTCTGATATTAGACGGTTTGTGATTGTTTCAAGTGGCACTTTCACTCACATGCTTTGTTTTAACATACGTCGTTGGGTCTTCATATTTCTGTAACTGCCAGTTTCTTGAAAACACTGATTAGATATGTGTGTGTGTGTGAGAGAGAGAGAGAGAGGAAATGGTGATTTGATGGATTCTGGTGTAAATGGAGAGAGTGAGGCCTAGATGAGTTGATGGATTCTGGGCTTCTATGCTCTTGTAAATAATACTGGAGACTTAAATTCACTTGTGGAACTTCTATCTGTTTTTGATCATTTTCAGTTCTTCAATAAATATTATCCCCTTTTGCTGTCTTATATTAGTTGGAAGTTCTTTGATTTGAAAGGTCTAACTATTTTCCATCAAATTCTCAGGTGGCAAGCATATTGGTGGTTGCACGGGTATAATTATAAACTAGTTACTTCAGATTCATCTTCCAACTGCATCTTATAATATCCCAAGTCTTTAGCACTTTCACTGAATTTCAGTTCATTTTAGACACTCCTTGATTAAACATTCTTTTGCTAATCATTGCACCATCGTTGCTTCCCAAATTCGTAAGTAGTTAGCAATTTCGCGACTTTTGAACACTCTATGCATTGAAGATTTTCTTTATAGCTGACTCAGCCCCAAAGACCAGGGGGTCAACCGATTGGAAACGTTTCTGTGCCTAACAATGGTTCATGTTTTTACGCAGATACTGTGAAGCTCTACAGAAAAGGGGAACTTGAACCTTTGTTATTGAAAGCTAACTCAAAAAGTACTCGGGGTTAATCTTGTGTTTTATTTAGTGGGAACAATATGATTCTCCAATGAAATTCTTGATATAATTTGCTCACTCCTGGTTTGTAAGAGAAGTATCATTTAGATTGTCCGGCGGGTTTAGAAGTCGTCCATATGGTATATCTTCTTTGGAGATGTATAGTCAACTCCTGAAACTTACCAGTGACAAATTTGGCGATATGAACAAAAAATTTTCTATTTCCTTTTTGGAGCCCCCTGGAGAAGTCACACAACTTTGTGGCTCATAACCAAATTCTATATCTCTCGAATCAAGCATAAATTAGGTAGGAAATTGAAGGGAAATCGTGTAATAGAATTTGGTGAAACAAAAGAATCGATTTTCTGGAAGTTAGTTTTAAATGTCTGGATTTTCTATTTCAATTTTTTGTCTTAAATGTCTCTCTAGACTTAATTATGTTGGTGTTTTTTTACTTTAAGTTAATTTTTAACTTCTAATTTTATTTAATATTTTGACTGGCTTAGTTTTTGTTTGTCGTTTCATTTTCAGTTCGTTAGTTTTGTATGTGAATGAAAAAAAATTAAGGTTAATTATTTTACGTATTTATTGTTATGGTGTATGGATACCATATTTTTTTAACATATTTTGTAAAATAAGATACCTACAAGAATTAAGTGAGGATACTTAATCTTTGTCTTATTTTATTTTATTAATTTGTAATTTTTCACAAAACTAAAGAAAACTAAACAAAGAAGAAAATGTCATTAATGAAAAACATTTTAATTGTTGGTTTCATATTTTTATTTTTTATTAACTAGATTTAAAATTACCTTTTTTTTATTTTAAAACTTTTGTTCATTGTTTCAATAAATTTGTATTTTAATTAGTCCTTAAGCTTTATTTGTGTAAATTTTATTTAAAACTGCAATTAAAAATTAAACGAACTATTTTCAAAAGCTTAAAAAATGTTAGAAATAAGGGCAATTATAAAAGTTTTTCATGTCCTTTTTTGGCAAATCACATAAAAAAATCCCTGTGATATACTTGATTATTCATCTTAGCCCTTGTGTTTTTAATTCGTTC
>JANKOD010000004.1:14452224-14470306 GCA_026284645.1 Erythroxylum acuminatum | reverse complement strand
TATTGATATGAATAGGTTCTGGTTACCCTGAGAACCGAACCTGAAAATAGGTTAACCGATCCTATAGGTTCTTTAGGCTCAGGTTCAGGTTCAGGTTCGTGAAATTGCCGAACCTGACATTCAGGTTCAGGTTCAGGTTCAGTTACTTATGAACGGGTCAGGTTACCCTATCATGAACACCCCTAACGAACTAGCTGTTTTGTTTGTCCACGTCACCTAGAAGTTAAGGCTCAACAGTTTCTTACACAAACTAAGATTAAGAAGTGCACAATTTTATGCAAGAATAACAAAAAGAAACAAAGTCTTATGCTTCGGACTTAACAACGAATGAATATAAAAACAAAGCAGAAGTAGAAGGGACAAAATTGGTAAAGACGTAAAACAAGGGGCAAGGGCTTATCATCTTTTCCCCTCCCCCTGTCTCCAAAACGTTTTATTCTTATGGAAAACAAAGGCCGCTTTTATGGGATTAGAAGTGGGACCCTCTGAATGCTTGGTTGGTTGATCTGCAGCGCTGCCTCGCTCTTATCTTTGTTCTTTCTCTCTTTAGTTTTAAATAACGAGGATACATTTCTCGTCTCTCGTGATGGAATCATTAGCTGCTGTTTTGTTTTTCAGACGCTATGTCCATTCTCAGTCTTAGCAACCAGTTCCATTTTTCCTTTTTTGTCATCTCCATTTCGTAATTTTGGTTTTGGGTCTAGATCTGTTATCTTTCCAGAGCGACTGTTTCTTCTCAAATTAGCTATTTTCAAACCACTCCCGTCAAAGGTTTTCAAATAGTATCTATTCTTTTTCCCAGAAATCAAGAGATGTTTCCAATCCTATAATTTGTTCGGAATTTGCAATTTTGACTTTGATGGAAGGTAGTACTGGTGGTAGCGGAGGCCACACAGGTCGCCGGAGAACCTCCCTCTTGGATCACATCCCCATGTCCGCAGTCGACAACCGGCGAGTAGGGCTAACCATGGGCGCAGTATTGAAGTTAGAAAACCGAGCCTCGGCTGAAATGGGTCCACCAGTAACGCAAGTGAGCCGAACCCTTTTAGACATAATACGCAACGAAGAGCCTCACGGATCGTTGTTTGGGCACAAGGACAAAAAGAGCTGGAAGGCCTTTCGAGACCGTCTCCGCTTTAAGCGTGCCGGCGCCGCCTGGAACTCCTTGGTCCCAGTTCCAGCTCCGGATATCCTTGTCAACAATAATAATGTTTCAAGATCCTTCATGTCTCGTCGCCATTCAGTGCGTTTCACTACTGTGTCGGATCAGAACCATCGCGGGGATGGTGATGATAACTCCAATGTTTCTTCAAGTTCGGGGCCGTACATGACTCACCGGAGCTCGGGAAGATTTGCAGCAGCGCCGAACTCCCCGGAAGAAAATACTGGGGAACCAAACATCCGGACGGTGGTGGACGACCCGGTGTCTAGAAGTTTCGGATCGCATCTATCGCGGAACAGGTCGGAGAACGAAGAGGACACGTCGCGGCGTTTGGGTGAGGAGAGGGAGGAGGGTGGCAGAGAAGAGGCGGAACCGGTGAGAATGTCGTTGATGGATTTGCTGGAGGAGACTGAGATTGATGGGCAGATGGGGTTTGAAGCGTCGAGGTATGTTGTGGGAACTTGCGAGGACGAGGAGAAAGAGGTTGTGAGAGGGGTGGAGGTGGAGCTGCCATGTTGCGTGTGCATGGTGAGGCATAAAGGTGCGGCGTTTATCCCCTGCGGTCATACATTTTGCAGGCTCTGTTCCAGGGAGATTTGGGTCCAAAGGGGAAATTGTCCTCTCTGCAATGGCTTCATACTGGAAATTCTTGATATTTTTTAAGCTCTTTTTTCTAATACCGTATGTTATTGGTTTCGGATAATTTGGACAGTCCAGAAGAAGTGTGGGTGTGTAGCTGTAGATGTAAATGTAAATGTAAATGTTTCTTTTTCTTCTTCTGTTTTGTGGCGAATGAGTTGGTAAGTGGTTTCGTTTACTGCAAGGTTAAATCATTAAAAAGCTCAAACGAAAGAATTAGTGATAATAAATTTAAGGGTAAATTATAATAAAAATTATAAATACTAATGATAATTAAAGTGTCATTCTATCTTCGCTAAGGATTATTCGAATCAATACTAATCAAGAATAATAAAACATTCTCTTTAATTACTTTAGACTGATGAATCTTATTACTGGACTACTTCCATACAGTTTGGATATGTTATATATAGTATCAAAACATTGTAATTCTTATATGAGATAGCTTTGATGATCTCAAGTCAAATGATTACTTATACAATCATCATAATGAGATTTTTATACACATGTAAGTAATGTTCTAAATGGAATTCTCATATAAGGTCAGTTTAGTGAACTTGTTCTTTAATAAGTATTCATACATTTGTTTAAGTATTTTCATACTTTATTCTATAAGATTGATTACTTCCTTTATAAGAAATAGATATAACATGAGCTAGTCTTTTATGCTTAATTACCGTCCAATCTCAATTGAACAAAGAAAATGAACAATTTGAGGATAATATATACAAATATGCATAATGAATCTCATCATAATTTTATTTGCACTATATATTTATCCTATAGATAGACTTTATCATATACATTTAAATATATATTTATATATAAAAGATAAATAATGCCTATAAATAATTATGTCACTAAACTATAACCAACTGGTTGACTTTAGGGTATAAACCAACAATCTCTACTTGCACTAAGCTAATCATTTAAATATCTTATACCATATTTCTATATGACGATTATGTTACTATTGAGACAGTGGTTTAGTGAGGCAATTTTACAAGATTCTCTATAATGAGTACTTGCTTAAATCTTATAATTTTTCTTCTCAATTATCGTCATAATTAAGAGAGATTGCTTAAATATATAATTAGATCTTTGATGAGACCTTAACTCCTTTTACATGCCCAACGACTCTAATGTTCTATGATATGTTTTGTTTGAATAATGCAAGGAACTATATCAAGTTCATTAAATAACTTTTGATCCAAATAATCATTTTCATTAAATGATAAATGTATTTTATCTTTGTTATCAATTAATGCTACATTGGAAGCTTTCCAATATTAAAATAATATTATTCCAAATAAAATATACCTTAAATAGGATTTGATTCTAAAGTTAATCTCCTTATAAACTCGAACTCAAATATTAACTCATATATAGAATAATAGATATTTTCAATACTTCAAAAGTGTTAGATATCTCAAATACTAAACACTTTTAGTGCATTATTTGCATGCTTGAAGTATAATAGGCAATCAACTTCCAATCTATCTCTACTAATCTAATTCCAAGAATTAACTTATTACCTTTTGATATCTAATATGAATTGTTTTTGAACAATTATATTTTCGATAATTGAAAATACAAATTATTGTTCTCTCTATGAGTAATATACATCTACATACTTCTACTGAAGAGGACAACTATACTCCTATTAACATTTTTGTAGATATGATAAATTCACAGTCATCTAAAAAATAAACTCTTTAAATTAATCATATAAGTGAATCTTTCAACATCTTGTAGCCTTTCAACTAGACATCAAATGTATCAATAAAGACACTAGCTCAAATTGGATGTATTGTCATTATATTTGAACTTTTCATATTTCATCCTATTCCCACTACTTATCATAAGAACAATTCTTCTCTAATAGGGTGTTCGGTTGACTAGAATCACCATTTCATTTCTGATCTATTCTTGGCAATAGGTTATTCCCTTGTTTGATTGAAGAAAACATACAGAATATATAATCCAAGCTCCTTATTTATTCCTTGAGTGTGGGGAATAACTAAACTCATCGACCCTCTATCGTCATTTATATAATAATAATAATAATAATAATCATCATCATCATCATCATAATAACTCTAATAATAATTATAATAATAATAAGAAAATAATAATAATAAATAGTTAATCAGGACTATAATGTAGTTAGTGAGGATTATAATTGATATTTTGGTCTTTTTGTTAGTTATTCCTTTATCATTTCAAATTTACGTTTTCAAACCTAACACTGACATTACATCATCATTAGAAATTCTTAGGAATAAACCAAACTAAATAATATCAATTCTATTTCATTCCTCATTTATTATATTCCTAAAGAATTATTATTTCATTTCTTATCTATTTTAGCAGGTGAACCAAACATCCGGTAAGTGTTCATTGAAACAAACAATTTGTTCAATGGGTCTGTAAGATTACATCTAACCTTTTGTATATCTTATAACCTTTTATTATCCAATTTAGTTATAAAATTAGTAAATAATATACACTTCAATTAAGTATCACATACCTAAATCATTAACTTTGACTCTTTCAAAGTCTTAATGTGTCATATCTAATACGAAATCTTACTAATTGATTTAATCATAACTACCGAAGATAAGATGTAGTGCTAGGCATACTTATAAAAGAAATAAATATTACATAATATAATATCTTATATTGTATAATACTCCTTATATAAAAAAATCACTCTTATGGATTTCAGCCTTAGAGATATTCACTAGAGATTCTCATTCCTTACGGATAACATAAAAATTTATATCTTACCACATTGATCTCATCAAAGTGCGTCATCATTATTAATGTTTAGTTTCTACTTAGATGTAAATTCTGTGAACTTTTCAAAACAAACTTTTACTTAATTTATAATACAAGAGTTAAAATTTTTAAAATTTCAAATTACATATTACAATAATGTATGATATTTATTAATTACACTTAATTATAATAGTGAATTTTATGAGTTTTTATGATTTATTATATAGTTATTTTTATTTAAATGTTATTTTTAATTACAACATAGTAATTTTTTTTCATTATTAATAAATACAATAGCTAAGAAACAGAACAACAATACGCTTAAGAGGCAATCAATAGAGGATGCCAATAGTTGCACTTGCCAAATACTTCTCTAAATCCATAGCCGTGACTAAGCACAGCATAAAACCAAAATTGCTAGAAGAAATCACACAGCATACAAAACCAGCAAGCTCTCCCCAAAAGGTTTGGCTTCTCACTATCCTGTTTTACATCCATATTTTATTTCAAGGCTCCTCTGCTGAAAACTTTCACACGTATACATTTTACAATACAACAATGGCTGGTGGTAATAATCCTCAAGTCTACATTTTGCAATACAAGAATGGCTGGTGGTAGTAATCCTCAAGTCTATGGAAAAGGGGAAGAATCCAATAAAAAACAGGAGATGCTGCCCCGGTTTTTTCTTTTTGTGTAGAGATGTTAGTAAGTCACTGATTCTTCCTTCTCAATCATCTAGAAAAAGTCTGGTGGACAAGTTGGGAGTCATGTTGATCTTAAACTAACCACTTCAAGTTAAACCGCTCAAGTGTCTGCATACCCAAGCTGAGTTTGGATGTGTTGGGTGGAGCACTTATCTGGTTGCCTCACAATATATATCTGATCCCCAACTTTACCATCGGAGTCCTGATTCCGGTTCCATGTCCACAGAGCCCATGTCTCGTTCTTCACCTGCAAATTACACGACCAACTATTGAATTGTTACCCCCATTAATGCCGTAATCCTACAAGACTTGTTCCGTGACTGAAAAGATAACAGAAACGAGAGTGTCTGAAACCTTCAATCTCACTTTAGTTTTCATGTTTTTTTCCCCCCTGTTTTCCTACTTAAATTAACTAATTCAGTTTCAAAGAGAGGGACAAAAAAGCACCTCTAGAATTCCATGGCCGAAGCTACTTTCTCGCAAAGCGCTGTAATCTGGTTGCCTATCCCAACAAAACTTGCCAGCTGCCGGGCCAGTTGTAAAGTTTGTTGCACAGAAACCGGCCATGAATGCATCCGGAGTATGTGAAGGCTCTGGACAATTACCAGGTTCATCAGCATGCTTGATTGCCATCTTTTCACGGTTGCCTCCATCTCCAACTGTGATATATACAGGACCACATGGATCTAATGTGTAGTTGTAAACTCGATTTGATCTTTCATAAGCATGAACCTAGTGATTCATAAAGAGAAAGATTCAGTGGACGTGCGAAACCAACTAAAACTCAGGCAGAAGGGCTGGCATTTGTCTACCAATAAGATTTTAGTTCAATCGTATCTATCCCACTCCCCAACCTCAATGGACTAAAAAACTTAAAAGACCTTGATTCCATCAAACATATAAAAAATCAATGCAAATTTTGAGGATCAGGTCACAATATGCAGGGAAATTAATACAAAATTGAGTGTAGAAAAGGAAAACTACAAACCTTCCAAACTGTTCTGTTTAATGACTGTTTACAGGCGAACCAAATTTATGTAGTTCACATTATTGTCCTAAACCTGATTGTCACTTGCATTTGGTTTTTCAATTTTTAGTAAATCATCACTAACATTTATATTCACTTAATTGCTTAAAAGAAGGATAGGACGAGGTTAATATGAAACTCAATAATATAGGTTCATCTATCTGCCTAGAATCTACATGAGTTCGCGACAACACTTACATGTCCATTGAAGACTATATCAATCCCATATGAATAAAGCAATTCTTCCATCTCCACCCTCATACACTCTGCCTCTCTGTAATGGGACCTGTAAGAACTGTACCAAGGAGGGTGCCATGCAGCAATCAGCCACGGAGTTACTGATCTGTCAACGTTAGCCAGGTCTCTCTCCAACCACTTGTATTGATCGGCTACAACAGAAACCAACACATATAATGTCTACAAGGCATACGTTAATTAAGTTCTGTCCGAAAAACATGCTTCAGTTGAATGGGGAAACAAATCGCATTGATAATGACTGAAATATAAATCTAAAGACCAATTAACTTCTACAGTTGGTTTTCCATTGGAAAACATCTCCAATCAACAACGAAAATCTCAAATCAATATCTTATCTAATATAATTGAAGATCTCAAAGTTATAAGTTAATGTTTCTTTGCTATTGTCAGGCAGTTTAGCACGTAAGAGAAGAATCAAATTAAATTTCTTACAGCTACAGGATAATTTGCATATGTGTGAATAGTTTTGTCTTTGATCAACTGATAAGTTAAAATCAAAAGAACTTGGCTATAATTACTAGCTTATGCAGTTCATTAGCATGCTGGTTTGAAATACTTCAGGGCTTCAAATAGATTAAGTTTTTATGTCAAAGAAAGCAACCATATGAGTACTTTGAAGGACTAGAAATTACAAAAAGCAGAATGCAACCATCGCTGCAGTCACATATATGGAATACTACCTGATTTGTCATAAGCAATATATGCACCCAACATGATGAAATGTATGCCCCCTGCATTAAAGGAGTAGTAGAATGTAGATGGAGATCCACTTTCCTTGGATGGGAATGCAAATCGTGAGCTGTAAGCGACAAATGTTTGCTTTCCTACTTGCTCTTCGATCTCATGATTCCCTTCAATCACCATCATAGGGATCTTAGAAACTAACCGCTGCATAAACCTACAAATTTACATTCAATGATAATGGCTTCAATATTTCGTCATTTAGAAACTTGGATGATGATGTATGCTACTCTCAAGAGAAGGAAAAGAAAGGAATAAAAAGAAAAGCAATAAGGCAGGGATAAAGTTAACCTTCCCCAGTAATCCCAACGAGGTTGATAAGTCTGATGGATAGGGGTTTTTGAAAACGAGCAAGAATAGCAGTCAGAGCCAGTTCCGTTGGTGAGATACAGATTCGCATAAGTGGCATCGCCAACCAATAGAACAAGTTCAGGTTTGCCCCTCATGACATGGTTGATAGTAGTAGTTGTATTGTATGTGAGACCAAGATCTCCCACAACAGCTATTTTACTGGGATAGCTCCTCGGATCAGAAACTGGCATGGTCTTGAAGAAGAATACACCACTCATTGCTGGTATAGAGGGGTCTCCGCATCGATAATAGTACAGAGAGCTGGGTTTCAAACCTGCCAAAGAAACGATAAAAATCAGAAAGAGACAACAATCGGCAAAACAAGTGAATAGTTCCTTCCACCATAACAACTCTGCTCAGAAGATATCAAGCATCACCCAGGAAACTAGGTAGGTAAAAAACAAGGTTTTCACAATGATCAGAAGGAGTAGGGCATGTGTAAAGAAAGAAAAAAGAAAAAGCCAAAAACAGTTGACGTTGAACATATATGAATAATTGCCTGTCAGACGAACGTGATGAATTATCCCAGAAGTATAATTTTGGAGACCATCAAAAGGGTAAAGTTGACTGTAAACAAGAGAATGGCCTGTAGCTTCATGATTCAACGGATGTCTCAATCTCCCATATCGAACCACACTCTTCACGGTTTTGGGGTCTAAAGGAGTTATATTATAACCAATCTGGAATTCCCCTGCAAAACAAAATCCAGCACAATTAAAAGGCAACAAGAGATAATTTTTTGAGAAATGGCAACAAGAGAGAATTAATAAACACGGGCACTGAAAAGTTTTATGTGAAGAACAAGTACCCTTTCATCTAACGAAGCCAACAAATTGCGAGTACAAGAAAACAAGTCTTTAAGAGGCAGAGAGAAAGCAAAAGCAGAGGAACGAACCAGTAACCCAAGAAATCCAAACAGAGTCGTAGCTGGCAGATAGCGAAACCGATATCTGCTCTGGCTCGAAGCCTGTGGCCCGCCGGCGGACTCGGGGATCGGTATCTGGCAAATCGACGGCATGTCCACGTAAACTAACGTCAAAAGGAACGGTGCGGGGCTGAAAAGGGCCGTCCAAGGTAGTCGGAATCTTTGCAAGAACAAAACCGCAAGTTACCAGTAGAAGGAAGACAAGAGGGAGACCCGGAAACGTCATCGTTGAGGAGAAATAAGAGAGAAAAGTGGGCGTTGCGTAAAAGAAGGTCCTTCTCTTTACAAATATAATAATCTAAATTATAGAAAACAGAGGCGTAGCGTAAGTTTGAAGACAGTTATAAACCGTTGGCCTGTACGAAAGCAAAGTGGGGGGTGAGGACAAAGGAGGAGGTTGTGTTGGAGTTTGGACTCAACTCCTCCACCATCCGTTTTCTCTTGGGCTAAACACGCCGAAGATGACAAATGGCTCCATCATAATATTTTTCAAACTCGTTTTTGCATGGGAAGGTGTGCATAGTCAGCGGGAGTTGTGAGAATGTTATTTCCACTGTCACGATGGAGAAGTTGTAGGACAATCATGCAGAATCTCTTGACTTAGGGGAGGCAATGATATTTATGTAAATAAATTTTGCTTATTTTAATAGGGATTTAGAAACTCTTAATCGTGTTAAACATCTTATAAATCCAAATAAACATCTAAGACAATGAAAGAAATAAAGGGAAAAGAAAGAAAAACTAGTTTGTGTCTTAAGCTAGAAATCTGAAATTTCTCTTAAGCTCTTCTTTGATCTTTCTTAATGCAGTGGCTACTCTGCTTTTTGTTGTTGTGTTTTTCTTGTTCTTAAATAGTTATTGAAGCTTTTAGGGTTCTTTCTAGAATTTTCACACTTAATTTGGTTCTAAAAATAGTCCCGAAATATTAAAAGACCAAAAAAAAACTTGTCAATTAGAAAAGTTAAAATCTGCTGAAATTGTTGTCTGTCACGCCTGTTGAAACATAAAAGTAAGATCCAATTATTGCTCTAAACCAAACAATACTTAGAATACATACAAATAGTAACACTAACAATAACATAATTCTAAGTTTATACACTTGATAATCATCAAAGAGCTACTTAAAAACACACTTAAATACCTAGAAAAACATAGTATAATCTACACCAATCAACATCCTTACACTTAAACCTTTGCTGAAATATAGTGACTATAATTATAAATGTATATGAACAAAAGTTATAAAGTGAAAGAATATGTGTCATATCCTAATTAACATACACAATCATTCCAAAGACACTTAAAACACAAAATTCATAAGTTACTATGACTTTACAATTTAACTAACCATGTTCAAAGTTAAAATAATTCCATTCAATTCTTGCAATTGACACATTCACACAAAGCACACATCATGCACAACATGTTTACATTATGTTGACCTAATAAGGCTATGTTTGGCTGAACGTAAGGTTTTTAATGGAATGAAATGTTTTATAATGGAATAGAATGCAAATATATGTAATATTAGAAAATTGTTGTTTGGGAGAGATGGAAGGGTTCATAAAGTAATATAGTGAAATGTCGTTTGAAAGATGAATGGAATGGAATGGAATGTTTGTATAATAATAATGAATGATTATTATACCCTTGATAGAAATAATGAGATGTATTATCTCGTTGTTTGTTATTAGGGTTGATGGTATAATTGGTATTATAAAAAATTATTAAGGGTATATTAGGTAGTGCATATTTATCATTTTGCATTTCATTCTAAACCCCCCAAATCGGATGTAACTCATTTTACTGTTTATGATAGAATATGATGTAATGTGAAACCCTCCTCTTCCATCCTATTCCATTCTATTCCATTATAAACCCTCCTTCCGAACGATGGAATAATATTACATTTTATTCCATTCCATTACTAACCGCCATACCAAACATAGCCTAAAGAACTAACACAATACAAATGCAAAATTCACACACAATTTATATGCAATTGTATATATATCCCCACATTTGAGCAACACATTGTCCTCAATATGGAAAACAAAATAATACAAATAAAGATAAATAACAATAAAGAAAAATTTAGAGCAAAAAGATTTATTGAGATTCGACTATGATGGTGTGGACGATGGAATTTAGAGATACTCAATATCATAAAATTCCAGCAATTAACTCCTTACAAAATAAACATAAAAGTTTAAAATAAAATAAAATAAAAATCCTAATTATTAGGTTGCCTCCTAAGTAACACTTGTTTACATCATTAGCTTGATGTATTCTTCACATTTACGCTCAACATGGGTCTGTTATGAGTGGCTTGCTTCCACTTATTTCTCCCAATTTCAATTTAGTAGCGTATAAATAAGCTATATGTTGCAATATAATAAGAAGGACAAAATTGATAAAATTAAGAAAACCAATTAAGTCCAGTAATGCCCTTTTTAATAACAAACTGTCAATAACATAGGGAATGAAGAAACTCCCTGAATCTTTGGTTGAATCCATCAGTTTGTCTTGTGAAAAGATGAATTGCTCTTCTTCATTCGCAATCACCGCCGTCCCTCTTCTTCTTCCACTTATGGAATGGAGACTTCCTTAAATTCTTTAAGCTCTATTACCTTTGTCATCTGTTCCTCTTCTGCTTCTTCATTCTTTAAAGATTTAACTAGACCTATTCTTATAAATGGGCTGCCCTCTGTCGGATTCTTTAATACCTTATTCATATTGAAATTCACATGTTCATTATCAATCCGAAGGATGAGATTACCTTCATAGACATCTATTAAAGCTCTTCCAGTGTTCAAAAAGGGTTTACCAAGAATTAGTGGACAATTTCAATCCTCTTCAAAGTCTAACACGATAAAATTCACAGGAATTATAAACTTGTCCACTTTTACAAGCACATCCTCCACCACACCAAATGGTTTCTTTATTGATTGATCCGCTAACTGAATAAGCATGAAAGTTAGTTTCACATCTCCTTGCCCCAATTTCCTGAAACTTGACAAAGGCATATGATTTACTTGCACCAAATTCACATAAACATTTAGAAAATTCTAAATTATCAACTACACATGGTATAGTAAAAATCTCTAAATCTTTAACTTTAAGGGCGTATGATTGGTAATTATGGAGTTGTAGCTTTTTATCATAGAGATCGTTTGATTGACATCTCAAGTCCTCTTGCTTAATAAGATGACTTTGAGAAATTTAGCGTACTGAGGTATGCTCTCTAAAGCTTCCACAATGGGCAACGTAATTTGTAATTTCTTCAGCTTTTCCACAAACTTTGCAAATTGTATATCTAATCTGTTCTTCTGAAGTCTTTATGGTAATGGTATTTTCGGTGGATATGGAGAAGGAGGAACATAGGGAGGATCCTCGTTCTTATCATCATCCTTTTTCTTCTTATCTTAGTCTTCTACAAGTTAGAATTCAATTTGTTTTTTTTTGCTGGTTCTTCTAGCTCTTTCCCACTCTTAAGTGTGATAGCCTTAAATTGCTCTCTTGTATTTACTTCCATGTTACTAAGAAGGATTCCCACACTTGGAGTTGTTTTAATGAAATCCCAGTGAACCTTGATTTCTGAACTAAGTCCGTCCCTAACCATATTGTGCTCTCATAAAGTTAGATTGATGCATATTATTACTTTCCATTAGGAAGCAATTAGCTATGATGTGGCTCTCTTATTCATATATCTAGCATCTATGTTAGATTGCTTTGAGTGAAGAGAAAGAGGCGGTTGTTAGGTTGTTCAATTACTTGGTTATGTTTGCAATCTCAGTCTGTAATGCTATCACTGAATCTACAACAATAATTCCTTTTGGATCCCAGAAAGTTAATTGTTGTATACTTCGTTCTGATATCTAAAGGCAACTATTGTTTGCCTTCTCTTCTAACAGGTCGTATGCTGCATGTACTAGTTGTGTAATTTATTGATAACTGGCACTAAATCTTGGCCTGATAAAATCTACAAGGGTCCTTTGTTGCTCTCCATGATTTAAATCCTCTACCATCTTTCTTTCTATTGCGTCTTGGCGTTTAACTCCTCAGATTTCTCATTCTTGCTTTGGGATGTCTAGAGTTATTGTGTATTCTATATTGTTTGTAAACTTTTTTTAAATAATAATAATTATTATAAATATTTTTTTGTTCAGGAAACTGTATTCACAAAAGAAAAGTATTAAATCATTAAATCAAAGGAACTCAAATCGTACGAGACATTAAAAGTCTTCGATAATGGTGTCAAAAACTTGTTGAGAAAGTTTTATATATAATAAAACTCTTAATATTGTAAATATATGGATCGTATCTTGTAGTATCAAAAGGTATCATTCCCACGAGGACTATAGACACCTAAATAATTTGAATCAAGCTTTGTCTAAGGTATTAATGAAACAGCCCAGATTACCTGCTCATAGATATTGTCCACTTTGGGTTGCTCCTCGGGCCAAACCCCTCACGGTTTTGCTCTTCCTACCCTTGAAAAAACGCGTCTATGGTGGAGAGGTATCTATATCCTTATAAGGGATACTTTGTTTCCCTCTCCAGCCAATGTGGAATCTCATCATCCACCCCCCTTAGGGCCTAGCGTCTTACGCTGGCATATCGGGTTGGGAACCGGCTTTGATACCACTTATAACAGCCCAGACTATCCTCCCACAAATATTGTCCGCTTTGGGCTCCAAGCCCCTCACGGTTTTGCTCTTCCCCCTATTGGGAAGACTCGTCTATGATGGAGAGATATCCATACTGTAGCACCCACATATCCCTTGGAAGGATGTATGAATGCCACATAAAACAATATAACAAACCAAAGCATACAAAAACTTCCAGTAAACAATCCCGACAAACATACATTAAATTATATAGTACTTAACACAAACTCGCTGAAAAATCCAAACCAAACTGAAGTATCATTGTTACAAACTTACAAACAAATCCACATATACATATCAGATACAAGCCCAAAAGTCAAACAAAAAATTTACATTATTTTCAAAACAACACTCAAACTTCATTGGCCATTGCGGTTGACTTGTCCCATTCCTTAAGTCCTTCTCTCTGAACCTACACGGGGCAAATCCACTGTGCTAAGCATATAGCTTAGTGAGTAATAACTAATCTATACATAAACTGACAACTTGTCACACTGAATCATGTAACACCATCAACATGCATTCAAAGATTTCTTTAACAGTAAGTCAGACAAAATGCATTTCAGAACATATTTTTATAAATAACAGAACTGTATAACACAAGAGGGTATAACCCCTTCAGAATCAAAACATAATTTAGTTTATGTCAAATTCAAACAGATATCAGACTACAAAATAAGATGACTGCTAAATCCATTTACAGAAGCGGGTAATGGGACTTATACAGAAGAGACCAAAGTCTCGACGCCGAAATGTCACAGAAGAGACCAAAGTCTCGACACTGAAGTGTCACTAATAGAAGACACCGAAGTGTCACAGAAGTAGCTGCAGACCCTTCTAGGCATGCCTATTTACGCACAACTAGGACTCAACAGTTTCAAAGCAAAACAAAGTCATTTCAGACATTTTATGTGCAAAGCAAGTAGTCAATCATATTCACTTACAAGTAGCACTTCCAATGATATAATCATACATCAAACGCCTCGGATAATGATTGTCCAGAATTTAGAACACAATTAGTATAAATCAATTTCAACAAGCAGAACAAATTAAGGTATCACCATCAAAGATTACTCACCAAAAGTTCCCTTATTGTTTAATGCCTCGAAGTCCCGGTAATATTTGGAAGTGGTCGCTCTATGTGTTCCTCTATAGCATTTAACACATATACAAATCTCTATTATGCATGATTCAAAATTCATTTATATATACTGAATATGTATAATGCATGTTTGTGAAAAATTCTCAGATATATGTTCTTACTAAACTGATGTAAACATCAATTGTACTTCAAAAGTTCCAAAATTTATACATTCAATAACTATTCCAGCTTTTGCTTGAAGCACCTCATTCGAGTCAACTTTGTATAATCAAAAGATAATGCACATCGACCAATCAAAAGAGCAAAAGTATACATTAAAGTTGGCATGGATTTTTTTAGTCAATTTATTCTCTAATCATGACTATATAATCCTAGAAGCATTAGAAAAAGAGAAAATGTTTGTTTTGCTTTTTTTTTTCTTTCTCTCATTTTGTTGAAAACTTTAAAAAACTAAAAACATATATGCATAAAGGAAATAAATGTGAAAATTTAAAGAAAAGAAATTAACTTTCCTTGGGTTGCCTCCTAAGAAGTTCCTTTGTTTAGTGTCGTTAGCTCGACTCCTTACTTTCCTCACGTGAGGAAATTATGATCTTTAGGTATAATAGTTTGAGCTATCTTGAGCTATCTCTACATGAGGTTGACCAGAATAGGGTCTATGTTAATCATTGTTCACCTCTATTGGCTTCCCTATCTCCAAATTTCTAATCTCTATTGAGTCCATACACTATTGGAATATCTCTTCACCTTTCTCCTCCTTGCTCAATTTCTTTAACATTCCAAGTAAAGGTGAAGGGTTAGACTCAGTACTTACCTCCGAGCTAAATGATATGCCTTTTCTGCTTTAAGATCCTTTTCAACTTCTTTGACTTCACAAGCAATTCTTTGAGTAGTCATCTTAAGCTCCTCATCACTCTATAAGGTCTCTGCAATAATTTCAACTAGGTATACCTCGACTTGAGATAGTTGCATCTCTTCGCTTTATGATTCTAGGTGATAGACAGTTTCCATTATTTGACCCATTTGGCATTTTATGTTCTGTATGCTTGATTTCATCTCCTGCTGAAATTGTTGTATATTCTATTGAAATTGCTACTGCGTACTTTTTTGAAATTGAATATTGTTAGTAGTCATAATTGTAAGGCCCCAACATATACCCTAGAGGTATTATAGCTTGTCTAGGGTGCATTAAGAAGGGAATATAATGAAGTAAGTGCAACTAAGTATAGTAAGAGATATAATGGTACTTAATGTAAAAGAAAAGGGTAAATGGATAATTTGTTTGCTTTGGCATGGTATACATACTTAAATGTGAAATATATATGGAAAATTTTGATATGTTTGCTTGGATTTATGAATGTGATGTGAGGAAAATTGATAAAAGAAGTATTTCATAAGTAAATGAGATGTTTTTGGATAAATTGGATGTATTTTTGTGTTGCTTTTGTATGATAAAACTGAAGTTAGTTGATTTGGGATGTGTACCTCGTTGAATGGATAGGTTCCACTGATCAGATTTCTATAATTTTTCCATATCTTGGCTTGTAGACCTCTACATTGGATAATTTTAATTGGAGATTAAACTAGAAACATAGGTCTAAAACTTTCATAAAGGAACCAAAATCTAATTTTGCCTCTAAGAGTTTTAAATTCTGTTTTGAAGTTTAGTTCTGACTACTGTCCTTATTTTCAAATAGCCTATAGTTTTTAGGGTATAAATCCCGATATAATTAACCAAATTGCATGAAATTTATTCCATTAGAAACTTAAGACATAGAGGAATGAGTAAATTGATAAGATTATAGGATAATTTGGTAATTAAAGAAAGAAGAAGGACCAATATGCAATTTTCCTAAAGTCAATTCATGGACCAATAAGATTAAAGCATGCGTGTCCAATATAATTGTAACACATAGTTCAATAGAATTGTAACACATATTCCAATATAATTTTAACACATGGTCCAATATAATTCTAACACATGGTCTAATAGAATTGTAACACGTGATCCAATAGGATTGTAACACATGGTCCAATAAGATTGTGAAATATGGTCCAATGGGATTGAAACATGTGACTAAGACTAGAAAATTCATGAAAACGCATATGGAAAGGGGAGATGGATGACACTTTGATATCTTAACTTTATATTTTTCTCCTCTTTATTTCACCTTCTTCATCCCGTCATTTTTCACTTGGTGATTCAAGAAAAGCCAAAGAGGAAGGGAAGGGAAAGCATTAGAAGAACTACTTTTCCAATTTTAAGTTTTGGGACTTCACTTAGTTAATTTATGTATTTGTATATATTTGAATGTGTAAAAAGATTCATTTAGATGTGAAATGGTTTTTTGGATGATGTTTTTGGTGTTATTTTGGTGTTATCTTGCATAGAATTGATTGAATTGACAAGAGAGTATCATGAAGTGGAATTCTGCCTAGGGCTTGTTAAACTAGTTATATGTTTGGGTCATAACTCAGCTTGAAGATCTCTAAATAGGGTGATTTCAGTTTCATATTAAAACTAAGACATAGAACTAGGAATCTCTAGAAGATGCTTTGACTTAATTCTGGCTTTATGATAGGGGAAACTGAGATCGAAAATGGTGACTTAATTTTGCCCCTATTTTGGAGCAGCTTGTAATATTTGGTCTATATCTCATGATTGGAAAGTTCAAATGGTCTGATCGTTAGTGATATGTAAACTAGAGACATAGGGTAACAAATTTCTAGAAGACATCAAAACCTAATTCGAACGTTTTCTATATGCATATTATGGAACAAGTGAAGTCCATCATATGATTTGCTTCTGGATTGATTGTTTGTCTATTTTTAGACCCACCGTGGCTTAGCCCAAATTGCATAATTTTGAGTTTGTTTTCATTTTTTATTTTTACTGAATCTTATCCGAACCTTTTTGAATGTTTATGAATCTTTTCAAACAACTAGAAATAACTGAAATAGGACTTACCATATTTGAATTGGGTGATTGAACATTGGAATTCAAGATTGAGCATAATGCATTCTAAAGAAAACTTACATGTACGCAAATGATTTGTTTTTATATTTATTGCTCATATGTGTATAGTATGATTATAAAAGTGTGATTTTGACTCCCTTATAATGATAGTAAGTTATGACTTGTATGTATGAACACAGATACAAATTTTGTGACTTAAAATGTATATCATAAGATTTGTCAATATATGAAATTGGCAAATGGTTAAAGGAAATGTTACAGTGCCTACTCTATTGTCTTGGTGGTGGATAGATATACATGCTTATAAGGTTACAGTGCAGCTGCTATAGTTTGAAACCACTAGTGTCCACAGTTCGATATGTTTAGGTATCCATAATTTGATACCTTCGGGTATCCACATTTCAATACCTTCGGGTATCCACAGTTTGATATCTTCAGATAACCACCACACTCGTTATCCACACCCACAGAAAATGCGCAAGCATAACACAAAAAAGAAACTTAACAGCCTTAAATAAGGAATATAGCATGACACATGAATAATTGGTATTGATGAGCATTTGTATTGATTGTAATGATGAATTGTAATGATGTGCAATTATATTAATTGTTAATTTGTATCAATGAGCATTGAATATCAATAATTGGCTTAAAAATGTTCATTTTTAGTATATGGATAATATGTTGAAGCATATTTGCATTATGTACTTTGCTTAAGTATGCCATCATTGTTTACATAAGCATT
>JANKOD010000004.1:14433645-14452124 GCA_026284645.1 Erythroxylum acuminatum | reverse complement strand
TCTCCATGCAAGCAAAATTCATCACCAACTTAGGATGAAAACAAGTTGATTTTGGACAGCAAGATGAAGGTAGCTTTCAGCTGGTTTTCTTGGCTATTTTGTGTAAGGTAAAAAGTTGGTTTTGGTGCAGCAATTTGGCTAGGGTTCAGGCTAATTAGAAAGGAGAAAGTTGGAGCAATTTCGTGCAAAAAGGTGAGAGAAATAGTAGAAGCATTGCTACTGGAATTTGCACTATCACTATGCTCGGTGTCAACTTTACAACACAACATTTGTCCTAAGGCATGCTAATTGTGGATTTATTAAGTTTCCAACTCTCTTTGTGAACCTTAAAACTAATAACTTAATTGACTCTCTCGAGTTATTACCAAGTATATGCATAATAATTATCACAAACATTCAAAGATGTATTGAAATCAACAATAATTAAGGTTCACAAAATAATTCAAGAAAATCCCTAATAGGGATCTAGAAACCCATAATCATGTTAAACATCTTATAAATCCAAATAAACATCCAAAACAATGAAAGAAATGAAGGGCAAAGAAATAAAAACTAGTTTATGTCTTGAGCTGGAAATTTGGAATTTCTTTGAAGCTTTTCTTTGATGTGTGGCTGTTGCGTTTTTTGTGTGTTTTTCTTGTTCTTGAATAGTTCTTGAGGCTTCTTAGGTTTCCCCACTTGGTTTGGTTCCATAAATAGCCTCAAAATGGTAGAAGATCAGAAAAAACTCGTGAGCTGGAAAAGTTTATCGTTATCTAGCTCTAACGTCAACGTCCATTTTTATAGAAACACTGGCTATCCCCCGATATGTCAGGGCCTTCGCTCCATTATTCTAACTAGATTAAAATCCTTAGTGAATTTGACAATAAATTGGCCCTCTTTAGTAAGTAGTATCTTCTTTAGACCTTGCTTACTCCACTTAGTGGAAGTCCAGTACTTAATTTGGGGGAAGGATAGTCTTTTCCTCATAAAATAGACAAGCAGTGATAAAGAACAAGTAGAAGCACCCGTTTGGAGAATCTCAACTGGAGGGGATATAACATCATTGACCAGGGGATTGTAGATGAAAGAGAGCTTGTCTTTGGTGGAAAGAGCACCCATTAAGTTTCTCCAAGATATAAATGAGATAGCCTCAATAATCTTTTCCAATGAAGCATCCTTCTTCTATTTTAAGTTTATAATATGGGGCCAAAAATAGTAATTTTAATGCCAAATCTCATATTCTCCACCTAGTGAGCAAGTGTAGGAAAGTCGTTTTCATTCAGGCAAGAGTCACCAGCTTAGACTTTAAACAAACTTCAAAAGTTTAAAGTAGAAGCAGAAGCTCTAGAGGAGCATAGATGGTCATCGGGAAGTTTCCCCGTGGGCAAGCCCCAAAAAAAGGAAAGAAAGGCAGGAATCCCTTATAGAGTAGTTAACCAGAAACAATAAATTGGAATGAAATAATCCAGCAAGGCTTGCTGCTTGATTAGGCTATTAAGCCCTCTAATATTCTATAATAGAATAGACATTAAGATGGAGATGACAAGGTCTTCTTCTTCCAATTGGATTTTCTTCTGGTAGCCTTTCTGAAATCTGAAGACTTATAATGCCTTTTGCTAGTGGGATGAAGATCTATCTCCAGTTAAGAATTAGGTTGATTAACTCTAGTTAGTGCATCCTTATATTAGGATTGTATGAGCAGAAGAGAAAGAAGGAAATATGAGAAGAAAACCAAAAAACGAAGCAAAAGGGCATAAGGTAAAATGAGAAGAGCAGGATTGTATATATAAAAAAGGAGTAAAACAATAGAAGAGGGGAGGATAAGAGCTTTGAAAAAAATGAGAAAAGGACACACATTGAAAACGAGAAAAAGCAAAACCGAGAACTTAAGAATTACAAAAGCAAAAGAAGAAGAGATTAGTCGATTTCGAGTCTTGGGAATGGAGCCGCACTTGTGAGGGAGAGCTTTGCCGCCTATATGGTCCAATCCGGCTCAAATCCGAATTAGTCGATTGCTCGTGTGACATCGGATACTGGATGGTTTAACAAAAAAAAAAGGCGAAGAAGAGAAAATCTAAGGGAGCAACGTAGAGAGCCTTTCAACTTCTCTCTCATTAACATAAGAAGTTTTCAAATTTTCAAAAACATTATTTAATTTCAATCTCATATTTAGATTGCAATTTCACTTCTAAAGAAATGACATTATAATTATAATAAAAGAATACTGGTTTTTTTGAAAATTATTTTAAAAATGTTAATTCCTATCTTAAACATTTGAATTGAAAGTTGAAACTACGAAGATTATAAGTCTTACTTTGTTATAAAACCGAAACTAAAATTTCAGAGTATTTGGGAGAGAACTTATTCTTATCAATTCATTCATTCATGTTACATCAAACCTTCTATTTATAGTACATTTTAAACACCTAACACACATGTGACCATCCATATGTGTAGGTAAAACCAAACCATCCCAATACACATGTGATCATCTACTCCATATGTGTAGGTAAAACCAAACCATCCCAATACACATGTGATCATCTACTCCATATGTGTAGGTAAAACCAAAACCAATAACATACACTAACTATTGAATGGTGTATCTATAATTAGTGGCACACCATATTATTTCTATCTTTTATAACAAATCCCAAATTGTACATGCAATGTAATTCCAACAGGCATCAATGTTTTGGGCTTAAAACAGGGTTAGATATTTAATTTTCGGCCTAAATTGCTCCACAAGACTAATGGATAAACTCCTGAACACAGCGTATATTGGATAAACTCATATAGTTCAACTCCAATTCGCTGCAATAAAAGGATAGAGAAACAAGCTAGAAAATGAAAAATTAGTTGTTGGCGGCACCATAAACTATATAAAAGTACTATAACTACATTTAAGCTTGAAGAAAATGCACAATTTATCATCTAATTGACCAATGAATTCACAAATGTCATATCGACATCACAATTGGGTCCATAAAAGCATTATGATGCCCTTATTTGTGAAAATAGTACATTCCAAATGTCCTTGGTTAACATGAGCCAGGTGAAAAATCAATTGCCAGAAGGTGACATGGTATAACCTCACCCTTGCATTTCCATTCAACTGACTAGAAAAAGCAATGGTCCTACAATGAGATTACCCGAATCGAAGACAAACTTCCTGTAGAAAAGCGACAACTAGGAAAAATCAAAGTCTGCAGTATAGCGTAAGGAATTTTAACTGAACCTGTTTCAAGATGACTAGGTATTCCAAAGGTTTTTAGAAGTAAACTTCTTTTATAAAACTAAACACAGCTATCTCTATCAACAGGACATTATTTCTAGATCCTCTACTTTTTATCCATATCTACAGTATGTACCAGTCACAGATACCATCCACAACTGTTGATGATTTGTATGTGTTATCTTTGAAGAGTTATCTGCCAGAAGCACAACGAAAAGTTAATTTAGGTATTTAATTTCTTCTATTGGAGATCTAGAAAAGGGCCAGTTAGGCTAGTGTCCGGTGATACAAGACGAGAAAAATCTTTTCCCAAACCCCAACCTTGTCCCACCTAAGTGAGAATTTAAACTCGGACCTTTTCGTCTCCTAAAGAAGTGTTATCAAAATATGCAAGGACGCAACCAAGTTTTTGGCCTACTGTACTGGGTAAGAGTGTGCAAGGGGTGAGGGATTTATGCCTTTTTACACACTAAAAGTTGAATTACAAGGACGCTATTGGATTTCTTATTACATATCATAAGTGTAGTAGTATAACCGCTTATATCTTTAGCCTAAAACCTGTCAAAACCACAATCATATTGTGTCTCTAGGAAAGGAACGTAAAGCATCTAACATCGTTAATCATAAAGCATGCAGACCAAAGTACCTATTCATTTAAAGAATAAGACTTACATAGCTTGAGTTATGTAGTTTTGCTACGGGGATATTCTCAGTATTATAAAGCTGAAGGAGATGACGGTTCAATCACATTTGGCAGCCAGTTTCTGAAGAACGTGTGGGAGTCTGTATCTGCTGGGGAGAGGGCACCTAGAGGAGTTACAGTAATCTGGAACGAAAATGGGCAGTACATAAATCATGGGACACATTATTCAAGAGCTATTGTCCACAATTTAGTTTCAGAACATAAAAAAAATACACGCACATATCCTTCTTGAAGAAATCTGTGATCTGTATCTTCTTCATCAACGTGTGCCCCCCTTACCTATTAGAAGGCCAAGAACATCTGAAACTTAAATAACAATACCTCAAAAAAGTGTAGACAAATACCAATCACAATGACGAAATGTCAAATGGTTCTTCTTAATCATAATCAGCAGTTAAAGTCAACTATCTTTATTTACTCCTCCCGAGTTGGTGCTTGACCATATAGTTACCAAACAATTTACATTAAAAAGTTATGTTGCATCAATTGTGTTTCTACCAACTCCTTTCCCTTGATAAAAGATAGTTCTCACTGCACAAGACATTGTATTTGTGACACAGAGATCCACATCTGAGATCTTGAGTTTATTATATTCCTGTTTCTCATTTGCTTTCCAAGCAGTTAACCCCCAGATATTTCTAACAGAATAAAATACAACAGGAAAAAAGAATAAGAGGAGATTAGGGGCAAAAGGCATGTGAAAAGTAAATATTTGTGAGTCTCAAACATTTATTTATTTGACAGAAGAAACCGCTTTTTAGAAGATAATGCAGCACAACTTTTGAAAACATAAAGAAGTTTCAATGAAAGCACGCATAGAGTCATAGACAGTAAAGAAAGGGGCCCACTTCTCTCTTGAAGACAAGTTGTCCATGAGATATATCTGAGGTATCAGTCTCTGATACCAGTGAATCTTCATCCATCGTCATTGTTGATAACATTTTTCCTCTTTGCACGGTAGAATTAACTCGCTTCCAACCCATTTTATATAGGTATTTGCCCTGCTTGGTCAACTTATACCCCTTTTGAGACGAACAAAAAGGTACAACAAAGTTAATGCACACGCCAATAACCAGTAATCCCATGAGAAAGCAAGAAAATTCAGTAACAAGTAGTGTTATGATAAAACATGATGTTATAGCACGGAATCATAATTATGACCTTAAACCTAAATTATAGAAACATTGACAAGCAAGAAAATCGTCTTTACTTACCCAGCTTTATTCATGCCACAGCAATTTTCAGCAAGATAATTTTATTAATAAGCCAGTCAGATTCCTTCTAGAATACACTTAAAAGGGCAATAAATTGTGCACCAACAGGAAAATTTAGAACCATGGTTATTGAAAGAGGGCAATGATACTGTGCATGGAACAGTAATTTTCATTTCTTTGAACCATAGCAGTCAAAATTGGGAAATCTACGAAATCATCGAGTCTCCTCAGCAAGCAGCAGTATCAAAACGTTATCTGAACAAATATAGTAACATTCACATGGGAACAGCCTACTTGCAATTACCTTATGATTAGCAACATCTGTGGGCACATCTATATTCAAAAAGCAACCTGAAGGATAAGTTTGATCTTTTATCTGAGTCATTACTGCACTTATGATTGGTAGGCAAGCCTCAGCAGCCAGTGTGAAGTCCTGGGTGTTGCTCTTACCTCCAATCCTACATTTACCACAAGCTGTTATTTTACACATATGAAGCAATCATATGCCCCCTACAGGCTACAAAACTAAGCTTACATACCAATCATATGATATAGAAAGCGAGGGTACATTATCGAAGAAGGCCTCTCGAGCACCAGCAACAGTACCAGAGTAAACACTGCAATACAGTTATTGACTGATGAGCATAAACTCTGAAAATAATTGAACCTAGAAAAAAATGTTGACAAGTTACTTAAGAGGAAGAAGCAGTCACTGAAATGTTTTATTATGAATTTTCTAAGTAGGTTTGAATTAATCTTGCATAATTGAATATTCATAATAGTGTATAGATAAGGAAAACAATTATATTCAGGAATCTTTTTCACTATATCAGCGTCAAATTAAAAGAAAATAGAATTCAGAATTACAATGCAATTGTTAAACATCTTCTACATGTTCAAGAAATTTTTCTGTGGGCAAAACTACCACTTAAAGATAGGGGTTTAATACGAGGAAGCAATAGAAAGTGAAATTTGGAATAACTGGGAAGACCTAACAGTGAATTACTACTAACATGTGATAGCCACAGTTGTTCCCCATGTTTATGCCACTGATAACCTGTTCAAAAGGGAAAAAAAATAAATTAAGCAACTTTATGCAGCAATTGTTATTTAACAGAACCTCATTAGACCTCTTCGTGTGCCAAGGATGTCTATATGCAACCACATCTCGAGAGAAGAGTGCTTCAATAAATTGGCTTCAAAGTACTTAAACAGTAACAATAGCTAAGTATCTTCTATTCTTAAAGCATCCACGTTAATGTCACTTATGCTAAGTTAAGATGGGTCCGTGTTATGGAAAATGAGCAAGACAAAAGCATAACTTGGCAATAAAGAAGGGTTAATTACAAAAAAAACTCGAACTTTGCTCAATTTTGCAATTATAGCTTGAACTTTAAAAAGTGGCAAAAATGCTCAAACTTTTAATTGTTTTCAATTCTAGCCTGACGTTAATCTCTACATTAAGTTTGCTAACGTGACTTGCCATGTTTTCCAAAAGCCTAACTATTAATGCACATAAGTCATAACTAACACAACAAATAAAGATTAATGAAATAACGTCGTTTAACCACATAACCAAAATGATGTTATTGTTTAAAAATGGAATCCTTAAATCAGTTTACGCAACCCTGATGCCATCATTTCAATTTGTTCTCCAAACCCTCACTCTTTGTTTTTAGTTTTCAGTTTATTTTCCCGACGCCCCAAGCTACTCTCACATCGCAGTGCACCGTACCATCAAGCTCTTCATTTTCAGTTTGTTCTCCTGCCACCCTCAGGCCTTCTCGCATCGCAGCAAACTCATTTTGCTCTTGCATCATAGTTAGTCACGTTGGAGCCACGTAAACTGATTTAGGGATTTCATTTTTAACGACGACGTCATTTTAGTTATATGATTAAATGACGTCATTTTATTAATCTTCATTTGCTGTATTAATTTTAGCTGACGTGTATTAATAATTAGAGTTTCTGGAACATGTGGTAAGCCACGCTGGCAAACTTAACGAAGAAACTAACGTTGGGATAAATTTGAAAAAAGTTGAAAAATTGAAAAATTGAATATTTTATTGCCACTTTTTGAAGTTCGGACTATAATTGCAAAATTAAGCAAAATTTGAGAATTTTTTTTTGTAATTAACCCATAGACAAATTAATGACATTAGTAAATGCTCTACTAATCAGAAAATCAACACTTCCAAAGTTGTAGATAAAAATTGAAATCTACCAGATCAGGAATTGAAGGAAAGAGAGCCTCTGAGATCCCCAAAGAAGTACAATCTGCTGGAGTTCCTGCAAAATTTCCGTCCAAAACCTTACTTTTCTTTCAACCAGAAGAAAAGGTTCATAGTTAGAAGCATTTGTTGGTGCAAATTGGAGATGATGATTCCTAGGAACTCTCATACAACATCAACAGACTTACTTAGCTTTGGTAACAGTGGCAGAAGAAGAAAAGAACGGTAAAGCAATGTTTGTTCACACAAAAATGCCATCTTGAACAATGTAAATTGCATGCTTTTGACAACAAATTACAGAGGACATTAACCTTTCAAAAGCATAGCCTTCATTGTACATGTTCAAGCCTTTACTAATTTGCATTTGTACCCTAGCTGTCTCAAGCTTTTACAACTCATTAGAAACGAATAATACCAGAAGAGAAAACAAAGTTTTCATATAAATCTTAAAAAATCATAAGATGTAAATGAAGAATTTAAAAAGATCATCATTAAGATATAAAAAAAGGGAAAATTGAAATAGATAAATAAAGAGAAATGAAGAACCAGAAACAGCATAGGCTGTAGCTCCATCAATGTCAACTCGGCGAGCAGTAACAGGATGCCTCCAAGTAATACTGTGACTAACAGCTGACTTTTCTCTGAAAAGATTAATCAAAACACCTTCAAAGTACTGAAACAGAACAGAAAGTCAGTTAGTCGTTAAAAATCATCAATCAGGAGAGAGGACTTACGAGTCAGGGGCGCAAACGAAGACGTGGAAGCGACGGAAAGAGACAAGGACATGAACGAGTGAACGCAATCCAGGAGCGTCGATGCCGTCGTCGTTGGTAACCATGATCGTAGACTTCTGATCGGAGTTGACAACGTCGCCGTCCTGCATTTTCCCCGACAACAATAACAGTAATCGAGAAACGGCTGGTGAGGGAGAGGGACAAAGATTGCAGGCGTTTATTTGTCTAGCGTGAAGTTATAGTTTAAAAATGAATCCGATTCTTAAATAATGTAAATAATTGAGCTTTGCAGGAATACGAATATTCTTTATTTTCTATGCTCTCGAGAAAAAAGTGAAATGGAATCGGAACTGAATTTGTTTTGGACTCACAAAAGTTTCACAGGTATTAATGGCCTGTTTGGTAGGAGGGAATAGGAAGTTTAAGAGCTTTGGAATCATTCTAGGATACTTGCATCGGCTTATTTTTCATCAACAAGTAGATTATTACAGCGTTTTTCATCTTCTTCTCCGACGGACAGCAACAATAACGGTTGGCAACTTTTCATTGACTTAGCGATATTTCATCATAAAGGTAAGCTTGGCTTTGGAGCAGTGTTGAGAGTTTATTAGAGCTTTTTCTGGTCATTATGTTGGTGGTACGGATCCCTTGATTGCGGAAGCACTGGCACTTCGACAATCCTTGCAAATTCTAAGATAACAGCACGTTGAAGGCGGTGGCACTATTTTTATGAATTGTCAAATTTTATTTTCGCACTTAGCTCACTGGACTTTAATCTTTCCGAATTAGGTACTATTATTTGTGATTGTAAGACTTTGTTATTATTGCTACCGAATATTTCTTACAGGTGGATTCGTAGGCAAGCCAAGAGATGTGCTCATTCCTTAACTCGAGCATCTATTCGATTTGCGCATCTACAGATTTAGGTTTCTACTTTTCAATTTATGAATGAATTTTATCATCATGAATGAGAATTTAAGTATTTTGCTTTTCAAAAAAATAAATCAAACAATCAACTGACTTTTTAAAATAGTTCTTCTTAGAAAAAAATCTACAGAAAAGAATTTTACTAATATAAGCCCAACCTAATAAAGGTTTAGTTGATGATCACGTTAAGAAAGCTGAGTGTTGCTTAAATAAACCTAAGTAAAATTGTCGTGCACAAAAATAAGTGCACCTTTTAGTATAAAATTGATACTTTGATAAACATTTGTAACACCCAACTAATCATGCCCAAGTAATATGAGACCACCTACTCGCATGGAAACTATTGTAACAGGAATCAATATTGCTGGTTAACTTAACAATGCTATTCTGCAACTAAAGTAATCAAAATTATTACATCATCTGAATGAGACCAGAATAGTTAAGTACCAAAACTTGCATCTGATGTAAGCAACGAGCAATTGTTATAAGATCGCGTGAAAATCGTGCCGATATTAACCAAAACTGCCATTCAAAATTTTCAGGCATTGAAAAGGTTAACGTAGGATGAATACAGAATTTCAAGACTCGCAGAAAAAGTTATATAATACGAATTCAGAATTCCATAGACTTGGATATGTACACACTGAGACCTTCAGGGAAATGAGCCATGCAACAGCAGCTTCTCTGACTCGATGCTCATCTGGACCCCATCTCCATTAAGATCACATTTTTAAAACTCTTAGCAAAAGTTTTAATCCTGATACACCCTAATCCAAACAATAATCGTGCAAATCATAGGAACTTGCATCATAGTCAATCATGTTGCTGTCAAACATGAGTATTCACCAATCATATATATGTGCAGAACACCCCGTCTAAAGGTTGTGCCAAGTACGAAGTACTTCTCCTTGTGATATCAATCTCTAAAACCACCTTCAGACACTGATGGGACATCTCCATCAGACCAAGTGTTGCTTCTGATAGTTTGGCACCCATCTCACAAACAACTTACAATTTGGCTGATATTTAATCTGTAGTGAACCCAATATCAGTGCCATCGAGCATGGTCTGAGAGGAACCAGGAATTTCACCAATCTTATTGGAAGGAACTTGTGCAAGCAACTAGTGCAACTGGATCATCCGTAGAAGTCACAGCTTGAACATTTGCAGCGCCATGTGTTGTGGATCTGATTTCGTAAAATTGCTCTCTATCCAACCATTAGCATTATTTGCATCAGAGAATACCTTAGTTTCCACCTGTTGTGTATCATTATGACTAGCACCGTTGCAACTTATTTGGGCCAAATCATCCTTCAACTGAGTATCAACAATTTTATTTGCATTCACTGAAACCAAAATTGACTGATTTAATTTAACTGCACGAGCATCAACTCCCTCTTCCCAGGTTACAACATTTTTGGAAGAAGGCAAGTCTTGTTTACTTTCCTCCAACCTGGCACCAGCAATGCTGGACCTAGATACTCCTACCCAGGATTCAGCATAAGCACATGTCATCCCATCGAGCGCAATTGGATTTTTAAGTTCACGAGAAGCATCTAATGTATTATCCATAGTCCAGGTTTCACCCAAAGTATGATCTCCACAATGTGAGCCAGAATTCTGCATAGTCACATCACCCTGAATGCAAGACTCATTAGTGTTTGTAACAGGAGATCCAAAGCCTGCATTTTTAGTCATCCCTTGTAAACCATTACTTTCATTTGCGATAGATGCATCTTTTTTGTCCAATGAATATTCATCTACCTTAACACGTGACTCGATGTCTGAGCCTTTATTCATCACAGAAGCATCATTCGAGGGAATATCAGGAC
Source organism: Erythroxylum acuminatum (assembly GCA_026284645.1). Taxonomy (NCBI): domain Eukaryota; kingdom Viridiplantae; phylum Streptophyta; class Magnoliopsida; order Malpighiales; family Erythroxylaceae; genus Erythroxylum; species Erythroxylum acuminatum. The sequence continues at coordinate 14,441,266 of JANKOD010000004.1, read as the reverse complement.
ATTGGGAGTCAGATTTATCAGTACCCACATCATCTGTCTCACTGGCATGCTCTGAATCACTGTTACCACACTTCTGATCACACTGATTTGAAGAATCAATATAAAATTTACTTTTCAAAACTGGAATCTTACATTGGCGGCCTTCAATTTCCATTTTTGTGACACCTGCTGGAGGAAACACCAAGTTGAATAACAATATTTTGCAGAATATAAAGTAAAATTTGGCTTGAAATTTGAAAGCCAACAAGATGCATCCTGATGAAAACCTTTGCTAATGTTTAAGTTTCCATCAATTTTTCCTTGTTCCAGTAGTTGCTTCTGCAACATATCAATGCCAGGGAAAACCAGCATATTAATATACTTCAACTCTTGCTTAAGCGACTCATCCAGTGTAGTGAAACCAAAAACTTCCGTCCATGTTTTTGTGAGCCCAGAAATTGCAGGGATGATCAGTTTCTCAACCTTCAGAGAGCAAAGCACCTAAGAAGAAGAGGAAAGTCATTAAGATGGCAGAAAAAATCCAACTTCACGCATAGACAACTTTTATATCCAGTATCTTTCACAAACAAAAATGTTGGAATAGTTCCTAATCCTCACCATCTCCAAGGCACAAAAGAGCCGGCGGCACATCCCTTGGCGCCTATACGTATGGCGAGTTCCAATAAATGGCATCTCTACAAATCTTGCCCCATGGAACCTGGAAAACCATGCCAAGAAAATGTCAAATTCAACTGAATGCTGACCAACTAGCAAAACCTAAATAGGCAGTAGTAGTTGGAGATCTAGTAAGTAGATAGAGGAAACAAAGCACACGAAGTCATGTGACAACAAATTTACATAAAAGGACAAGTGTACATATCAAATTTCTGCAATTCTAAAGACCAAGTCTTCTGTGTACGTCCCAGCAATTTGAATGAAATGCATTTCAAGGTATTAAAGAAACTCTATAGCTATCATTAACAATGTAAATTTCCATATATGGGAAGTTTGATTCAGTATCATTTGATTCCTATAGATAACTCCATTTCTTCAACAATCAGATTGTTGCCATTGAACAGCAAAAAAAGTGACTATCCATCCAATACCTGATAGATGCAGCAGAAATTATTTCATCACCCCTCTCTAGAATGGCAGTATAGAAGCCATGGAAGTTTAGTCTGTTGAAGTTTGATCTGAAAAAGATGGAAAGGTCCAACAAAGCAACTCCAGTTATACACCAAAAGGCAGCAATTCAACAATTTGGCAATTAAATTACCAAAAACTAACCATAACTTCGGCATGTTTATATGTTATCAGTACAAGATGGTCATAAGTCACTTGTGAATATACAGTTTCTTTCAAGTAGCTAAATTAATTAGAAAATCAAGGTAATACGGCAGTAGCCAGATAACACTATTTAAGAACAGCTAGAAACAACTATAGAATACATAAAACTGTCTTGAGAGGGTCAACAAGAACAAACTCAGTTAATGATTTCCTACGTAAAAGAGAAAAAGAATGCGCAAAATGGCTTTCCACAATTATGTTTCAGCACATCTACAAATAAAAGTAGGGAAATACAAGTTTTCAATAACATATTATGTATGAAACGTAATAACAATACTAATCTCTAATACTATCATCAGCAAAGTTACCATTTATCCATTTTGGTAAATTTAAGGCCATTACTTATGGTGGTACATGATCACAGAGCAGCTTTTAACAAACTAATGTGCCATGATTGGAAATAAGAATGCTTACCCACAATTATAAAGAACATTATGTATTAGATTGATCCCACTCCTCCTATCAACAATGGGCAAAAAGCATTCATCCATAACAGACAAAGCAACAGCTAGTTTCGAATTGCACTCTACCCTTTGAGGAAGTCCTTGGAGAGATGAATCTAAGTCTGTATCAGTTCTGTGAAAGAGAGACCATGAAAATCCTGCTTCTAGTTCATGTTTAACACCAAGATACCTCTGCAATTGCTCAAGAAGCTGTAATGCATTAAAGTATAGGTTAACATAGTTAACATGAGCCTGACTAGCACATCAAGGACAGAAGGCACTGTGGCTTCTGAATATAAAACAATCAACTAAGATAGAATACATATAACAAGGAGGTGGCAGTGGGAGCATCTAAGTTAGTAAACAGAATCCCAGAGAGATTAGTAGCATTACCTCTTGGCATTTCTTGCCACAGAAACTATCTGCCTCAAGGGAAAAGGTATCTATCTCCTTTGTGCATGACTTGTGGTCTAAGGGAAAGAGAAAAACTCAGTTTCAGTCAGCATATGGAATATAAGGACAAAAAGGAATATTGGTGAAACCGTAAAGCATAAGAACATACATTTTTTGGCACACATTGCACAAGTAAGTAGCATCGAATGTGCTGAGTGATCTTGAAGAATATTCTCACTGGCCACCCCACAAAATCTGCAAGCACAATTTGGGCAATGCCAGTCACCTGGGGGAAGCATCTGCAGAGTAACAACACAGTAAGTGCGTGAACGAGGGCCAGAGACTAAAGGACAACTGTTCAATTACAAGACAGCTTGAGTAATTCAGCTCAATTTAACTCATTTCTTTGCTTTTACGAAACATTATCAAGCCAAAAGTAAAAGATCTCAAAACATTATAAATTTTAAGTTCCCTTCAGCCATTAAGTTAAATAGGATAACGAGCTTCATAAGTCATCATGAGACAACACCTTCCATAGTATCTATAAAATCCAACATTCTAGTCAAAGCACCTGAAAATTTTTTCTTTTTGTCAAAATCCCTCAACATACAGAATCATAGTTTGCAGGTCATTACCTAAACAACAAACAAAACGCTGCACTTTACCCAAGCATTCTGTTGTGGCACAAACATCTGTCACAAAATAAGATCCAACTTCACTTCAGTAAGAGAGCAACCCCACGGTACTCCCTCCACTGCCTAAGAGTTAAACTAATATGCTAACTGACTGAAGAATCCACATGGCTTTTCAGTAGGCCTTCCTTTAAATTCACAAAGCATGCTAAGATTGTTGAGGCATAAATATGCTAAAACCTCTTTCCAATACATATTATGTTGGTATAGGTCAACAAGTTAAACAAAAAAGGAAGAAACACAAACTTTTATGTACTTGCAAATTCTACATGTATGGAAAGGTATGAAGCAGGTTTCCAAATTGCGGGTGGCAGCATTACTGCAATAGGCTGCATTTGCAGTATGAATGAAACAGTAGCTGTACATTGCAGTCACGGGTACAATGATCCGCCACAACTGTTCTATTGCGGTGGAACAAAAAATACCAACAGTGAAATGGAAAAGAAACAGAGAAAAGCCGGTGAAGAAGAATAATACTAGAAAATGCAAAATCACAGAATAGCAAGGAGAAATGAAATTGAACAAAAACCATTACCAAAACATCCAACTTAATTACAAAAATCTCAATATTAAATGGCAATTAAGGATCAGCTTTGATTTCAGTACCTTCAAACATGGAAAAGGAGAGGGATTCAAAAATCAATACTAGAAACAATAAGAAATAATTAACCTGATAGTGGAGATAGTCGGTTTAACATGGAATTTGCAAGCAATAGAATATGCAGGAAAATACAATAAAGAAACAAACCATGAGGAGGGAGGAAGAACTAAAGTGAAGAGAGAGAGAGAGTAAAAGTGAAAAATGAAATAAAAACGTGGTTTGGCAGCTCTGATGAAAGAATGATAAGAAAAGCAAATATATAGAGACAAGGTACACATGCCTTTATATCCAGACAGCTTTGATGAAACGTTGACGGACAACAATCACAGCAGATGAGGTTCCCACCATCTCCACATAGACCACAAGTATCATCACTAGGGTCGTCACAATCAATGTCTACAGAGTGAAACCCAATGCCCTCAATAGACTCTTGTCTATTCCAAGCATCAACCTGACACTCCAGAAGGGAAATCCCAGAATCAAGATATATATTTTGAAATGGCTGGCGTAGTTTGCTCCCAGCATGGATCTCAAACTTTGAAACTGTAAGGATTTTGCTACAGCAACCACAATGAATACCATCTTTTGTAACCCAACCCTCTAGCATAACTTTCGTCCGTCGGCGGTTCATATACCTCACCTTTTGACTTGGCTGCACAGTTCCAGAGTCAATTAGCCAGGCTAGCAGTGTCAGCTTTCCCGCGTGCGGAACAAAACCATCACTCCCAGAATTTAGTCCCTGATTAGAATTCCGCACCAGCAATGTGCATCTACCGAGTTTTCTAGTTTTTCTTCCTTTGCAGGAAATGGATCCAGAGGATGGCTCTTCACTGTTATCATGCAAATGATGAACTGAAGTTTGGCCTTTGAAATTTGAAGTGAAACACGAATTACTATTTACTCTGCCCTTTGTTGGCTTATTATTCTTCTTTATAAAGGAGCTTAGTTTCTCCTCGTGTCTACCACTATCCATGCTCTCTTCATGATATTTCAAACTCGAAGACTTCCTCACTATCTCATTCTCACTGTCATCTCTTCTCTTCTTTTCCACTTCCTTTTCAATCTTCTTGCTTGTTTTCCTTGTCAGTTGGCTAAGCACCTCATCTGACAAAGGCATAAATGGAGAGGCATCATTTCTGGGTTTTACCTCATCTTCATCATCATTTAATTGCTTTGAAAGGGCATCATATGCCTTGATGATGGACCAATAGGCTGTTCCACCAGGATTAATGTAGACCGCATCAAGGTAGTCTCTGTTCTTTCGAGGTCTGTAGTCTATCGTCCAACCTGCGTCCAGTAGCATACCCCTTATACGCTCGCGCAACTTTTGCTTTTCTGTACCAGTACCACGCTTAACTTTCCCATCTTTGACTTTAGCTGGGGGGAGCTGATTGGGTAGCATTTTCTCACCTTCACTGCTCATGCTTTTCATGGATTTACGAGTTTCTACATTCTTCAAACCAAGCATCAGTAATGAATTGCCGTCTTCTGAATCCTGGTGATGACCCCTGTTTTTCTCAGTATAAAATGGTGTCTTCAACGGATTACGCATTTCCATAGCCTTTGGTCCCATGTTCAGGGGCGTATCACTGTCTTCTCCATCCTGTTCACTAACTTTGTGATGCTTAGCTGAAAATGATTTCAAAGGTTTACTGTTTGTCCCAACCAGAACACCAACTTTCTCAACATGTTCGGGCTCAGAATGAAAGAAAGGACGGATTGGAATATTCCTCTTAACAGTATCTTCTGTCCTCAAACCCTTTATATTTTCTTCATTCTCAAAGCGATCATAAATGCTCATAGTCATAGAGCCACCAATCTTCTTCTTCTTGTTTACCATTACTTTTAAAACCCCATTTTTGCCTTGAACCCTAATAGGTTCATCAGAAACATAGTTATCCCTCAGAAAAGAAATTGGATGGCTAGGTGCAGCCCTGACATTATGATCCCCCCGACTTAACCCACCTGCCCCGTCAAAATTTGCACTTCTTTTCCTATCAGAAATATCATGTCTACTTGATCCTGTCCCATGTTTCCCTCCAATGCTACTTCTTCCCACCACCGTCGACCCAAAAAACCTCCTTTTATCTAAAACCCCATCATCAAACCTCCTTACCATCTCCTCATCATTCCCTTCATACTCATCTAACTCAAACACCTCCAACCTATTCCTCTTCCTTCCACCCAAATCCTCTCTAATTCTGCCAATAACACCAACGTCATAGCGCCTCAAATCACCTCCCTTGTTCCTCTTCTGACTAGCATCACTTTCTCCAATCCCACGCTTATCAAAATCACTCAACCCATTACAAACACTTATTGTGTCTGACCCTAATTTTCTCCCAGTCGGCATTAACTGCTCATCACTCGACCCCGAATCGCTGAAATCCATTTTAGCTCGCTTCTTCTCCTTCTTACCCTCAAAAACCATGCGTCCACCAGAAGAACCCATCCCCATGCCCGCACCATCACCACCACCACCACCATTCTTTCTCACAATCAAACAGCCGGTGGAGCTCCTATTCTTCACCATAAAACTTGAGGAGTCAACAGATCTCCTCCCCTCTTCCATTTAGAACCAATATTTGACCCCCAAAACCCTAAATTCCGAATCTCATTCCAAAATTGCGAAACAACAAATACAAACACAATTTCAAAACCTTAAACCAAAGGCACTAGATCTGACGCTACCAGAAACATAACCCAAACGGTGACTCAATGACAATCGATGCCGAGGTTAACACTACCTTGCCGCTTTCAGTTTTAACATCGTATCAAAATCCGTCGGCCGTCGATTGATGACGCAACTTTTCGGCGAAAAAGAATGACCGAGAAAGATCGTGGAAGACAAATAGAGAAGTAGGGAGAGATTGCACGGATTCCTATGAAAATAGCTCTAATACAAGCAACAGAACAGACACAATTAGCCATTAGGAGTTAGGGACTCTTCTCGGTTGCAATTGTATTTTATTTATCTTTTTTCCCTCCAAATCTGGTTCTCGGAGATCAACCATTACCGTTACGATCTTCGCACGTGGCAAGATCATGGAGTCTTTATAAAATACCGGGGTTAACGACGGTGCGTTAGGCTCAACCGCGGGAAGAAGCGAGTGAGAAGACGTAGGAGGAGTTTGGTGGACGACTAATTAGATCACGGTGGTGGGCAGGTTGATTAACCAATTGTAATCGGAGATCAAGGGTTGTTTATCTACAGCGTATTTGAAGAGTGATTACCGGCTGAAGTTTAATAATTGAAATAAGTTTTTAAAAGAACTCTAATTTTATGGTTAAAAAGAAAACAATGGGAATTTTGTAGTAAAGTAGCAGCCATTTGCTGAAAATAAATATGGTTTAGAAAGGAAAACGTGCATGTATCAACATCAAACTCCGTATGGAAAGGTAACCATTAAGCCACCCATGTCATTCCGCATCTCAAAGTTAGGATAGGAATAGGACTAGGAGGCTATACTGTATTTTATTGAAAGTTGAATAATTAAGCTGGTGAACAATTAATTCGGAATTCAGTAGCGCTGTAGTTACTCACCTTCCCTTTCGTAAGTGTGATCATCGACCTCTGTTAGTGTCTCTCAACAACAGCGCGCCCTCTCCATCGATTCGTAGGCTCTTTCACTTTTAAAATGCTTGGTTGACGTATGCTGACTTTCGGCAATTTGTCGCAGAGCATTGGGCTACTACCCACTCGGATATCATCACTGCTCACTGACACTTCGCAGAAATACTTCAACAGTGGAACTTCCACACGTTTGGCAATATCTTTTCCAAAAAAAGACATCTCCTGGCGCATCTCGAAGGCATTCAGACAAGATTAGAAAGTGAAGACTCTAACTCACTTCGGGAGCTGGAGGACCAACTTCGGTCTGATTTAGAACAGGTCCTTTCTCAGGAAGAACTCTATTGATATCAACACTACAGGAGTCAGTGGCTAAGCCAGGGTGACAGGAATACTAAATTCTATCATGCGCTCATTATGGCCAAGCATCGTCACGCGACATTCACTTCTTTGAAGGATGCAAACGGGTATGAGTTCTCCGATTCGACAAGCATCTGGAGCTTAGCCAAGAACTTCCTTAAGCAAATCTATACGTCTGACAGGCGGACCCCTCATGTTCATCAAATCTGGGGCCAATTTCCCCCTCTACCCCCCC
>JANKOD010000004.1:14410039-14420866 GCA_026284645.1 Erythroxylum acuminatum | reverse complement strand
GTTTGTCTGAGATTTCACTATACTCTTCAACTTTACAAGTATTCTTTCTACCCTTCCAGAGCCTCTTCAGGTCTCTTTCACAAAGTATTCTTTTTGCTATCTTAGCCTCTCTAGGCTCTAGCCTTTTCTTTCTCTCTCTAAGAAAGATATTTTGGGCTTTACGTTACAGTAGTATTCGCTCTCTTGTTTCGCACTTTGAATACAAAATTTTTCTAAGTATTGTACAATCAGAATTTTCTCTCTTGTAAAACTGTTATTTTAGTCTTTGTCTAGGACTAGTATTTATAGCCGAAGTCTCCAACTGTCTTCTTGAAAAACTGTTTCTTTAATCTTCTAGAAACAGTTATTTAGTTGAGTCCTGTAACTGACTCCAACTAGCTAACTGTCTAACATTCTAGAGTATCTTCTTTTTTTGTATCGTCTAATATTATCGCTTCGTTTGGTATTGCGGTTCGTCTATTATTTACGCTTCGTCTGTTATTTGTGCTTCGTCTGTTGTTTGCGCTTCATCTGTTATTTGCGCTTTGTCTGTTATTTGCACTTCGTCTGTTGTTTACGCTTCATCTATTATTTGCGCTTCGTCTGTTATTTGCACTTCGTCTGTGATGACGTGTATCGTCTATTGTTGACGTATCGTCTGGGATGACTAAGTGTTACTTACATTTTTTGAACACTTAACAAACTTATCAAAACAATTCATACATTTCCAAGATTATTATTATTTGATTGTCACCAAAATTAATGGAAGTGAAGTCTTCTTGACTTAACAATATAGACCGACACATTTGCATCAATCTCTTGAGTGTATATATTTTGCTCTTCCATGGGATGTCTCTCTTGACCTTGCCTTGCTACTCTTCGAGACTACACATATGGTTCACACAATAACATGAAAATGATAAGGCATTCTTTTTTTAATTACATAGCCAAAGGCCACCTAATGCTTTATTTTATCCTTTTGATACCTCTTCTTAGTCTAATAGCTTATTTCTTCTAATTTTAGCCACATTACAAGCTTAATCCTAACTTTTATGGCCTAACCTTTCGTTAAGCTATAGAACATGAAGTTTTGTCATGAGTGGTTGGAAGAGGAGTAACGGGTGTATGTGTTTAAAAGTTGTGGTTCTCTTAGATGTGTGAATGAAGGGTTGTGATTTATCATTTGTGATGTCACCATAGTCATGTGCTTTATTTTACATTTATCTTCATTGTACTTTGTTATTTCCAAAAGCAAAAACAAAAACAAAAAAGAAAAGAAAAAGGAAAAATGTGAATTTCAAGTTCGTTTGTTCCTATAATTCTATTTCATTTTTGTCATTTTTTGTATTTGATCCATCACAATATGTGTTCAATCGCTTCATTTTTGTGAAGAAGAGGTTTGGATATGCTTGAGAGTTAAGTCAAAGGAGGGAAATTGATTCTATTTGATGGTGGATAGTTTTTCATGTGAATTTGAGGAGTATAAATGGAGCTCCTTGCTTTACAATGGTTTTAAGATGGAGATCCATAGTTGATGTTTGCTCTCACCTTTTAGAGTTTCTTCTGCTCCATATGTTCTTTGCATTTTAGTCCACATTCCTATTTATTTTCCTACCCTTACCTTAAGCCTCATTACAACCATCTAAAGTGCTTTGATTTATGTTGTGTGTTATCCCATATCTAGTAGTGGAGAATTGAGTCGATATGCAAGCTCGTAGTTGAGCTTCTTATTGGGATTGAGCTTTGAGTGAAACACATGACCCAATAAACACTATGCCTGTTGAGTGCATAAAAACAAATCCTTGTGAGGGTATGTCCATTGAAATCACTTCATTCTAATGTTAATTAATCGCTCATAATATGTAAAGGAACCTTGCCTATATGTTAAGAATTTCAATGGTTTACTTAGTTCTTGTGGATGGTGTGACATCTCCTAACTCAAGTGTTTCATTGTTTTCTTTGCTAACATAAACTTTGTTTTAATTTCTACTTGGTTCTTTTGGTCTAGTTGTCTTGTCGATGAATTTGAGGTGGTGCCATGACTCTAGTTTTAACTGTTCTGTCAAGCATATTGTTTTCTTTTTCTATTAGTTGTGTGTTTCATTGATCGAGGATGACCAAAAGCTAAGTGTGGGGAAATTTGATAAGTGCAAAATATTACATCTTTTATCCTCCTAAACTTAGTCCATTTAGTTATTTTTATTACACATTTGGGTATGATTAGTCATATTTTACTATTTAAGACCTAAAATTATTTATGCTCAAATTTCTCACTTTGTTAGGAAATAAAGACGCAGAAAAGATAGCAGTAGGCCATCAAAAATGCAGACTAGAAAAATACAACAAAACGTAATGTATTGGCAGCACAGACAAAAACGACAGCAACAAGGATAAAATGCAGCAGAGAATTGAAATGCAAAGTAGTTGGAAATTGCATTAAAACAACAACAACAAATGAGCACAATACACTGTAGTCCACGCCAACAGCAAACAACATTCCAAATAGCAGCATGACAAAAATAACATAGCAGGAGAGTAAATAAAGAGTAATCCAGAAGTAAACCAAAACGATGATGGACAACCAAAAGGACAACAATGCAAAACTTAGAAAAAAGAATATGAACAACGTAGAAATAAAATACATGGGCATAAGAAACACACAGGCAGAAGAAACACATAGCAGTTGAGAGAAAAAGAAAAATGCCAACAACTAGAAAATGAAGCAAAAAGAAAGAGCAACAGAGTCCAGAGAAAAACGCAACAAACCTGACGTTCTTTGTTCCAATTATCTTCAAACATGGAATAGTTAAGAGGGAGCTTATTAAAGAGCCATAAAAGGGAAACTCTTGGTGTGTATCGGGAGCTAATAAAAAAGCAGTGGAAAGGGAGTAGTGATCGAGTATATCACGTCAATTGAGAAAAAAATCTCATAAAACTTGAGAGCTATTGGTGAAAAAGGCTAGTGCAAGGAGAAGGAGATGTTCGGGTGGTACGATAGCTATATAGTCATTGGAATTGAGCTGGGTCAAAACCTTTGCAGAAAGATTTCACGATTCAAGCTATCGGGTCAAAGTGATTATCGATTTGTTGAGTCCAGGCTATCAATAAAATGAGTCTCTCTCACGCTTACTCTCTTTGTATCTAGTTCTTCAAATTTAATTTGTTTCAAAATTTTAGAATTTCAGTTTAGTTCTTTCCTTTGGATAATTTGAGACAACCATTTCAGTTTAATTCTAATGTTATGAGATATTTCAGTATTTGTGCGACACTAGAACCTATTTATTTATGATTCATGTTCTCATAAAATTGAGAGACATCTTGATATATTTGAATGTGAATTGATTACTATCGCTTTATCTTTAGTCCGTATTTGCTATTAAGTTTAGTGAGTTGGGTAGCAACTAATTAACTCGTTAGTTGGTAAAAGGGATAAGTTTTAATTAGATTGTCGCAGGATTTAGGAATTTCGCTAGCTAGTTGGTTGAAGTTCTTGGGACTAATGATGTCTTCTTTGTGATAATTGCATTAATTAATTTAAAGTCGGGCTGGTTCGATTCTAGATTAGTAAGGGAGATAGGGTGAACTTAGTTAGTGAGCATCTCTATAGTTGGTCTACTATACAACTTGAGATGTCGATGATAAAAATTTGAACTTAGATGACTAAACTTATGGGGTTTAATGCATGCTTGATCACTTGTTAATATGCATGTTCAAAATTTCTTTATGTTCTGTTTTTAGTGTTAACAGTTTCTGCTTTTATTAATTAGTTCAAGTTTTTGATCAAAACCACCATCTTTGCATATGTGTGGTATGGTATGTGGTCTACTGTGCTTTCCTATTTGATGAGGCCACATATTAAAGGACTTCAACGACTAGATTATGCCAAAATTAATCATAGAACAACCTAATTAAAATAGGTATTTGAATCTGGAATTTTAGAGGTGGTATAGTAGAGTTGATTGATGAGAAAACTTTCAGCCCTTACATTCTCTATTTCTGTTGTGTTTAAATGTCTACATGTGATTTTCCAGCATCTCATTATATATTTGTTGATTCTATAAGTCTCAAAGGTTAAAAGTTGAAGGCTTAAAATAACTTTGAAAAGAAGAAATACCAAAACTACACATTTGATCTATTATGCAGATGGTTGTCCAACACATATTTTGTGTAAATTGCTTGATTATAATTAATCTATACCTAGGAACTAGTCGCCTATACTTGGTTTGTGTTTGGGTATGTTTAGGGAGTTATTTAAATGTTATAATGCAATTAGGAAACCTCCTAAAGTTATTTTCCTAAAGCCAGAATTTAGAAATATGCAACTTAAATATAAAAGTGTTATTCTTAGACTATTTATGCAATCATATTTGAAAGTTGACTATTTGCTGCTATTTTCTCATTTTCTCTACATGGTTTTTACATACTTTTAAGTCTAGTATGCCTAGAAGTTCAATTGAAAGATGATGAGATTAAATTGAACTTGAAAAGAGCACTCATGAATGTTCAAAGAAGCTGAATTTACGTTGTTTGCATTCTGTTTTTAAGTTGTGCATTCAGTTCTAATTTTTTGATGTTCCAACATGATTTTAGCTTGTTTTAAGTGCCAAAGACAGATAAATGACAACTCACATGTTGGGTTAGTAAAGGGATTTACATAGAATACAATCTTTGAAGTTTAATGAGAAGAAACTAGTGATTCACATGTTGTTTTAGTGTGAAAATTCCAGATCTGATTTATTGGGTTGTATGAACATAATTTTCTGATTTAATGGGCTGAAATTTGGTAAATAATATGGGTACAAGTAGTGCATAAGTTTGAGTTAAATTAGACATCAAATTATAGGTGTTTTCACCTTTTTTGTGACCAGAATTTTTCTAAATGAAGTTTAGTTTATTCGGATTTATAATTACATACATTTACTTATTAATGCTCTTATTTAGTAAAAACAATCATTTGCATTCAAACTTAAATTTTAATAAACAAAACCCTGCTTGTGGGATCAACTCTTATTTCACCCTATACTAACTTGTTAATTAATTAATGCTAGAAATAAGATATTAATTTGTATACGCTTGACGATGCATATCAGTTATTTATGATTAGTTTCTCCTCTTAAAATTGTATTGAATGGGTTATTTGAGTATGTTTCATATAAGACAAATGTTGTTTTGGAAGGTTCACTCCTTGTTGTTTCAATGTATTGTTATCATCAATTTTTATAAGTGATTCCTTCTAATTCCTCATGCCTTATGTGGTTTACGGAGTGAGAGCTTGAATTTGAGCTATGAAACGTAGTCTTTACATTCATCATGACTTATGGTACCCAGTGTTGAACGAATGTTAGTTTTTGCACTTGATGTTGCATTGAGTGTTACTTTTGTTTCACTAACTTCGATGACTTTTGCACAACACTATCCAAATACATCTCACCTTACCTTGCCCACATTACAATCCTAAAAAGTCCTTTGATTCATGATTACGCATGTGACTCTTAGTGGTGGAGAAATGAAATGATATGCAAAGTTATAGAATGTTATGATCATGAATGGTGTTTGAGTGTACATGCCCGTTTGGTTGAGCTTTTATCAGTAGAGCTTTTATTAGTAGAGCTTTTGTCAGTAGAGCTTTTCTGAGAAGAGCTTTTTTAAAAAGCTGGTTGATTGTTTGGCTGTCAATTAAAAAAAATAGCTTTTTAAAAAGAGCTTCATACAATAGACTGTTTGGCAACATAAAAATAAAAAGCACTTTTATTAATTTTAACTATATTTTATTTTATAATAAAATTATTTATGCTAAATAATATTTAAAGTATACTAAACAATATGCAAAGTACCGTCTCGTAACCGTTTTATAGGAAATAATTAAAGAGATGTCTCATTTTCTTGTAAGAAATAAAATTAATATGAAAAATAAATATTAAAATATGTAAAAAAACTTAAATAATATTATAATCTCAAAATAAATATTTAAGTTTGAAATAGTTAACTGCATAATACAAGTTAACTAAATTACTTAGAGTTATAATAAAATTAAAAATTCTAACAAAATACTAATCATCCCTAATGTTAGTCCATCTCCTACATTAAAACTATCAATGCTATACATGTGTTAACAATATGTATTTCTTTATCTTCGTACGTGTATTTATAAGGAATATAAAAGGTGAGTCACATCCTGGGTATAATATTATTCTCCTTTTACTGTTATCGAACTCAAAAGAAACTTTTAACACAGAGGAGTAACGCAGACTCCTCTGCGTTTACGCAGACGAAGGTCTGTGTTGTCAACGCAGACCTTCGTCTGCGTCTACGTTCCCTTGTGCGTTGAAACGCAGAAAAATTATAATTTCAAGAAGACGAGAGGCTGAGAAGATGAGAGGCATTGAGCAGAAGCGTGGTGAGTGATGATCAGACGTTTTTGCTTTTTGGGGCTTTTCACGTAAGGGATGGATAGTTTCTTTACGTATGTGACGCGATTTTAGCTTTCTGATAAAGTTAAAATTTGGGATTTTTTGAAAAGCTCAAATTTTTAGCTTTTAAAAAAGCTGTATTTGAGTTTTTAAAAAAGCTATTTCTACTTCAAAAGTACTTTTAAAGTTTAGAGCCAAACACTTACTTTTTCTTTAAAATAGCTTTTGCTGTAGAAAAAAGTACTTTTGGACTCTCCAAAAGCTCAACCAAACGGATACTAAGTCGTTTCCCAAGGTAAAACATTAAATATGACCACATAATGCAAAAACCAAAATGGGGTCATCAACTAAAATTGAGAACCAATAAACCAAATAAAAAGTCACACCCTACTAAAGGATGATTCATATGATCATACAAGAAAATTGTAACAAGTTAAGATCTCATATAAAGAAGACACCACTATAGGAGAGCCATGATGAATAGCTTATCTAATTAAGAAAGTATTACCATTAGATAGAAGCTTTAAATATATAAATACATATCTGTAATTTGTTTTCAAGAAAAAAAATGACTCATTTGGATACAAAAGGAATCAAGTCTTACAAACAATACCATAAGATTCATATATAAAAGAAGTTCTTTCAACTCCATGATTCTAAAAAAAACCCTATAGTGGCAAGCCTTAGGTGGAAAAAAAGTCTTTTCAGATCAAGACAAGCTTACATGTTAGTAAGCTTTAAGTCTAACAAAAGTCTCTTTACCTTAAAATGTGCAGACTAATAGGTAAGAGAAGTGATTTTAGCTCCCTAATTTGGCAAAAAAGAAAAACTGTAAGCCTATAATCCTTAGGTCTATAATAAGTCTTTTTGACTCACTGGCTTAAGAAAAAAGGAACTAGTGCATGTGTAGACTCATAAGACTCAAGTTCAAGAGAAGTCCTTTAATCTCTCCGAGTCCTGAAAGAAACCTACAAGCTTGCATGCCTCAAGTTGAGGAGAAGCCTTTTCTACTCACTGGCTAAAAAAAACCCTACATGCTTGTAAGCCTAAGGTTTAAGTGTAGTTTTTTCAACTCTATAAATTTAAAAAATAATTGCATGCTTGTAGGCCTCAAGTTTAAGAGAAATCTCTTCAACTTTTTAACTAAAAAAAAAAAGACTTGCAGGACCTAAATCTTAAGTCCATGTGAAGTATTTTTAGTTTCCCAACTTTAGAAAATATTCTATGGGAGTAAATGCATTACGTTTAGGAGAAGTCTCTTTAGTTACTTAATTCAAGAAAAATACCTACAGGTCTATAAAACTCAAAATCTATGAGAAGTCTCTTTATCTCCTTTAGTAAAAAATTATAGACTTATAAACCTTAAGTCTAAGAGAAGTTTGTTCAGCTCCTTGATTCAAACAAAAATTTGTAGGTCTTAAGGTATCAAACCTAATAGAACTCTTTAGGTTTTATCTCGAGAACAAAAATTAGACTCACAAACCAAAGTTCAAAAGAAGTTTACTCAATTCTTCAGTTCAAGAAAAAAACTTACATGTTTGCAGGTCTCAACTCCCAAAGAATTATTTTTACCTTTTTGACTTAGACAAAACCTACAGGTCCATAAGTCTTAGATTTAAGAGAAGTATTTTCAATTTTCTGCGTAAGAAGAAAACCTGCAAGCTTGCAAGTCTCAAATTCAAGTGAAGTTTCTTTAGCTTCCTGACTTTTAAGAGAAGTATCTTCAATTTTTCGCTTATGAAAAAAACCTGCAGGCTTGCAAGTCTCAAATTCAAGTGAAGTTTCTTTAGCTCCCTGACTTTAAAAAAAATTATACTCTTAAAATTCAAGTCTAGGAGAAATTTCTTCAGCTCCTTATCTCATAAAGAAAAATCAATATACCTAAGTGCTAAAAGTTTCATTATTGATCTAAGTTTAGAAAAGAGATTAAAGGTGAATGATACAACCTTAATGAGTGTACGAAGTTGAGTCTAATTTATTTAACACAAGCCTTCTTCAAGTTGCTTGTGTACTAAAGGTCGACATAAGAAGCCTAATTATTCAAAAAATGGTAAGTTTAATCAAAATATAATTAATCCAAATGAGGATTTAGAGTAAGAAGCCTATTTATTCTAAAAATGGTAAGCTCAACCAAAATATAATTTAATCATAAGAGGATTTAAAGTCCTATTCAAATACTAATTAAACGTTTTGATATAAATTGAATCTAAACTTTATTAGAGTAGGTAGAATTCAACTTTCCTTCTTAAAGGGGTTTTTTGCAAAAGAGAAACATCTTAAGATAAAATTTCATAACACTAATTGAAAAAATCGAATAGGGTAATCGTTTCAAAAACTTTCCAATTTTATCGCGAACGTCTCTAGCACAAATGAAAACAAAAGCAATCAAAAACAAAATAATAAAAAGTATAAAAAATTTGATAACACAGTTCGACGCACCTTGCCTACATCTACGGGTCCCTCACCCAACTTAATAACTTTCACTGAAGTATAATAGATTTCCCAAGGCTTTACTGAGCCGACACCACTCAACCCTTGACACTATCTCTCAACCTCACTTCCCGTGAAAGAATTTCACACCCAATAATACGACTGACTCGTGTCAACCTCAACAGAGGATTTTCTCAATCAATCTTTTAATGAAAGAACAACAAACAAATAACTCAAGTGATCAATCAACTAAGAACAAAACAATAATACACTTGAGTTAAAAGAGAAAAACAACTCCCCTAAATATGTTGCTTCATCAACGAAAGAACGGAAAATTGTTCATCGAAAGATTTGCTGTGAGACTTCAATATCTTCACTAAAAATCCCAGAGATGATAATATGCTATTGTTGAAACGAATAGAACTTAAACGAAGGAACTCCAATTTTCAAGTCTCAAAACCTCCATTCTCCACACGACCTCATGAATGTTATTTGAGGATTGAGTTGAGCATTAGCCAGCTTGAAGAAATCATCGTCCTTAAAAGAAAACCACATAAGCAGCACGCAGTGAAGCAAAAAAGCAACACACACGGACGGAGAAGCTCAAAAACAGTGCGTAGAGAAGCAACACGCACGATTTTTCTCACACACACCTCAGGGGCACATCCACGACGTAGTATATATCTATTTTCCAATTCAATTGACTCCTCACTGCATGCTTAATAATACACCCACTGCACCGTAACTCCTCTCACCAACACAAGCTCTTCTTCAGCTATAAATCAAGACATGCACAATACACACACGCAAGACTCCCTAATGGAGATGTGCATAAAATCCCTTCACAAACACATAAGACAACTTGCCTTTATCTTGTATCCCAAAAAAATCACGTAAGCTTTGTTTTTTTATATAATTAATGCCTGTTACACTGTTGATTGCAAAACTCCCACACAAGATGCACATCTTCTATGAATAGAATCATACATGATATTCACCAACACATCTTGTTAAGATACACATTAATTAGAGATAGAACTCTATCACAATTAGAAAATTATCACCAATAGTTTTTTGAATTCAAGTCATTATCCAATTAATATCTTATATGTCCAATTAATAAATAAGATGCTAAAACTAAATAAAAGATATATAAGATATATCCTATCAAGAGTAACCTTTATTCATGAATTAAAAGCTTGGCTCGAACCTTAGGGTACTGTAGTGGAACGTCACAATGCTCAACAAGGGTAGGATTCATAATCGATGAGAGCCCATTCAAGTTGAAAAGAATCAGATCTTCGTAGGACAGTGTGTTGCCAATAGCCACCAACTCATCTACAGTTATGGAGATAAGAGAGAGAAATTCAATGATCATGTTGGAGCCTTTCTTTGGTGCGTAGAGGCGGTGACGGAGAAGAGAACTTTAGGAAACCAATTGTTTTATGAAATGATCTACAAGTCTAAGCCAAAGTGCAGGAGCCATGTGATAGCTGAGGGCTAGTTGTGTGATCCATGGGAAAGCAATGTCGTGAGGAAGCAGTAGACAAGGCGATCGTATTGGTGCCGTTTTGAAACTATGGAGACGAAGATTCTGAGCTGGAGGTTGTAGCTGGCAGGGAGATAGTGTCTTTTACATAACTAATAATGTCATAGGTAATCAAAATAGCCTGAATTTGATTTTTCCAAATAAGATAATTGGTGGAATCCAATGTTGTTGTGAGGAAACTAGTAATTTGATTGAATGGTACTGTTGGAGTATTGATGTTTCCCATTTGATTGTGTTATTGAATTTATTGGAAATGCCTTCAAGGATAATTCTAACGAAGTGTTGATTGTCTTCTGAAGTGTGGATGTTGGTGTTGTTAGTACCTGCTGTGATAATTTTGTCAAATTGTTATAGCACGAATGATGTTATGATTGAGAAGTTAAAGAGTAAGATGCGAGTTGGGAGCTAATTGGTTGGTGGTAGTTTATTTCATATGCATTGTTTTGCCTATATTCTTAA
>JANKOD010000004.1:14380756-14392406 GCA_026284645.1 Erythroxylum acuminatum | reverse complement strand
ACCAATTCTATACAATTTGTTATTATCAAAACATAAGTAAAAATTAATTTGTCAACCACCATTGGTCCAACATTTTATTCTTGTGATGCCATGGGGAATATAGTGATGTTTGTCAGTAGTGTTCTCTTATCATAGGATATGTACTGGAATGACCTACGGGCGTTCCGGTGGGTACTTTACAGTAAGGGGGCGCTACAATAACACATTATTGGACAAATTGTGTTAAGATAATAATTTCAAACTCATAAAATTATTTACCTAATATTAAATACGGATAAATGGAATTAATATAATATCAATACCATGCTTATGTGTAACCAAAACTGTCACGTATAACAAAAAAATCACACATTCAATTTAATATGGGAATATCATAAATGAGTATAAAGAATAAAATACCCCAATATAACTAATATAAGACCTTTAAGCATTCAATACCACATTTATATAGAAAACACATGATCACTCTTAACAAATAAGCAACATATTAACTCTAATATGAGAATATTATAAATGAGTACGAAGAATAATAGCCCACAATATAGCCAATACTATAACTCCATACATTTAATTATATGGTTATGTATAAAAAATATAATTTCTTATAAAAGATAAGTCACACCTTGACTTTAATATATGAATACCATGATTAAGTACAAAGAAAATCATGTCTTATTATAGAAAAACCAAAAAACTATATATTTAATACCACCCTTTTGTATAAAAATATCATCACTCATAATAGATAATTAATACATTGCTTTAATATTTAAAATACCATGATTGAGTATAAATAATATTATGCCTCAATACAGCCAATACCAAAACCTTATATTTTAAATACAATGAATATTTACAAAAAAGAAAATACCATCACTTATAACAGATAAGTTATATCTATACTTTAATATAAGAATCTTATGACTGAATACAACGAATATCATGCCTCAATATAGAAACTATTAGAACTCCATAAATTCAATGCCATGTCTCTTCAAAATATGTATTAGATTTGAATATCCTACATTATACATTTATAAAGATTAAATGTTCCCAATCCATTTTTCATAGCAACAAAATATAATATGTAAAGGCATGACCAAACATGGTTAATCTATTGTCAATCTTAATATTTCCATATAATTTAATAAGTTATGGATACTAATGAAAATAATCTAACCTCTTATACAAAAGTAATTCTTAAAGACAAATAATACATAATTGAATTAAGATGCCCCACTTTCACTCACATAACACTTAGTTATTGAAATATGGAAATGAAATAGAAAATGTAAGTAAAAAACACATCCATAAATGCCTACATAACCCTAAATGATTGATAACTGAACTGTTAATTACATAGTTTCGTTATTCCATCATCCTTATTTAGTTATGCACTATCCTCTTCATCACTAATGATGATAACTTTGACCTTTTGTTTCTTTACTTTCATATCATCCTCACTCAAGAAACATCTTTTATCCTTTCTAGATAACCCACCCTATGATGGACATATTATTTATGCTTAAGTTAACAGCAATGTCATGAAATCATATAGTGATGCCAAAATATTTCATGATAAAGAATTTGGCAATTCAAGATACAAAATTTTTTTTAATTAATTAGATCAATATATATTTAGCTTTAACTTAAGTAGTTTGGGTTCTTTACAAAGTCTCTAATTAACATGTATTTTTAAGACTAACCAGAATCTTATTTCCCTCATATATTTTTAACAAAAAAAATGTCATGCATCTACCCTTAATCACATGTTTATTTTACTGAGGTGATAAAAATTACCATGTCACAGTGTTGTACATGATATATTATGATATAATATCCATGCATCAAAATTGATCATCATACAAATAAAATAATAATTCTATTATATATTATATCCACCAATAAAAATAATATTAAAACTTTGTTAATAACTTTAATTGGAGCTTAGTCCATATATGGTTAGTAAACATGCAATAGCTTCTTCACGTAAATTACTTGGAAAAGTAAATTTAAGGCAGGCTATTAAAGCAACTAGATCATCGTCATTTTGAAAGGATTTCAGATTGTGAGATATAGGATTATTTAAGCAACATATGGAGCTAGTTATTATCATGTGTTCCAAAATGGAGGACAAGTCATGTCATTATGTATGATCAACAAAGCTAATGGGCCATACAGGAAGATCTAAAGTTATAACTCCCCCATTTGCAAAAGTGGTTAAGAGTCAGAGAACATAAATTATCTTATTTTTTACAAGTTACAAGGATAAGTCCAAACTCAAGTTCCATAGGTCTATTGTAAAATAAAATAAATCATAATTACGAAATTAAACAAGTTGGATAGCAATAATATACTAAAGAAATTTCATATTTAGGATAATCTGGTCCTAACAAATTCATTCAAGGTTTACAATTTTTAAAAACTACTAATTGTACTAAAAAAGAAAAAAAATGAAGTTTAAAATTCCTTAAGAAACTACAAATTCAACCAAACAAACAACAAATTTGAAGTTTACAATTATTTAAGCAACAACCAAAAACTATATATGGATATAGTTCAATTTATATTAGAAAACCTTCTTAATAAAGAAATTAGTATCAAAAAGCTACTACGAGTTTAAAAAATTTTAACATCTAACATTAACATCATTTTCACTGATTTTCATTAATAAAGATAAAAAAATTTAACCTATTGTTTCTTTCCCATTACAAAAAATCTTCTATGAGTTTCAATGATGTGTACATTCATTTTTTTCATTTAATAACTAACACCATAGATAATTTGAAACATCGCCCATTACACATAATACATTTAAGTAAAAACTATTAATATATGCATAAATCGATTACAAAGAATGATACTAAAGGTGCTAAACATTAAAATATACTCCTATACTTTCTAAAGAGGAATAACGATAAAGACAAACCCATATTTCTTACCATGTACTATATCCTATGTGATCCAAAGAGGATGGAATATTACAGATAACTATTAAATAATTTAATTCAATTTATATTTCCACAAACTAATGTTTTAATTATTTTCAATTCATTAAATGAAACAATAATAGCAAAACACAACCTTGGATTAATAATAATGAATGAAATTTCATTCTTATAAAACCTTATACAAAATTCCATTTGCATTAGTTAATCATCAATTCAATACAATAATGGAAAATTTTTAGCTATATCTAAATTTCCTATTTTCCTTTAATAAGGAATGCGAATTTGACTAAAATTTCTATATATTGTACATATAATACCATGATTTGTCTTAAATTACATAAATTTAACAGTGAATTTGATGTAATCGAACATTTTCTTGTGTAAAGTAATTCATTCTTATGTTTAATTTTATAACTAGTATCATTGTTAAATACAAACTTGTGTATAGGAACATGACCGTGTTCTTATATATTATACAATAAGATGATTGTGTTCCTATATGGATGTTTATGCCTATGTATAATCTCTGCCTGGTTTAGAGAATAACAAGACCACGAATATGATGGTGTTTGTAACAATGTACAAATTTGCAAAAAGGGATGAAATTCTTATAGAACATTTTTAGATAGTTATCTTAAATCATAAGTTAGTTACAATTTGAATTTAAATTAGTGAAACACGTCGATTATGTCTTTAGATTCATATAAAAAAATAAAAATTTCATTCAAACTTATGATAAACAATCTATGAAACTTGGATTCATAAACTTAAATGAAATTGAAGGTTATGATATCTTAAATGTACTCCTAATTGAATTATTTGATCATCAATTTTAAAAAATTGTAAAATATTTTCAATAATTTCTAAAATATTTAATTTTCAAATATTTACTAAGTTTATATAGATAACAAACTTAATTCCACATATTCTATGAAATTAGGTTAATTATAACATGAATTTCATGAAATTTACATAATACACCAAGTTTTAACTATTAAATGATTAAAAAAAACGACTGTATGAACACAAATATTAACATAGCCATGTTAAAGTCAATGTAGTAACATGAACCTAAAAAGTGATTAACAAGGCCATAACAAAACTTGTGTTCAAAACTAACATCTATAGCTAAACAAGACTACGAACACGACTTTGTTATCAGATGTATATAATAAAACACATCCATGACACACCTATATTCTAAGTCATATGTGTTAAGTCATTTAGTCCTATCTATTAGAGCCCAACACGGTTACTAGTGACTGCTGTCGCCTGCAACCAAATATAAAAAGAAACCAACTTTCTACAACACAAATTAATGTAGAAGTGGAAAGTAGGAATCGTTCCCACAAAGAATTCAGACGTTAGTAGTTACGCAATAAAAGTGGGGGTTTTAAATTATGAATTAAACATAATTTAATTGAAATACGAAATTGAAAAATAACTAATAACAAAATAATGAGAATTTAACAATCAATAGAAACAAATCTTGATTTTCGATCTCCTTCATTATTGAACTTGCGTTGATCATCAACACTAAAAATAATCAATTTATTAGTTAAGCATTCGTTGTGGTAAATTTTTTTACCTATTTTCTCTTATGTTTAGTTAACTAAAACATGTATTCGAATTAACCCTTATTAATCAATAACCTGGATACGATCTCAAATTTAATTAATTAATAACTTTACGAATCAAGAAAATCAACGAACTAGACAACATACATATGATGTATATTTAGCTTAGACAATTATTTTTCCTAGAATCATGTCCCTAACGTAGTAAACAAAAATCCTAGTTGCTACTTTTGATTAAAAGAATTGAATGTCAACCTGTTTAATATAGCGATTGATTGAATAAAATCACAAACTAGTTGTGCACCTAACTGTAAAATCAAACAATCAAATAATGACCCAGAAAAATAATTAATACTTGACCAATAAATCGATTGAAATAAAAAACGAAATTCTCACAACATTCAGAGTTCAATAACTAGGATTCCGTAAACTAAGAAATAAAAGCTTTGTTACCCAACATCACAATTTTTCCTAACTATTTCGACTGTGGCGGGCGTTTTGACTGTGGCGGGCGTTAGGACTGTCACGGACATTTTCTCTTCTTTTCACGCCACTCCTCTTCTCTCTTCCATAAGCCCTCTATTCTCCTCCCTTTATTACTGTAGCTTTGATGGGACAATTAAAGGTTACATGGACCACCTCACTATTCACGCCACTCTTGAAGCCCTCCTTCCAAACGTTTACGTTTTGGGCTGAGTGGTTTTATGAATTAATTCTTCTGCCACTCACTTATGCCGCCCCCACTTCTATAGCTTGATGTGACAAATTAAAGGTTTGGGGTTGCCCTACTATTCACACCTCTGTCATTTTAATTAGTGGCCAAACATCTATGTCTTGGCCTTGTTTCTGCTCCTTACACTCTTGCAAGACTATTCACTGATGTGACAATTTAATCTTTGGTCTAATGGTACTGTTCAAATCCTTTTAAGCCCACACTTCTCTATTTCTGCGTTTCACTCCTGTGCTACGTCGTTTGCTTTATACTTCCATCCTGCTGCGTTTCATGCTTCTAGCTGTTGCACGAGGCCATGTCTAATTAGGTTCAACGCCTAATTCAGCTCTTTTTATCCCAAACTGTTTTCAGTTCCTTTTATTTGGTTTCAAAATATACCTTGACATAAAACAAGATTAATTTCCATTAAGTATAACTTCAAACTTCAAGAACAAAGAAAATTAACACAAAAAATAGAAAACAAAGACACTAACAGCTACTAACATGATTGTATGGTCAGGCGTGTATTGAGAAACACGGTCATTAACACCCCATATTAGAAGCATAATAAATTTCTTAAGTTGGTAAATTAATAATAAAATTGTTAAATCATATTTGCAAATTTCCCCAAATGTAGTTTGTAGCATAATCAAGGGTCTTATAAAAAGTTAATTTCAATTTTCTTATCATATGAACAATCTTCTCAAATGTTATGGAATCTTTATTTTCATATGCCACTAAATAACATCCTTGCACCACATCGTAATAAACATATTTTGGGACTTTTTTAATCTTTAGCCTATTCAAAAATTTGAACATATTGTGATATATAATCCCCTTAAATTCAAATTTTAAGTAGCTACAATTGGCTAATAGGGTGACTCACTCAATGTAACAATGTACATTCTCACAAAATTGAACTCTTCTCCTATGTCCTCTACCTTATATAATTTGTTATTCCCTTCAGTCTAACTTTTTCTTACCTAACAATACATCACACATATTAGTTCTTCTTTTTTTAATACAAAACATGATATTAATGTACTCCTTTGAAATTACTTCTTAATATAAAATTGTTTCGCTAATGATACCTTACTCCCCATACACAATAATCAAACTTCATTTACTAGTCAATCTTCTCCATAATTACTTCTTCATATTGCTTAAAAAATTATCCCATTATGTTACAAACATGTACATAGCCATCAAAGTAAGTATTCATCTCTCACTTCTTTTTATTGTCAACATTCCCTCTAAAAAATACCACTTAAAATATATTGGATCCTACTTTATATGATCTTATAAACTTAACCCTTGAATTATTTCCTAAGTCAAACACCACAACCATTTGATTCTATATTGTCATAAATTCTTTGTTGTTTTTGTTGTTAGCGCTATATAAAAAATCAATGAATGTTTCTTTCAACTTCGTATAACTCTTATAGGAACCAAATTTCTTAGGTAATTTTTTAGTGTATGCCACAAACACATTATATGCTTTACAATAAGGAATACCACCTCAGTGGTGTTATCTATAATCTTACACTTTACTAATTAGTGCATTAGGTGACTTCCCATTCATACACCTCAACTATGTATAGAAAAGCAAACAAAAACTTTTGATCTTCTTGCTACCTAAAAGTGCATAACTAAGCAACATAAACTGCTTGTGACTATTTATACTAACAAATGAGAAAAATATATTTAGTACTTCTTTATGAGATAAGTAGTATAAAATAAGAATACGTCACCAAATTCAACATAAGTTATTCAACTGCATACATCTGCATAGAAAAAATCCTTAACCTTCCTTCCTCATCATGATCAGTTTTGTAGAAAAATACACCATCCTTCTATTTCATTCTAATGAATATCTTATACACCACTTCCATGTCTCTTTTTTCTAACCTCACTCTTCTCAATCTATCTACGTGATTAAGATAATCCTTAAGTGAATTTATCTTATTCTTATATTCATAATAGTTGCAATTATAGATCACACATTTATGCAATCTAATTTCACAACTTTAGTACATTTGCAATCTATGTCTAACTTGACTATCCACAATCTGATTTTGACTCACAAACCTTGCATTACTTGGAATTAGTTCATGGTTTTTGATTAGCCTAGGGCTAAGGTCAATATTAATTTTATCGCAAATGAACAGCATAGCTATAGCTAGCATAGGCAAGTACGGGTTGATCCCACAAAGACGGTAAATACTAGTAGTTACCGTTTTCCATTATCTAGCCTAAGAATCAGATTTTGATTTTAAATTTAAAATAAAATAAAATAAGATTAAACAATTCTAAACTCAAGACAAGTAGAATATAAAGAAAAATCAACATCAAATAGTAGTGTCTCGTTGATGAATCCCTCTAAAAATCATTGAATGTTAAGATTTTATCATGCAATCATATTATTAAATTATTGGACCATGAAAATCCTTATCTTTTGTTAATAACTTGCTCAAGACTATTAACAACTAATCCTTCAATTAATTAATAGAAATCTTTCTAGTTAAAACCTCTAGGATTACTTTGTCGATTTATGAATTTTGCTATTAGGTTTGACCCTGATCCAAAAGATTTATGTCAACCTATCTCTATGTTTGGATGTAACTTCTTCCAATTATCATAGATCTATTCATTCAAGAGGATTTCTCAATCTCAATCATATGAAATCAAATCATGCACTAACATTCTAGATATATTAGAACAAAAATAAAAACACGTAATTGCGCAATGAATCAATAAATATAATTGCTTTGAATAAAAGATTAAAACATATTGTTATCCCAAACTAAGATTCATCACACCTAGACACTAAACAAGTTTAGTTGCTAATCATAAAAAGACAAAATCAAAGATAAACATGCAGAAAGCTAATAAAAAATAAAGAAATAATAATTCTAAATCTCCTTTTCTCTTCTATTGAATTTTCTTGCAAGTATGGATTTGATATTGTTATCTAATGGATATGTTGATGTATTCTTCATATTTTCCTCATCCTTTGATCAAAATCGTCACCTGTTTAGATATCTTACATCTCAAAGCTGTTTAATAATTTGGCTCTTTTCTATTTGCCTCCAGTAGTTTCCTTTATAGCAAAAACTAGGGTTGACTGTGTATGTCCGAAAACCCCTAAAATTATGACCTTACACTTTCGTAAAGACTTAAACAACCATATACATAGTCGTGTAAGTCCAAGATGCTTCAAATCTTCTTTTCGTGCCATGATTTCATCTAAATTCTTCTTCTTTTGGTAAATGAAAGCAAGTATAACCTATAAATGCACTTGGAGTGAATTAATTACCAAATATACAATAAAACTATAAAATATCAAGCAGAATACATTATCATTGTGCACATCTTCAAACTTGATGATACTCTAAATATCATCATTCAATTGACAATATACATAAACATTGCACCCAATTCTTTAGCTACTTCTAGGTTTCATTCTATTCAGCCCTCATAGTTTATGTGACTCACATCTATAACATGAAAAGACTCTACTTTTAAAGTGTTTATTCTTATCTTTCTTTCCCTACCTTATATTAACTATAAACGTGTGGTACCTTACATACTTTTGGTACAAATGAAAAATAATTTATGAGCTTTCAAACTTTATTCCCATTTTGAGCACCTCTTTTATCTCAATATCTTCGACCCTACTACCTGAGATCATTGCATCTGAAGAAATCTTTTTGTTCTCCATTTCATTTATCATCTCCACTTTACCGCTATATTATATCATAAATACCACAACATTATTTAAAAAATTATTGCGTTACATAAAATATACCACTAATTGATATAATAGATACCACTATATGTTAAGCAGTCATAAGTAAATGTATAAAAATATACTACAAAACAAATAGAGGTGTATTATTGGAACAAAGACAATAGATCTTCTTCCTTGTTCCTCTTTTCAACCTATTCTTCTTTCTTCACTAGCCAATATCCACTCTAAATAAATACTAGCCAAGTTAGAACCATTTTAATCACAATTGCTGAAGATTCGAGGCACTCTTAGAAAGATATATATTACTTTTGGAACAATTTACTTGTATTCCTAAGACTCTTTTGAAAATCTTCAGAGCTTTAATCAAGGTGGAGATAGAAATGGCATCAGCTTTTGAAAAACTTATCACATCATCTGCAAAACAAAGATTGGTTAGTTTAAATTTACCACACTTTGAGTGATATTTGAATTCCATTATCCATGTCACAACATTCTCTATGATCTTATAGAGAGTTTGCATCACCAAGGAAAAGATGTATGGAGATAAAGGATCTCCTTGCCTAATCCCTTTGCTGCTTTGAGAAAACCTGGTATGCTGTCCATTCATTATGATGTTATGAGAGGAAGTTATCAAGCATTGTTCAATCCACTGTATGAAATTTCTTGAAAATTCCATAGCATGTAATATATTTGTGATGAAGCTCCAATCAACATTTTCATATGCTTTCCTGAGATCGATTTTGATGCAACAATTAGGTTTGCTTTTCTTATTAAAGTAATTGGTAATGAGTTCTTGAAGTACCATAATGTTATCACCAATTATTCTACCAGGTGTATAAGCGCCTTGAGTATGGCTAATGTGCTTACGAAGAATTCCTTTTAGCCTTTGAGATATAAGCTTAGAAATGATTTTATACAAGGAATTACAATAAGCAGTTAGTCTAAAATCAGCGAAGCTATTCAAGCGACCATTCTTTGGAACAAGAGTGATAAAAGTTTTATTGATCTCTTTAAGAACTGTACCTTTACTAAGAATTCCGTCATAGCTTATGGAACCATATTACCAATGAGAGACTAAGTTTCCTTGAAAATTTTAACATTGAAACCATCTAATCTAGGGGCTTTATGAGGTTGGAGAGATGCAATTATATCCTTGATTTCCTATAATGAAACAGGTCTAGCTAATTGGGTTACATCTTCTGATGAAATAGAGTCATTTAAAATATGCTTCATAAACAGTTTGGAAGAGTGTACATCAGTAGGCTTGCTCATGAGCTCACTAAAGTGTTCATAAATTTCTTGCATAAACTGAGTTTGAGAATCAAGAACAATGTTGTCGTGATTAAGTGAGACAATTCTGGCTTTATAGAAACTATGGCCTTGTGAAATATAGAAGTGTTTATGTCTCCATGTTTCATCCATTCCACTCTTGCTTTTTGTTTGGATATGGAATAATCAAATAATATTACTTAAGAGTAATTGTGTAATGCTTCCGTTTCCCTTGATTTAATTCTCTAATTCCTAGGATTGGCGTATTGTTGTTGTTGTATGTTTTCCAACTCTCTTTTAGTTGTGTGGACAAGATGGTGTTTATTGCCAATATTAGCACTTTAAGAATCTTCATTTCTTGCTTGATTAATTGCAACTTCTTTGAAAAGATTAACTACTTAGATCCTTGGATGTCAGACCTTGATGCAGTCCATAAGCCTTCCTTAAAATCAGCTATTTGCATCAGAAATTCATTAAATCTGAAAGGATGGACAATTCTCTTTGCAGTCAGAAAAGTGAGAATGGGAGTAGGTCTGATAAGTGATTACTAACAAACTTTGAAAAGTAGTTGGGGAAACAAATTCATCCATATTAGATTTGCCACACTTCTATCCAATTTCTACTTATCAAATTAGAACCCAATTGCTTGTTTGTCCATATATAGAAGCAGCTTGCCATTGATATATCAGTACATTGAGCTTCCTCTAAACATCTGCTAAGTTTTGTGCATGGAATACAAACTGACCTAGGTCCCTTAGCCTCCTCAGTTCTTAGAATGGATTTGAAGTCACCTGATAGCATTCATGGGTCTATATTAGAAGTGGCAATTTGTTTGCTGTGATTCCATAAGAAATTTCTCTGATATGCACTATTATGTGCATATATGAAGGAGATACACAATCTTTGATTGAGTAGTCCAATAGTAACTTCTAAATGAATCATTTGATCTTTTATGCTAAATAGAGTCATACAAGACAAAAATTATGCCATTCAGATGACAGGAGATGTTGGAGATGCTTCGCCACTTAGTTGGAAATAATTTAGTAGATTACTGCTCTCCCTTCTTATTCTCATTTCTAAAATACCAACCAAGATAACTTTGTTTTGCAAAATAACGCCTCTAATCATCAGTTGTTTATTAGGGGTATTAGCCCCTCTTATGTTCCAAGTAAGAAAACTCATACGGCTGTCTTCGTCAGGGAGAGTTTTTTCTTCCTATTCGATCTTCGCGTAGTAACAACTTCAAAATCAGGTGTTGTTTCTGTCTGAAAGTTAAGGGGTGTTTGTTTCCCTTTTTCTTTTTCAAATTCGGCAAAAAATCTTGTTTGTTTGAGTTTTTAGTTTTTGTTTTTGGTTTTGGTTTCTTCCGGTTTTCAAAAATTATGAAAAC
>JANKOD010000004.1:14367399-14380656 GCA_026284645.1 Erythroxylum acuminatum | reverse complement strand
TCCTGGTACTGCTCTGGCCCTAGCACGTTTAACTTCGGAGTTCTGATGGGATCCGGTGCGTTAGGGCAGGGAAAACGTGTCTGCAAGGGAGAGGTATCCACATCCTTATAAGGCATGCTTCGTTCTCCTCCCCAACCGATGAGGGATCTCACACTATGAGAATGGCACGTTAGAATAGTCACGTTAACTTATTATGGAATCACACATAACATAAGTATTCAAAATAGTCAAATCTCCTCTTTATATTCACAAAATAAACTTACTTACATTGTACCATTACTATTCATATCTTTGTATTTACATTACATAACATTTGAGAGTTTACAACTCCATACAAATGTTTAACATGAAATGAGAAGCTAAACAAACACATCCTAACTAGACTCCGCAGATGTCAACTAACCAGACCATTGAGCCATTCTTGTTCTCAAAATAATAGTACAAGAATTCTACTTGGTTGCCTTAGAAACTAAAAGTTCCTTGAACTTGAAAATCAACAGTGCAATTTTGACGAGTTTGCGAACTCAGTGAGTGAACCATCATTGATGTGCTCACTCCAGTTAGAACAAAAGTTTCAAGTATATAACCAATTTCAAAAAGTTCAACACAGAATCTAGTATCAGATCCTACATCACATTTTGTTATACAAACATTTCATAACACTATTTTAGAACAATCCATTAATTCATCTCAATCATTCATATGATTCATGTTAATCCATTTTCATTTTATTTTGTTGCGACCAAATGCCTATTTACTGTCCCGTATCTGTTGTAGATACCAGGCTCTTTAATAACTTAGCTTGTGGCTCTTTGTGCACAATTCCTGAGCTTAAAGCTCTTTTTCACGTTGGTCACTCCGATTACAACTCCTTTATCTGATAATGCTTGTCATGTAATGGAATGCATAAATTCACATAATATGTTATCAATACTTTCATTTAATGTGCTAATATCATTTATCACATTCTTCGGATCTGAGTCTGGTATTTAACATTCAGTTGAGTACACATTCCATATTACATATACAATTTAAAAACACTTCCATATACAGTCCCAAGTATTAAAATCCTCGGACCAATAATGTTTGGAATCATAGCAATCATATAAGTAATAGTTCAATAATTGAAAGTTAACCGAAAACAATTCAATCATAGTGAGAAACATCTTGGTTAACTCACAATATGGTCCAGAAAAGCTATTGCCTTGATGAACTGACAATGTCTAGATGCTGACGATCAACTTGTGTTTCTTTATTCATGCAGTACACACATATTTTACACATTACTAAGTTGATCAATCATGTGATTATTCATTCATGCACATGTATAAGTGTCATGTTCAATGAATGCTCAATTGACTTCCTGGGTATGTATCATTATTCATAAATCTTGACCATTCAAACATCATAGCTTGTACACTTCTAGTTTGTAATTGGGTTTATATCTTAAGTAAGTTTGATTACTCTTAATTCATCAATCATACATTCACCAGCCTTTTCTAGGAATATATATTCACAATTTCCCAATTCTGATTTGTTCATATCTAGTTCACATTACTAATATCCTTTGGATCACATTTGTATTTATAAGACCACCTTCATTCCTTTAACACTCATAAATTCCATATTTTAGATATATTGATTTCAAAACAATCCATTCCTTAAGTTAAAACATTAACTAACAACCTAAACTTATCAAACCCTTAACCAATTAGTCAAACATCAATATTTGCTCATTTAAGGCCTTAATCAAGTAAAAACAAGTCCAAATACACCAAACTAAAGTAACTTATCCTCAGTTGATTTAACAATCACACAAAACAGAAAATTTTCATTTCAAAGCATTGCCCATGATCATGGAGGATCTTCCCATGATCATGGGATGAGTGAACTGAATGTTCACTCTCCATTTTCCTTCAATTTCTCTAGATTCTAAAACCTTCATTCCAAATTCATAACATCTTCATAGTTAATTTTACCTTAACTATACTTCAATTCCTCATCAATTTCATCTCCAATTCCAACTCAAAATCATTCAATTGGAAGCTTATAAACTATTTATCTTTCATGCATACAAAAATAAAACAAAAACTTTCATTCACTTAATCTCATCATATACGTAATCCTAGTTTTTTTTTTCGAATTCAAGAAAACTTCACTAGCACCTTTCTCTAGTATAAATTCACCTTCATTTAAGCTTCAAATCTCAATCTAAATCATCCATATAGCAACCTAAAACCTACAGTTCTCAAGCATCAAAACGAAAATAGAAAAGTATCCAATTCATGTATCATTTTTTCAGCACGCTTCATCATCAACACTACATGCTATCCATCCCAATTTAATCATTATAAACTCTATATTACAACATATGAGAAAGATCAGTACTTTGCTTAATTGTTTAGCTCAAGTTCCACCTCAATTCATCAAGTCTACTTTGCCTTATATGCATGCAAGATCATCTCAAATATAAGGTGGGAATTGGATGGTTTTCAGCAACAAGAAAAAATGAAGATGAAAGACAACAACATATAGCTTTCTTGATGCATAATTTTGTCAAGATTTTGGAGTGGTAGGAGTAGTAGGGTAGATAATTCGGTGGTGAAAGGGAAGAGAGGAGAAGAATGAATATAGCAGAACAACTTCTGCATTAGCTTAACTCATTAGGTGCTAGGAGTCACCATTTGATAATGGCATTTGTCCCTATGCATGCATTTCATTTTTCCTCTCCAAAAGCTGCCAAATGTCACAATCGTGGTAGGCCATTTGTCACTCAACCTCTAAGCCATTTGTCACTCAATTATTTGTTCTAAATGTCATTCAATTCTATTGCCATGTGTAACTTATTTCATAGGCTTAGTCATCCTAAATTTTCATAAGTTAATTTGACATTTTTCCTAAACTAAATGCACATTTTAATTCATCAATTTTCCAATTGTTACAATTAATTCCAAATTTACTAATTATAATCCACCAAACCAAATTTCAAGACATAAGCAAAACACAATTCACATGATGATCATTTTAAACCTTTCATACCCTAGAATATGTCAATTGAGTGTACATACAATCTTTGTAAATGTTTTCTAAATCGTGATTCATGTATGCATGAGAATGAAATGCACTTCATAAATTCTCCAATGATATGACTCATGTGCAATAATCTAAGGGTTACCGGCTATGACAAAACTCCCCTTTAAGAAATTTCTTCCTTAAAATTCTTACCTGATTGATCAAATTAATGGGGGTACTGATTCCTCATGTTCTCCTAGTCTCCCATATGGCTTCTGCTCTTGAATGATTCCTCCAAAGGACTTTAACCAATGGGATTACTCAGTTTCTTAATTACTTAGTATAATATCCAACTATTTTGGCTGGTTCCTCTACATAACTCAAATTAATTGCAATTTCAACTTCCCGTGTCGATAATACATGTGTTGGATTTGACTTATATCTCCTGAGCATGCTAACATTGAATAGATTGTGAATCTGATACATCTCTGGTGGTAATGCTAACTTGTAAGCCAATGATCCTATTCTCTCAGTAATCTCATAAGGACCAATGTATTTAGGGCTTAACTTTCCATTTTTACCGAACCTCAGCGATCCTCACCAAGGTGACACTCTGAAGAACACCTTAACTCCCACTTGGTACTCTATATCCCTTTGGTGTTGATCCACATAACTCTTCTTCCTGTCTTGAGCTTCCTTGAATCTACAACGGATTAATTTTATCTTATCAATGGTATCTTGAATCAACTTTGTGCCTTCAACAATCCTTAGGCCCTCTTCATCCCAATACAAAGGTGATCGATGCTTTCTATTATATAATACTTCATATGGAGCCATACCAATACTACTGTGATAATGATTATTATATGCAAATTCAATGAGAGTTACATATTGATCCCATGCTCCTTGAAACTCCAAAACACAAGCTCTGAGCATATCCTTAACAATCTTAATTGCCCTCTCACTCTGTCTGTCTATCTGAGGATGAACTGTTGTACTAAAATTTAACTTTGTACCCAATGTTATTTGTAAACTACCCTAAAATCTAGAAGTAACCCTGGGATCCTAGTCTGATACAATTGATATTGGAACTTCATGTAATCTCACTATTTCATTAACGTACCTCCAATCTAACTGATCTAATGTGTTATTTTCTCGCACAGGTAAGAAATGTGTCGATTTTGTCAATCTGTCAACAATGACCCACATAGCATCATGTTTCCTCAGGGTCCTTGGCAAACCCATAATGAAATCCATTGTGATCCTCTCCCATTTCCACTCCAGAATAGGTAATGACTGTAACGTCCCAACTACAGCCTCATGTTCTGCCTTAACTTGTTAGCATGTCAAACATTAGCAACATACTCAAACCGTTGCTTCTTCATCCATGGCAACCCAAAATGTTGTTTCAGAGTATTGTACATCTTGGTAGTACCAAGATGCATAACATAAGCTACCATATGTGCTTCCTCCAAAATTTCTTTCCTCAAATCATTAACAGCAGGTACATATAATCTCTACTTCAACAATAATGCACTATCTCTCAACTCAAACTCATAATTCGAGTTCTGTATCAACTTCTCAAATAACTTCACTAATTCTGGATCCTTACTTTAAGCTTTTTTATCCTTTCATGCAATATTGGTCTAAGCTTCAACGTAGCTAGCACTGCTTCATTCCATCCCAAACTTAGCTCAGCATTCAATGCTCTCAGTTGAACTATGTTTGGTAACCTTGAGGTCTGAATTAGTGCTACACTGCTATTAGATTTCCTACTTAATGCATTAGCCACAAAACTCCTTTGACATTCAATAGTCCATTGAAAAGGTACATTTTCTTGAGAAGATTTGTCAAAGGGGTTAAGATTAATGAAAACCCCCCAACAAACCTCCTGTAATAACCTACTAGCCCAAGAAAACTCCAAATCTCAAACACATTTCTAAGGGCTTCCCACTTCATCACTGCCTTAACATTCTATGGGTCTACATGTATGCCCTGTCCAGATACTATATGACCCAAGAACACCACTTGCTCAAGCCAAAATTCACTCTTACTGAATTTGGCGTACAATTGCTTCTATCTTATTATCTGTAAGACTAACATCAAATGCTTAAAATGTCCCTCTTTACTCTTCGATTACACAAGAATATCATCTATGAATACAATCAAAAAGTGATCTAAGTAAGGTTGAAATACCTTATTCATCAATGCCATAAGGGCTGTCGGAGCATTCATTAACCCAAAAGGCATCATCATAAACTCAAAATGCTCGTATCTAGTTCTGAATGCACTATTTAGTACATCAACTTCTGCTATTTTTAATTGGTAGTACCCTAACCTTAAATCCAGTTTAGAAAACACCTGAGCTCCTTGTAACTGATCAAGTAAATCATTTATTCTTGGTAAGGGATATTCACCAATTCAATTTCCTATAATCAATGTATAATCTCAAAGTCCCATCCTTCTTCTTCACAAACAAAACTGGAGCTCCCTAAGGTGACATATTAGGCCTGATAAAGCCCTTATCTAAAAACTCCTGTAGTTGAGTCTTAAGTTCCTTAAGTTTCATAAGTGCCATCCTATAAGGAGGAATAGATATAGGAACAGTACCTAGAACAAGGTCAATAGTGAACTCTGGTTCCCTACCTAGGGGTAATCCTGGTAATTCAGTGGGAAACACATATAGGAAATCTCTAACAACTAGGATATCCTATACTGTCTGCTCGATTTGGTTATCAGTCACTAAGGCTAGATAAGCCTCACATCCACTTCGAATCAGCCTAAAAGCACTCATTGATGAAATCAATCTAGCTGGCACTGCTTGACTAACACCTCGAAATATTACTCTTGGCTGATTAGGAGATTCAAAAATGACTTCTTTAGTATAACAATTCATTACAACCTTATGAATAGTAAGCTAATCCATCCCTAAGATGAGATCTATCTCTTTTAACTATAGTACTATCAAATCAGCTTTCAACTCAGCCTGGTCAACCTAAATAATATGCCCTTTACACACTTCTCCAATCACTGTAGTACTACTTACTGACGTACTCACCTCTAAGTCACATTTCAACATCTCTCTCTCACAATGCAGTTTAGATGCCAAATGTGGTGTGATAAATGAATGCGTAGATTCTGGATCTAACAATGCAAATGCCTCAAATTGTAACACACCTGCAACAACATCTAGAGAATTTTGTGCCTCCTGTTTGGTAATAGTAAAGATCCAAGCCTAGAATTGCGATTGGTTACTCCACATCTTAGTTCTAACATTAAGAACTGCTAAACTTGTTCTACCCTTACCTTTGCCTCTCTGTCTTGCTCCACTGGCTCTACTTTATTAGATAGTCGTCTCAGTCACTGATCCTCCTCTCACTCTAGACTGTGCTCCCAAAATCATGGGAAAGTCTCCAATCTGATGCTCAAAAGAGCCACAATGTAAGCAAGCTCCTAATATCTTCCAACATTCTCCACCATGTTTATTTCCATAATGCTCACAACTAGGCATCTGTTGTGTTTTCCCTCCATATGTCTATCTTCTAGATGCATGACCTCTATCATTACCAGCATGAACAAAATCGTCTCTCAGTCTAAACCCTGACTGCCTCGATCTAGTTTGTGATCGTGATGATCTATTTTGGCATTTACTAAATCTTCTGCTATAGTCAGCTTGAAACTCACCATGCCTCTTAATTCTAAACTCCTGTCTATACTCTCCTTGTTCATCTTTGAATAACTGCTCAATCCGAATCGAAGCAGCCCTTAACTCAGTGAAACTATTCAAATTGGTAATAGTCAACCTTGTTCTAATATCCATATTCAATCCGTCCTCAAACCACCTACATTTATCTTCCTTAGTCAGAATCAAAGCAGTAGCATACCCCATTAATTCATTAAACTACACCTCATACTCAGCTACAGTAAGATTGCCCTATTTCATATCTTGGAATTCCTTCATCTTCCTATCCAAATAGATTTTTGTCTTTTAATTCCCCTTAAATACCTTCAGAAAGTCTCCCCATGTTAGTCTACATAGTCGGGTGGAATTGCCGAGAACAGTCTTCCACTATTAATAAGCCTAACCTTGAAGTAATGAGACTATGTAGTCAAACCTTTCATCGGACTCGCAATCCATCTGACCAAACACACTTTCCATTCTTTACAGCCAATCTTCTGCCTCGGTAGGGTCTGTACTTCAATAAATGTCTATAGCCCCCTGCTTCCCAAGTTTATCATACCTTCTTTCTCTCCTCTCAAGACCCCTTTGAAGCATTTGGTTAAACTAGAGTACTGGGGACTCTCTATTGGCTCCTATAAACTCAAGGTCAGCTGATTCTGCCACTCGATCTCCTATAGTGGATGACCTAAAACAAACAATAAGTGTGATCACTATACGAGTCTCTTACTATATGTCAGGTTTAAATGCTTATATATGCCCCTATGGATGCCAAGTCATGCTCTAATACCAAAATTGTAACATACCACTTCCATAGAGCATATGCCCAAACATCTAGAGGACATTCGAGGACATACCCTATGAGAATGGCACGTTAGAACAATCACATTAACTTATCATGACATCACTCATAACATAAGTATTCAAAATGGTCAAATCTCCCCATTATATTCATAAAATAAACTTACTTACATTGTACCGTTACTATTCATATCCTTGTATTTACATTACATAACATTTGAGAGTTTACAACTCCTTACAAAATGTTTAACATGAAATGAGAAGATAAACAAACACATCCTAACTAGACTCCTCATATATTTGTTGACCAGACATTTGAGCCATTTTTGTTCTCAAAATAACAGTACAGGAATTCTACTTGGTTACCTTAGAAGCTAGAACTCGCTTGTACCTGAAAATCAACATTGCAATTTTGATGAGTTTGCGAACTCAGTAAGTGAACCATCATCGATGTGCTCACTCTAGTCTGAACACAAATGTCAAGTATATAACCAATTTCAAGAAGTTTAACACATCATCCAGTATTATATCACACATCACATTTTGTTATATTTCAATAAGTACAAGTACAATATGTATACAAACATTTCATAATACTATTTATGAACAATCCATTAATTCATCTCAATCATTCATATGATTCATGTACAGTTATATATATGCAAATGCACATGTGATTCCATTTTCATTTTACTTTGTTGTGACCGAGCCCTTATTTACTATCCCGTATCCGTTGTGGATGTCGGGCTCATTTCGTTTGCTGTCTTGTATCTATTATGGACAACGGGCTCATTAATAACTGAGTCTGTGGCTCTTTATGCACAATTCCTGAGCTTAAAGCTCTTTTTCACGTTGGTTACTCTAGTCACAACTCCTTTATCTAATCATGCATGTCATGTAATGGAATGCATCAATTCACATAATATGCTATGAATATTTTTCATTCAATGTGCCCATATCATTTATCACGTTTTTTAGATCTGAGTTCGACATTCAACATTCAATTGAGTACATATTCCATAATACATATACAATTTTAAAACACTTTTATATATAGTCCCAAGTATCAAGCTCCTCAGACTAACAATGTCTAGAATCATAACAATCATTTAAGTAACAGTTCAATAACTGAAAGTTAACCAAAAACAATTCCATCATAGTGAGAAACATCTTGGTTAACTCACAGTACGCTCTAGAAAAGCTATTGCATTAATGAACTGGCAATGTTTGGATGCTGACGATCAACTTGTGCTTCTTTAGTTAAGAAATACACACATATTTTACATATTACTAAGTTGATCAATCATATGATTATTCACTCGTGCACATGTATAAGTGTAATGTTCAATGCATGCTCAATTGATGATTCAGGTATGTATCATTATTTAAAAATCTTGACCATTCAAACATCATAGCTTGTACACATCTAGTTTGTAATTAGGTTTATATCTTAAGTTTGTTTGATTACTCTAAATTCATCAATTATACATTCACTAGCCTTTTCTAGCAATATATATTCACACAATATCTCAATTCTTGTTCATTCATACCTAGTTCACATTACTCATATCCTTTGAATCACTCTTGCATTTATAAGAACACCTTTATTCCTTTAACACTCATAAATTCCAGATTTTAGATATATTGATTTCAAAACAATCCATTCCTTAAGTTAAAACATCAATTAACAAACTAAACTTATCAAACCCTTAACCAATTAATCAAACATCAATCTAGGTTCATTTCAAGCCTTAATCAAGTCAAAATACACCAAAGCAAAGTATCTTACCCTTAGTTGATTCAACAATCACATACAATAGAAAATTTCATTTCAAAGCATTGCCTGTGATTGTGGAGGACCTTCCCACGATCGTAGGACGAGTGAACCAAATGTTCACTCTCCATTTTCCTTCAATTTCTCTAGATTCTAACACCTTCATACCAAATTCAAAACATCTCCATATTAGTCCATTAATTATACCTCAATTATACTTCAATTTCTCATCAATTTCATTTCCAATTCCAACTCAAAATCATTCAAT
The DNA here is from genome assembly GCA_026284645.1 of Erythroxylum acuminatum. NCBI lineage: Eukaryota > Viridiplantae > Streptophyta > Magnoliopsida > Malpighiales > Erythroxylaceae > Erythroxylum > Erythroxylum acuminatum. Next base: position 14,371,122 of record JANKOD010000004.1, on the reverse strand, counting down.
TGGTAGCTCATAAACTATTTATCTTTTATGCATACAAAAACAAAACAGAAACTTTCGTTGACTTAATCTCATTATATATATAGTCCCAGTTTTTTACAAATTCAAGAACACTTCACTAGCACCATTCTTTAGCATAAATTCACCTTCATTTAAACTTCAAATCTCAATCTAAATCATCTATATAGCAGCCTATAACCTACGGTTCTCAGGCATGAAAACTGAAACAAAAAAACATCCAAATCATGTATCATTTTTCCAACACACTTTAGCATCAACACTACATGTTATCCATCCTAATTCAATCATCATAAACTTTCTATTACAACATGCGACAAAGATTAGTACTTTACTTACTTGTTTAGCTCAAGTTCCACCTCAATTCATCAAGTCTACTTTGCCTTATATGCATGCAAAATCATCTCAAATATAGGGTGGAAATTGGATAGCTTTCAACAAAAAGAAAACAGTAAGATGAAAGAAAACATCATATAGCTTTCTTAATGTAGAATTTTGTCAAGATTTTGAAGTGGTGATAAATGAAATAGAAGAAAAATTTTAGAGCTATAGGAGGGTGGATAATTCGGCGGTGAAAGGGAAGAGAGGAGAAGAATGAACACAACAAAACAACTTCTACTTTAGCTTAACTCATTAGGTGTTATGTGTCACCATTTCACAATGAAATTTGTCCCTATAAATGCATTCCATTTGTCCTCTCCAAAAGCTTCCAAATGTCACAATTATGCTAGGCCATTTGTTACTCAGCCTTTAAGCCATTCGTCACTCAATTATTTATGCCAAATATCACTCAATTTTACTGCCATATGTAACTTACTTCATAGGCTTAGTCATCCTAAATTTCCATATGTCAATTTGACATTTTTCCTAAACTAAATGCACATTTTAATTCATCAATTTTCCAATTGTAACAATTAATTCAAAATTTACTAATTATAATCCACCAAACCAAAATTCAAGATATTAGTAATAACAATTCACATCATGATCATTTTAAACCTTTTATACCCCGAAATATGTCAATTGAGAGCATATACAATCTTTGTAATGTTTTCTAAATCATGATTCATATTTCTATGTGAATATTATGCATGTGAATTAAAAAACATCATTTCACGTTGGTAAAAAATATCTTGAATTAATACTAAATGAGAACAACGAAACATTCTCCTTAATTAATTTAGGGTGATGAATCCTATCTTGATCATTCGACTATCTCCATATAGTTCATGCTACATCCAATGACTACTGATTAAATGACCTATGATTAAATAGATCATAAATAGTATCAAAACATAGCAATCCCCATACAAGATAACTTTGATGACCTCAAGTCAAAGGATCGCTTACACAATCATCACAATGAGAATATCGTAGACATACAAGTAATGCTCCAAATCGATTTCTCATATCGGGTCTGTTCAGTGAACTTGTTCTCAAGCAAGCACCCACACTTTTGTTTAAGTATCTCTATACTTTAGCGAATGAGATCGACTACTTCCTTCATAAGGAAAAACAAAACGTGTGCTAGTCTTTTTATATTCTATTAATGTCCAATCTTAATATAAAAATGACTAGGAACTTTTAGGGATAATACATAAATTTAAAATGAATCTCATAATTATAATCTCCCTATAATTTCATTTGCAATGTACAATTATCCTATGAACTTTATCATATACTTCTAAATATGTACAAGATAAAACATGCCTTTAAATAATTTTTTACTAAATTACAACTAAAGTGATTGGCCGTAGGGCATAAACCAACAACGATAACCTCTTATACTATAAGATATGATCCATACACTTGCAGGTATTGAGGGTTTTATTATTAGATATAAAACTTGCCCAATAGTAACCCCATCTCTGAAGGTATTTTGAATGAAGTTGAAGTCATAATTATGTGACTCACCCCTTTGTATGCCATTATCGGCCGTCCTCCTATTTTCTCCCCTGGTTTAACCCCCTTTCCAAAGTAAACCGGGACACTATCAGTTACCATCTCCTCTTGCTTCCAAGCTAGGGTGTAGCATTGATGGAGCATTTGAGGGTCCATTATCTTCACCTTTAATTCTACTTCAGTTTTAAAACCTTTCAAGAAGAATCCTAACAAATAGTTTTCAGGTAGTCAAAGTTTATTTGAATATCTATCAAATAACACGCAACAATTTGACACTGACCACTCTTGTTTCAACTCCTTTAGGTCACCAATCAGATCCTCAAAAACATATAGGAACCGAATCATGCATAATAAAATAGCTATGATACCAATTGTTGGATCGAAAACAAAAACATATTAGTTTGACTAAACGGTAGATTTCAAAAACTTTTTTCGAAATCAAAACACAGTGGAAGCATAATAATCAAATCAACATGTTTAATCCATACATGATACGGCATTAGAAAAATAAATAGCATAGGAAGAAGATCGAAATATTACCGACTCTTTTGCTACAGCTTTGACTCCTTGCTATTGTATCCTCTCCACAATATTGTATCCTCTCCTCTTTGTTGTATCCTCAACCAATCCGATTTACCAATTGTTCTCCTTAAACAACTTGGTTAACAAGATCCTTTGGTGGAAAAGGAGAAGAAATATTAAAGAGGTTTTCCTTAGTTGAAAGAAGCCAGAATGAGACTCTTCTCATTACCAATTTCGGCAAAGGAAGAAGGAGAACCCACTTTGGCACCACTTCATTCTATTAAGCAAAATGAAAGAGAGAGCCATAAATGAGACATTCACATATGTTTAATATGGCTAGTTGAAAAGACAAAAAACAACAATGATACTCTCATTTTCAGTTGCAAGATGAAAGAAAGGAGAGAAAGTAACAAATGCACTTACTCCTTTAATCAAAAGAATGCTAAAAGGTTGATAAGTTTTTCTACATGCCAACATTAAATGACAACCATTAAACTCTTTAGTGATAAGACTATTAAACCATTTAACGAGGACACCATTAAACCATTTAATGATGATGAAGCACGATAAAAACCCATCTTAAATTTAGCAATTCAATTCTAAATGTGCAACTGGCCATTTAGCAATAAAACTGAAATCTACATCATTGTAGTTTTGTTTTTACCCTCCTTTTTGTCTTTACAAATCTTGTTTTAATTAATTAATTATTTAATTAATTAAATTAAACTAAACTAAAATCCAGCTCAATATTAAATGTTTACTTTGGGCTTCTAATTAACTGTTAATTAGAGAAATCCCATCATTTAATCATAGGCTTAAAACCCAATTTAATTAATTCTTAACAAAAATGTTTCGATATTATTATTCCAAATCTAATTCATTCCTTTCATTTTATTTTCTTTCCGATAACCTCTATTTATATTTCTAACTTTGCTCGATAACCTTTCATAGAAGCCAAGTGGGGAATCTAGTTGGACTTATATAATTCAAGCTTTAATAAGCCCGGAATTAATTTAATCTCATTATAATTAATTCCAGCTTATTAACCAAATGTCATTCTACTAAAGACAATTAGCTGAACTCTTGAATTACTAAATATTATGAGAACAAATGTTTCAAATAATATGACCGATTGCAAACTGTTGGACCCCATTTTCGGAGCCCAACATTCGATTATAAAATCTACCCTTGGAAACTGGTCAAAAACAATTTATACCAAGGAGTGCAGCATAAGATGCAACCTCGGGTCGTCTCACTTTTTGGAACCGAGGAAAAATGGTTTAA
>JANKOD010000004.1:14323027-14335677 GCA_026284645.1 Erythroxylum acuminatum | reverse complement strand
AAATAAATTTAATATTATATTCAATATTAGGCTCGTTTTAAATGTCTCAATGAGATCTTTGTAATGATATATTTTGTATAAAGTAATAAATATGTTAACTTTAATTACAAAGTAAATTATGTAAATAAATCAATTTGAGATAAGGACATAAAAGGAAAATGCTAAAAAGTTAAGGGATAAAGTTGTTCTTTTATACTTTTGGTGCAATGAATAGTAACACATCAAATTTGGTGTGTTACTATTCATTGCACCAAAAAGTGGTGTGTTACTATTCATTGCACCAAAAAATTTGGTGTTTTGGTGTCTTAGTTGGAGTGAATTTTTTGCACCAAAACACCTAATTTAGTGTTTTGGTGCCTTGGTTGGAGATGGCCTTAGATGTAGGAGTCGACTAGTTAGCCTCCACTTACAAAAGCAAGCACCTTTTGATTTATAAGACACGTGAGAGAGAATGAAGAAAGAGGACAAGTGCGCATAAACATTAATTATGTGCCTGCCTTTTACTTGACTGCTCGTACACCTTAAAGTTCGAGTTTAATTTGGTTATTGGTTTAGAGCGATTATACTGGTCATATTCATACTCATTTTCTTCTTATATACTAATTAAATTATGAAACTTTAATCTTATTTATAATTTATAATTTATATTAAGAAATTATTTGAAAAAATTATTTTGTAAAAAAATATTGCATAAGTCAAGATTAATTATAAATTACAAACTTCTTACCAATAAAGTTTTATAATGAATAAAGTATCATCAAAAAATTTTAGGAACTAATTTTATTGTTTTATTGAATTATAATTCTTTATTCCAATAATATATTTTATTTTTATTTACTCTTATAATTTTTAATTCTTATTTATTATATACTGATTTTATAGTGGTTTAATATCGATTGGTCTTTACGTTTTAAACATTTTCTTTGATAAGTTCGATGTCCGGTCTGTTTTTAAAATATTGAGAAAAACTATATGTTGATTTTATAAAAAATATTTAATTGCTAAAATTACTAATTTTAATTTGTATTACAAAATTATCTAAAATTTAAAGTATAAATTTATCCTTTATTATAAATATATCCTAAAGTTAACTTTACTAATCTTTAGCATTAATTTTATTGACACACAGAGTCTCACATTAATATACATTTAGAATCTTTTATCAAATAAAAATAAATATATTATCTAAAAATTTAAATTTATTAATTAAAATTTTATAAAATAAAATAATTCGTTGACCATCAATTTATCAATATAAAAATAATTAATTTTACGAATTATCAATCGTAAATAAACTTAATTTATGGAGTGATTTATGCTAATAAAATTAACGATAGAATATGTCTACAATAAATTAAATATTTTGATATTTAATTAATTTTGAATACTTTTAATAAGGAAAATATCTGAAACCTTACCTTGCAAGTTGCAACATACTTTAGGCATACCTTAACGGGGTTGTTTGATTGAAGGCATTTCTTAGACATCCATCGCGAAAGGTTGAAGAAAACCACCCAATAAGAATTGTACCGTGATGAGCCCATGTGACTGGTATGTAACCCCCGAACTACATATTCACTGCGAGAAAACAATCATTATTCATTATGCTGTCCCTGCTCTTTGTTGCTTTCTTTCAGTGAAAGGACCTGCGACGCTTCCGATCCGACCTCACCGCGTCGGTCAACAAATTACAAAACACATTCTAGATTCCACACGTATCAATAGTTGTGTCAACAAGAAACTTTTAGAGGGCCAAGTAAACTTAACCAGGAATATCAATCCAGTGCTGGGCCTGGGTGTTAAATCTTTGAGAAAGAAGGAGAAGGTTAATAGTTGGTAAAGCAAATGGGAACTGGAATACAATTGAGCCAAGCAGCGAAACAAGCTGAGAAGCTGAGAGAAAATGGAAAATTGTACTTTGGGAAGGACCGATTTGGAGCAGCTATTGATGCTTATACTGGGGTATTTTTCTTCCCCTTTCTTGAAATTTTGATTCTTTCGAAGCTTTTAGGGAAAATATCGATGGATTGTTTCTCCTTTCGCGTCAAGTTAATGGATTTTGAAATGTTTTATTTGGGGTTGGTAAAATTGAAGGCAATTACGCTGTGCCCTAATGTGGCTGTGTATTGGACGAATCGCGCTCTTTGTTATCGGAAACGCAAGTATGTACGGAGAATTTTCCTTTTATCTTGTTTTTAATATATTTTCTTGGACTTTCTTTTTCAATTCTATAGACGTTGTGGTTTACTGCAGTAATTGGGGGAAAGTCGAAGAGGATTGTCGCAAAGCCATCCAGCTTGACCACAAATCCGTTAAGGTTATTATCTTTATTGTTTTGCTTGAAATGGATTAGGGTTTATAGATAAGCCGTACTTTTTCTCATATGGTGCTTTCTGATTTTTTTTTTTGGGATTATCCATGATGGCTGTTGTGATTTTGTTCTTATTCTTACATTTTCCAAGATCCTATGTGTGGTATGCACCCACTTAGATAGACGCAGTTGCACCGGTTGTGGTAGTTTTAGACTCTTTCCACCATTAGTTCCTGAGGTGTGCTTTGGAAATCTTAAAATCAGGATGTTTATCAGATGATTTGTTGATTATTGCTGATTTTGTTGCATTTGTTTCACTTTGTGTGCTTACAATGTTTACTAGAATGTTAAGTTTCTGTTGTCATTCTCATCAGGTCAATGGTAGCTTTTCATGGCCAGACCATTTCTTCTTCTTGTTATTTTGGGCTTATCTTTCTGCCGTAGTTTGAGAAGAGCCGTGAAGTTACAGTTCAATTTTTTGTTTGATTATTTAGTGAATGTACTTTAGTATGATTAAGTTGGCAAATTACATGTATTTGTAAGCACTTGAAAATGTGGAGCAATGCTTTTTCTCTTTCTCGGTCAAATGAATTTCATACTTGGTTCAACCATAACAGGCCCACTATATGTTAGGACTTGCACTACTGCAGAGGCAAGAGTACACTAATGGAGTAAAGGAATTGGAAAAGGTAGGGACTTGTTTTCAGGTCATTCTTGAAATACAATCTGAATACAGGGTAACTATGCTTCTCCCTTTTGAATATCCTTCTATTGTATCCTTATTCGATAACAACCTGCATTGCTGCTCAGAAGCAAGTTCTGGTTAGCTTCATAGACTTGAGTTGTACAATCTACTGTTTTGCACAAAAAGGGAATGAAAGATATTCTCCTTCTTTGACTTTCCTAGTTTTGAATTTTGTTCACCTTTTTTTTCATGTCTTCCTCATATTTTTCAGTTTGCCTTCATCCCACATAAAAAGAGGAATCATGGATCTGGCACATCTTACTTCAAGCAGTCTTGTCTTTTTCGATGCCATTGCTTTTTAAACTCCTTGTTTAGTTGGCACCTTACTATCCGTTTCTAAAATTATATTTGCTGCATGGCTCCTATTTCTGCTGGTCCATTTATTTTAGTGCCTTTTCATATTCTTAATTTGTTTTGTCTGCATGAAGTACTTTTGTTTGGTCTGATTTGGTAATAACTTACCTGCTAATGTTTGCATTTTTTATTATTACCTTTTAAATAGGGGGATGATATTGTCACTGAAATGTAGCAAGTGTAAACATTGGACTAAGTGATGCACAATTTCCGCAAAGAGTTGGAAAGTGTTCTGAGTAAATTGAACTTAAAGTTTCTTTTAGAGAGGTTGCAACCAGATTTAGCAACCACTCTGCTAGTCAATCTGCTTATCATATTCAGAGCAACTCAAAAGAACACCAAATGGAAAAGGAACCAAAGAAAACTTTTGAAACAAGGAACTAGATGTCGAGAACAAAGAATTTGACCATATGTTATTCATTGACTTGATGTAGCCTTGTTTACATTGTTATCAACCTAACTTTTGATTAGGTCACCTGGTATACTAATGCATCCAAGTTGACTGTTTATGAGGCAAAGTTGAGGAGCAATAACTTTAAGTGTGTAACATAATTACTGCTGATATTATTTCAAGCTTCAGAATTCCTGTACTATTCATGTATTTGATATTTCTTGATGGCTTTTGAATGCTTTGGCTAGTTTATGGGGTGTCTAAACAATATGTATGATCAGGATCAACATGTTTCTGCTATTGGCTTGCATGAGTTAGACCGTAGTGGCTTTTGCTACCAAGATACAAGAGGTTAAGGGGTTGACATTAGTATGCATGCATTCTAAGGAAGATTTAGCTCGTATGTTCTGGTTGGACTGGGACCAGAATTATTTGTGATCCTTACAATTGAAATTAATGGCTCAATATGTTTGACTGTTTAAACAGTGATCGATTACGGATAAACTTATTTGCAAATATGAACAAGAGACAAAGCTGTATAGTTGCAAGTGAATGTTTTAAGTAACACGCATGAAGTTGTGCAGCTGAGGTGAATAGAAGTTTAAGAGCTTTAAATTTCAGCTTAGATGAGACAGAGAACCTCACAGTACATTTGATGCAGTTGGATTGAAGTTTGTAAGTTTGGGACAAGGATTCTTTTTGGGTTGTATGTGCTAGAACTTTTATCTTGTCTTCAGAATGGTGCACTGAGAATGCACACTCACTTTTAAGGCTCTTATTCTAAGCAACACAACAGTATGGTTATTGATTATGAGATTTGGAGATAAATAATTGGACATAAAATATGTGAGAAGAAACAAGAATCAGATTAAATGTATTTTTTAAGTTGGCATTGATATATTTTTGTGCATGGAGTTTCTATTGCATTTAACTTGATTCAGCATATGCTAGTTAAGTGCTATAAGTACAGAATCAATTTTCTAATGCCAGGGTGCCTGTGAATGGCCTTAAACATTGGTCTTTGCTTTTTGAAAGTTAAAGTGCCAACCTGCATCATTTTCAAGACAAAAATCTAGTAATAGCAACAAGTTTCTTTGTTATGGAATTTGAGAATAATTGACTGACACTGATGGAAACTGAACATACCGATATGAGAGGAAACATAATTCAGGTAATGATGATTTACCTGTTACTGAATTTAGCTGTTTCTTTCATTTTTTTTGGTAACAGTTAACTGTATTTATTCATGTGAATTTAACTTTCTTGCATTATCGTATTCTTTTCATGTCAGTTTAACTTGGTTCATAACATACTAATCTTTTTTTTTTTTTGTGAAAGTGGATGATATCAATCCTAGATATCGCCTTTGGTTATCTGTCTTTTAACAGTATATGATAATTTTCTTATTACAGGCTTTGGATCTTGGTAGGGGTGCAAACCCAAACGGCTACATGGTTGAGGAGATCTGGCAGGAACTTGCCAAAGCAAAATACTTGGAATGGGAACTTGCATCAACACAACGTTCATGGGAGCTGCAAAGCTTGAAGTATGTATTCCCAGTGAGTTTGAACTACTTTGCTAACGAAATGTTACTTTTAAAAGCTTCCAGCGTATTCAGTTTTTGTAGTTTGCACTCATTTTAGTTGATTCTGTTTGTCTAGAGACATTTGTGAGAATGCTCTAAAAGAAAAACATTTCCTGGATGACTTTCAAACGGAAGGAGTTTTGGATGACGTAAATGATTTTCAGTTGGAACAATTAAAAGATCTTGAAGAAGTTTTTGAAAAAGCTGCAGAAGACGACATGCCTGCTGATGTAAGTATTTGGGTTTATTAGGAGCTGGTGAAAATTGTTGCCATATTTTTTAACTGTATTTTGACCGTTATGTGGTGAATAACATGTGAATTTCAGATACCTGATTACCTATGTTGTAAAATCACACTTGATATTTTCCGCGATCCTGTTATTGCTCCAAGTGGGATTTCATATGAAAGAGCAGTGATTCTTGACCATCTAAACAAGGTGAAGTGATATACTTCACATTCATTTTCAGAAGTTTTGAAATGAAAAGGACTGTTTATTTGTATTTGTTTGCTTCTGTTTATCACTGACCTAATTACCATTTAGGTGGGCAACTTTGATCCGATCACACGGGAGCCACTTGATCAATCTCAGCTAGTTCCAAACTTCGCAATTAAGGAAGCGGTGCAGGCATATCTGGATAAACATGGTTGGGCTTACAAACCTTAACAAAGAACAAATTATTTTGAGAACGTATAATGTGACGTTGACTAGCATATTTTGTTATCAAACCTTTTCTAGTCTTTTATGTGCATAATTAAATCCTTGTACTGCGAGTCCTTTTTCTATATGTTGGATTCGTCATCGTGCCTTGAATCGCTGGCTGTCGTCTTTTAAATTGTACAGTAAGTGTTAAAAGGTCTTCATGGAGATCGCTTGTACATGAATTTATGCCTCATATGAGTTATGGTGGCATCTTAAGATAAATGAGGAACACCCTTTAAAACACTTGCCCTGTGTGAACAGATGATACGCACAATAAACGTGCTGACACAATAATGGATGGCTACATTAATATAAGCTGGTAAGAACATCTTATGAATATGTGCATTTTGTAGAAGCCCATGTTTATGTTTGTAATAAAGGCTTTTGTCTTTTTAGAAAAAATGAAAAGGTTTTCATAATTTACAGCCCAATCCAACATGAGTGGTGAAAATCTAAAGGTAATTTTCTTCTATCCCTAACCTAAGTGGAACCCGGTTTAGACTAAACGTGACTGTAATCTCCCAGCATTTAAAGTTAACGGATGGGAAGGCATTTCTATCTTATTAATAGAGAGTATTCCTTTTTCTGACACAATTATTATGCTATTTGTGAATTAGGGTACAAGGAAATATAAGAATGTATAAATAAGAATTTAGGTAAAAACATGGACTTCTCTTATGGTTTAAGTTAGGTTATTGATGTATATTTTATTACAATTGTACGGTGTAACTATTGATTACACAATTGCAATTGATTGAAAAGGGAAATAAAAATAACCACTCAGCATACCAAAATAAAGCAATAATTAAGAATAAGACAATCTATAAATAAACTACATTGTTAGGTAAGATATTCCTTAGGACTTTATTATATTTAATTTTATCTCAATTTATTGAATCATTCTAATTTCTGGATCGGTAAGAATCCCCAAGTTACAATTATATTCTTTCCCAAAATATCTGTGTTTTACTACAAGTGTAAGATGCAGATATAACTAGCAAAGGTGAGTGTAGGTCGATCTCACAAAGATTGTCAATTAACTACCCATTTAACAAGTTAGATCAACCTTTATAGATTAATGAATAGGAAAAATAAAATAAGTAATAAATCTAAATTCTATTGCAAAATAATCATCAAAACGAATATATCAAACTTTGAATTAACTAGATTTAGGCTAGATTCTCCTAGAACTTAACTATATTCTACTTCACCTTTGACTAATGAATTATTCTAACTTTTTCGACCAACAAAAGTTTCTATCTTAAAGCATATTCTCTCTTAAGACACATAATCCTTACTTAGAGATTAATCAACTAAAATCCTTTTTTAGTATAAAAAATCTAAGAATGATTTAATTTATTCTATAAACTCTTTTGATAGGTTATACCTTAACTTAGGAAGATGTTACGACTTTTTCTCGAATCACTTACACTTAACTATCTATATTCATGTTGTGACTAAACATACATATTATCTCTAGAATTTGGGTGGGTGAATTAATATATTTTTTAAGATTCAAAAATTGTAGTCAAGATTTAAGACACTTGAATAAGTGATCACCCTTAGCATCCGAGTGTTCAAAACGTAGAGACTTCTTGAAGTCCTTTACCAATAATCTTCTTCATCATAAGAACTTGAAAGAACAATGATTAGGAAAGAATAAGATGCAACAATGAATGAGTAAGTTTACTCACAAATAATTAATTAAAGGAAAATCATGGTAGTTTAAGATAGATTACAAAGATAGTAATGAAGTAGAGTTAATAGTGCCAAAACAAATAACAAAGGAAGTAAATCCATCAACAAAAGTAATATGGAAAGGAGATGGGTGTTTCAAGAAAGTATAGAAAAGACTGGAGTTGCCTATCATGTGACATAAGGCACCATAATATACATTTATTATTTTTGGCTTATATAAGCTCTATAAGTCTCAATGTTGAGAGTAACAAATGCCCCAAGATTTATATAGTATATTCAAGCAAAGAACTCATATAAGGAAGAAATCTCATTATTAGCAAGAATCTGAGACTTAATAACCCCAAACTAAGAGTTAACATTACCCAAAAAAAATAACCATTACTGTTATTTGCTCTTGTTGAGCTTATTGAACTTTAACATCATGACTAGATGATAACAAAAAATTTAGATATTCATATATCTTTTTAAAATTCATAAAATATACTTTAAGGGATTGGTCTTATTGTTCAACCTGATAAATCCTCTTACACAATTTATAAATATGTAAAACATTTCCTTTTCCTGAATATAAAAATTTAAAATGTTCCATCAACTCTTTAACATACAATACAACAACAATAACAGTGACTTAATAAAAAATCCTGATAAACGCGAGGTCTGGGGATGCTTAGTGTATGTAGCTTCATCCCTAACTAGTACAGAGGTTATTTTCGAATGACTCACAAGAACTCTTTGACATACAATGATTAATTAAAATGATGGCCTCATTGTTAATAAAATTTCAAATTTATAAAAATAATTAAGCATGTTCTCATCGTCATTGTTGATTGCAAAACCAATTACTTGTTTTAGGCATATGTATCGCAGACCAATTGTGATACATATGTCTTGCACATATACGGTGATCTGTATTAGGCAAAGTGCCCTCAACTGCCCTGACAAATCCCTACAACAAATACAAAAGATATCATATCATATTTCCTATAATTGCCTTTAATCCCAAATATGTCTACATACCTTCTGCATATCAGATGTAACTGTAATTCCTTCACCATCTTCTAATTCCAAATTAGATGATAGCAAATTCATGAACCAAGCCCATAAATTTATGTTTTCCACTTTAACAATGGCCCAAGCTAATGGAAACATTCCTCCATCACCATCTCTACCAACTGCACTTAACAATTGCCCTTGAAATTCTGTCTTCATGAAGCATCCATCAATCCCAAAAAATGGTCTCAAATATGTCCATCCTCGTTTCAAATGCCTCCCAATGTTCTCATCATCATCAATAGCATGGATAGGTGTGTCTACATGATGAGCTAGATCTACATCTACAATCCCATGTTTTTGCATTAGGTTTGCCAGCCTAATACAACTTTCATTTGAAGCGATAACTTTCAATGAGTCCTTAAAGTTAACATCAGGCACTCTATAATATTCCTTATCAATTTTATCATACCCTAACTCCATTCCCATCTCATTTATTTATCTGTTACTGACAAAATCAACATCAAATTTGACAAATGTAGCAACATCCCCTCCAAAATATGTCAATCATAAAATTTCCACCATGAAAAAGCCTTATACTTCCATTGACCCATTAAAACCTATAAACATAAGCATACACGCAAGTTTAAATGAAAAAAGCAATGCAGTGATTGAAAAAACAACAAGTTGATTATCATAAAATGTAAAACCAATGCAACCAAAACTATAAAAACACACGGTGATCTCAATTTCCACCACAAGTTCTATGGAATCTGGTTTTAGATGTCACTTGTTTGCATGTCCTCATTTTTAATAACTACCTATTGTCCTGTTTATGAAATGAGAAAATAGTAAGGAATTGTCATATAAGTTTCTTCCTTCTTAACCAACCTCTACTATCAAATTGTAAAAGCTTTCTCCCTAGCAATCCACAGTTCAATAATGATTACCCGTTCAATAATGATTAGCAGTCCATTTCTAGCAAATAACATGGTTGTAGTATAGACAGACAAAAACTTATCATTTTTTCATGCAATTTTTAGTAGCCTAAACTATTTGAGTTTTAGTGCTTTTATAACCTAAATTATTTTAGTAAATTCTGATTTCTAACATTTCACCATTTGTAAAGTTGCAAATTAAGCAAAAACATATACATCTACTGCACTTCAATGGTGTATACTGACTTATCCATTAAATTTCTACTAACATATTCTTCAAATTTCTACTGACATATTCAATTACATGCAAATGCTTAATTGGTCTTATCAGTATATGATTCCCTGAGTATTCTTTGATACAAATACAAATTGCAAAGGCCGGATTCTCTAAGCAAAAGAAGAATCAAGATGCATTACATAATTGTCAATGCGAAACAAAATTTCCGATGGAAAAGCCAAAAAATGAAATTAAAGAATGGATGGACAATAGATAAACATCCAAGAAACCTACTTTTATAACTCCATATTGTTTTATAAACGTACCCATTTGAATTTTCTGTTAGTGTAGGGTTATAATACATCGTTTTTTAAATGTTAAATGTTAACAGGATGAACCATGTGAAATTAAAAATTATATCGAGTTAATAAGGTTATGTTGATTAGTGGGTGGATCAACCAAAGTATGAAATAACTAATAGTACCTTTTTAACGTCATTAAGCTACTTTTACTACATGCATCATATTATTTACCATATATTTGTTAGTCAATTTCTAGAAATTTTTATCATATTCTAACTAGTTTTACCAACCAAATCCTAGAAAGAGAAAAGTGAGTTCTAAGGACGTTGTTACTTGATTATTTGAGAAAAATATTTATTATAATAACAGAAACGCAACGTTTTAATGAGAGTTCATTCAGAAGGTAAACTTTAAGGACATCAATCACACGATAACAACTTGGTGTCCCATTTCCACTCACAACTGTGCTCAATCCTATTACAATATCAAATAATACCAACCTAGTTCATCTTACGCCGATAAGAGAGGATTTTCAAAAATAGAGAATGAATAAAGCAAAAACCCAACACTCAACCTAATATGCGTACCACCACTAATATTATACGTAAAAACTATAAAAGTTGACAAAATCAATGCAACGAATACCATATCAAACTTGATACCGGATTAAATTCTAATATAATACTATATCGACACCAATCAATACCGAGTCTTATTTCAAGTAATATTTTTAAAAGTTACCTGACTTTTAAAAAAGTACAATATAACCCATTATTATATTGTGCAATTATACTGTATAGTCTTCAAAAATTATAATAATAAATAATAATCACAATTAATATAAAAAACAATAATTTTCAAATATTCACATATAAATAATAACTACAATTTATACGAAGAAACACAACCTTCATCATATAAATATAAAATTAAAAACAATACTAAGTATTTAAAATATTACAATTTCAATTTTGATTATATAATAAATAATAATTACATCAAAACATCTAATAAAAAAGAATTCAAATTATTACAATTTACAATAAAAATTCATGATAAGAAAACAACCAAGTAGGATTAAACAAGAAACAAAAACAGATATTATTTAATTTACTATCAATTTTATATATATATATATATACTAATTTATAAAACTAATTTAATAATTATTAATAAATATAATTAAATTTAAAAATATTTTTAAATATATATATTTCAAATAAAATTTGATTTAATAATTAAAATATAAAATAAATATTAGTTTATAAATAATAATTTTAAAATTATTTATTTTAAAATAAAATATTTTTATTAATACTTTATTAATAAATATTATATAAAAGATTTAAATAAATTTAAATAAAATAATTTATTTTAAATTTTATTTAATGTATAATTATTATTAGTAATAAAATATTTATTTTATTTAAAATAAATATTAAAAAATCACAATAAAAGTTGAACTAAATAACTAATTATAAATTTTGAAGAATTTTTTAAAAATTTTGAAAATTTTGCTAATAAGTCCCTATAGTTTTCAAAATTTCTGGTACGACCGGTATTATAAATACCGTAAGTACCAGCCACTATAAGAAAATATGGAACTGGCGACGGAAAACTTTCCGTTGCAAATTACCGATGATATTTATTTGTTTGTTAGAAAAAAGCATTGAGAAAATTTAATTTAGTGACGGAACAAAACCATCGGCAACTAAGGCAGGAATTGGTGGTGGAAAAATGAAGAATTAACATCCCTGCCGGAATATTAGCGACGGAAAATTCCGTCAGTAAAACCAATACATCGTCATCTCCTTGCGATTGAACGTTATTAACTTAAACAAAATAACGTCGTTTGGTTTAACACCAAACGACGTCGTTTTGTGCTACTTAAATCAAACCTGCAGACCCTTCCCCTGCCCCCCCTACCGTCGGGTCTGCTTCATTTTTCTTCTCCTCCCTCCTGCGTCATCTCCTCTCCTCCGGCGAGTTCTGCCCCCACTTTCTAGTTTGTCGTCGGTGTTGTGGTTAGTGTCAGAAGCTTGTCCTCTTCTGCCACCATTGTTGCATTTTCGTGAGCCATATTACAAACCGTTTAAGTTTTGTGTTAATTAATTATGTTTGTTTATTTGATTTTTTTCGTATATTTGAGTAGTTTGTGAATGGATAAGAAGAATTAAGGTTGAAATGTTAGTGTTAGAAGGTTGAGTTCTGAAATTTGGTTGTGATGTTGGGATAATTGTTTGATGCATGTTAGGTGTTTGTTGACATGTCTCTTGTTTGTAAAATTGTATTAGTTAGAAAATGAACTTGGTTAATTCTTCTTAATTGGTGTCCTTAATTTTTTGGTTTGGTTTGGTCCATTTTGAAGTAGTTGAATAGTTCTTTAGTGTAATTTTCTTCATTTATAAAGATACCTTC
>JANKOD010000004.1:14273516-14290559 GCA_026284645.1 Erythroxylum acuminatum | reverse complement strand
AAAAATTGTGAAAATATCTTCTAACCCTTGGCCTATAACTAAACAAAGAAGCCTCTGATGCCAGCAAAATGCATAGCAAACTAACAATGTTACACAACTGCAACCATATAGTCAAGATAGCTATAATCCTTTTTGTTCTTTCCGCATTTCTAGGTAAACTCAAACTGAAACGAGCCATGACTGCAAAAAAAATTCTAATGTTCTTTAAGTATTATGGAATACAGTATTTATCATCAATGCAGCAAAAAATACATTATCATCAAAAGCTTCAATCCTGAGGGAAAACAAAAAGCTTAAAATTGCAGTAGCAACACTGACTACACAATTTGAAAAAGGAAATTGGATCTCTAGTCCGAGTTCTCAAAATCCTCATTATTCTAAACCCCAAACAACCATCGATTATGGAACCAACCTATATTTTGTCTACACTTAAACATTAAATTTTAGCAAGGGATTTGATCATTAAAAGCTCTCTAAGAAATATGAAAATCGACAGTGACATTCTCTTCATGCTGAAACTATTCTCCATAGAGCTCTATCCTCAAAATTACTTCACTCAAATGCATGAGTTAACCATAACATGACCTAATGAAAGCAGCAAGATTTGAACCCAACTAGAGGACAGGATGAATTAAACAGAGGAGTCCAGAAAGGAAAAAGCTATGAACTTGAAAGCCGACAGTGGAGCAAGTGTGGGTGAAGAGTAAACAGAAGAAGGGAATGAAGAAGCCCAGAAATAAAAGGGAT
Organism: Erythroxylum acuminatum; assembly: GCA_026284645.1. Taxonomy (NCBI): domain Eukaryota; kingdom Viridiplantae; phylum Streptophyta; class Magnoliopsida; order Malpighiales; family Erythroxylaceae; genus Erythroxylum; species Erythroxylum acuminatum. The sequence continues at coordinate 14,289,812 of JANKOD010000004.1, read as the reverse complement.
TAGGGAGTTATACACCGATCAAATTATTAGTCACATTTGCAGAACATGGACTGACATCAAGTTATACACATACGACAGAAGAGTGAGAGAGGACAATAGTTTAGCAGATCGGAATGAACAACTAAACATAATGAGTCAACCCAAAAAAATACCCATCAATGAGCACAAAGCACCCAACATGGAGTAAACAAAAAGTAAAGCAAACCACCAAAATATGGAGCAAAAAGCGCCGGCTACTCCAAGAAATGAGAAGCCCAGATAAGAAGAAACAAAAACGAAGAAGATCGAAAGCTAGTACCAGGGGCTTTTCTATCCTCTCGTAATCCATTGAAGCTGCGGTAGTGTAGTGATTTAAGTAGCAACTAGAAGTAGAGATGATTTAAGAGAGTGAAATGGTGAAAGCAGACTGTAAAAACGAAAGAAGATCAAACAAAGAAAAGGGATTAGGGAGAGATAGAAACAGACCCATCACTCACATAGTATTGTCTAGATATCTCCATATATCCTCTCAAGCTTAACTTTTCTTCTCCTACGTCTTCTCTCTCTAAATGGATTTACAAGCTGGTCCAAAGTAACCAGCGTGTTTAAAGAAGAATTGAGAGAGGTTTAAGTGAAGAGAGAATTCTTCACTTCACAGACTCAGAAAATTTCATGACATGTATGTGCGGAAGGGAAAAGCGTAACAGAAAAAATATAAATTGTAAAGCACAAACTAGAACAGGGGATTTACCTTAAATGCAGATCTCTTTAAACAAGAATTTTTCCCAACAGGAACAACATCTAAAACCTGCGATACAGAAAACGCCCAATAGAAATCCGCATCAGAAAATAGAAATGCACAATAACCTCAACCCATGATCAGAATCCGAATAAAAACCAGAGATTAGGGAAAAGAAAGGCACAACAAAAATGTGTAATATTACAAGATCGAGGGAGTAACGCACGATTCTGGAGAAGAAGCTTCGAGAGGGAGGCGAAGAAGTGGAAGACGTTGAAGAAGGAAAGAGTTTCGGGAGGGTTAAACTTGAGAAGATAAAAGTTGTCTTTGATTTTTTATTCGAAGAATAGATAAAGATAGCTACATATGAGTTTTACGTATTCCACAAATTTTACTAATAGCCATTCCAGATGATTGGTTACAAACCAAACACGGGTTTATTAATATGTTAGGAATAGGGTGGGAATAGAATACCTATTCCCTTGTACCAAACACGCTAAATATCTATTTTCTATAGGATTTTTACCAAGTTTATTCTTTATATCAAATTTATTTATTTTTCCATCATATCTTGTATATCCATGATTTGTTTTTGAAAATTTTCCATATGAAAAAGAATAATATTGTATCAGTTTTTAAATTTCTACCATATCAATAACTATTTTTAATTCTCCAGGATTTAATTTTCGATACTTATTTTTCACCATTTAGACGATAATTTCTACAATGTGTAGTAATTTATAGATGAGCTTCTATCTATCTACAGTTTTTTACATCTTTAATATATTCTATCCATAATTAATCTTACTACTTTTATAGCTTTAAAATTTTAATGACAACTTGTAAATAATAGACAATTAGATCTATTTTTATGATTATCTAACTCAATCCGAGCTGCTATGATCACAATAAGGCCGATCACTCATAGGAGGAATCATCTCTAATAACCTCTATTTAGTTGTAATCTATAATGCTCAAAGAATCTAAGATGTAACTCTTTATGCTCATCTTTATATTGGTAATTTTCTAACTAATATTCAAAAATTCTTGCTTTAAAATCGAGTAAAGTATATAATGTAACTAATATTCAAATAGCCATGACATTGATACCAATTTTTATACCAATTTTTTGAGGCATATCAAAAAGTTTGATCATGAGAGGAAATGAAAGCTTTTATTATATCTAATAATATCAAAAAATTAAAAAGATTTGAAGCAAATTTTCATTGTCTAATTTGTCACTATTTGGTATAACATTAGTGATTTTTGAAAGAGGCCAGGATGCAATTATCTCATTTATAGATTCTAAATCTATTTCAAATCATCCTTATAAGTTTTTTTTCAAATAATCATTTTTTTTCAAGACTTTCTTATATCTTCTTTGTTTCATTCATATCATTTTCTTTTAAAGTATCATACTTCCCAACAATGCGATAAAAACATATATGCAACAGAGCTCATCTGCTATCAAGGAACACAGACTGATTCTCAACTATCTTATCGCTTAGCTTATACGTTCAAAGAGAAAATATGTAGGCATATCACAGTTTGAGGTCATGCATCCATCAGGTGCCATGGTAAATAACTCAAATCTCCGCTCAACAGTCGAGCATTTTCATCTTTGATATGTGAGCCCCAATCATGCTATTAGTAGTATATTCTATCAAGATCAAAATCCGAGTTGCAAATTAAAAAATTAGGCATTCTCACATGGGATCAATCCAGCTGGATGCTGGCACTTTTCTGATTCCAGACAATTTAAGTGCTTTTCTAACATCAGCCGCAGGACCCCATCTCTGTAAACCAGCATTAATGTGCGACAACGTCACATATTGGCCACACGTCTGTGGCTGGAAATTAAATAATTTGACTCCTACTTCATTCCCCAGCTCAATTGCTCCTTGAACCTTGCAAGCACCTAAAAGAGCTCCCCAAACAGACGCATCTGGGTCAAAAGGCATACTCTTTATAAATTCAACTGCTTCTCCCAACAACCCCGCTTTGCCCAAAAGATCAACCACGCACCCGTAATGTTCCATAATTGGCAAAACCTGAAACTCACTCCACATCGCTTGAAACAACTCCAAACCAATCTGTACAAGCTTTGCTCGGGCGCAAGCAGATAGTACAGCAAGAAGAGTGATCCCATTAGGGAGAAAACCTTCCCTTCTCATCTTCTCAAACATGTCTAACGCTTGTATCTCCCTGCCATTATCAGCAAATGAAAATATCATAGCATTCCAAGTGCAAACCCCTCTAACTACCATTTGGTCAAAAAGTTTCATAGCATCTTTCAAATAACCCTTTTTCCCGTACAAATCTACCAATGCTGTTCCCGTGGAAACAGTCAGAGCTTCCTCATTCCTAATGATATAACCGTGTATTTGCTTCCCCAGACCAAAAGCTCCTCCATTTAAATTAGCACAGGACGATAGTACGCTAACGTAAGTTGCTTCATTGGGTTTCACTAGTCCAGTAGTCACATCGGCATGCACGATCATCTCCCTGAAAAACTGTATTGCCTCACCAAAAAGCCCACTCCTCGAAAACCCACTGATAACACTTGTCCAAGAAACAACATCTCGGTTGATCATGCGATTAATGAATAAAACAGCAGAACCCAAGTCCCCATTTCTTGAAAAAGCATCAAGCATTGCATTGCATTCGACAACACGAGGACGGGAAATTTCGTCAAACACTTTGCGCGCGTTCAGCAAGTCACCAAGTTGCGAGTACATGGACAACAATGAAGTTTGAATAAAGGAGTCACACAAAACCCCGCGCCGGACAACTTGACCATGAAGGGAAGTGCCAGAGGGGGGAAAGGAAAACGTGGCTGCTTTGATAAGAGAAGGAAAGGTGTGAGCATTGGGTGGGGCGTCGTGGGCAAGCATGCGAGTGAAGAGGTGAAGGGTCTTGTGGTTTTGCCCAAAATTGAGGTGGGCTCTGATCAGAGTATTGTAAAGGAGAGTGGGTTTCCTTATTGAGAGTGGTGGAGAATTGGGGTTGAAGAGGAGGTGGCCTTTGGTTAGTAAGATGGAGTGGATCTGTCGGACTTCGTTTTGGTGGTTGATCAAATGCTTGAGAAGTCTGAGCAGATATTCGGGTGAGGAAAGTTGCATGATAGAATCATCTAGTTGCAGTCGGAACAACTCGCCAGTGCAGGTTGTAGAGTGCAGATGTTCCAACGAGGGACGGACGCTGTTTCGTTGTGAAGGAGAAATTTCCACGTGTGAATTCGTTCCGTTTGGTAACAGGCATGTTAACAAAGTCAGACAAATACGTTTAGATATGAAATGAATTGCATGACCAACCACTAAATTCTAATTTCATATCATGTCATCCCAACTACTAAATTACTAAATTAATTTCAACATTTAGCATTAAGGAGATTTATGGAATGTAAAACTTATTTATAAAAGCATAAATGGATCATCTATATGAAGCAAACGTAACTGAGGTTTTTATTATGTGAAGTTAAGTTTCTTCCCTGAAGGAAATCAGGCTCAGATCCGTTCCCGTACGCAGCAGAATAATTATGAAACTTTTTCGTTTTGATTTTTCGAAAGCTAAGATCACTTAAATTCTGTAAAATGATTAACATATAAATAATAACAAAGTGTATATCTTAATTCAAAGCTTGATTTTTTTTTATCATATTCTTTAAACAATTTTTAAAACACAACCAACATAGCCGCATAAGTGTTTGGTGTCTAATGGTATCTACAAAACGAGTTGAGAGGACACTATAATTATTGCATAGAGGATTAGGTAAGGAGTGTTAGTTCTTTTAGAGTTTAAGTTTATTTATAATATGTTTTGTACATTCTAATGCACGCATTGCAAGTTCACAATACCCACCATGTAGAGCGAGAAACTCCTCCCTCTTTCTAACAACCATCACTTTGCCATTAACACTTTCCTTTCTCTCCTCCAGATTTTGGCCTCCTCTCAACCTAACATCTGGTCTGGCTACTCATCAGATCCATTACTTCCGATCACCCCCCTCCTCTCTTTGTCTCCCAAATTCAAACCTCCTTCCTAGCTCTCCTTTGAGGCCTCGCCACCAAGGGTACCTTTATCTTTCCAGATTTCCTTTTTCTATACCTTCTCCTACCAGCCCTCCTTTTTACCTTTATTGAGCAATCTTCTTTGTACTTTCGGCTGAAACATCGCCCTTTTTATGTTTTTAGCCATACTTAGCTTCTCCCTCCACAATGACTGACACTTCCCTTACCCAAATCACCGATTTTCCTACTTTGCCTTCCAAGGCTTCTCCATCTTCGCCTACCTCCCCTACGCCTCCCCCCTTCTTCAACCAAACCTTCGGACTCATCTCCAGCCCCTCCTTTTGTTCTTAAAACCTGGACAAGGATAAATCAGCTCTCGCTAACTATATGCAAGCAGTAAAAAATCATTAATCTATTCTCCAACAACAGACTCGAATACACTGGCTTAAAGATGGAGACAATGCTCTTCTTCAACACAATCCTAGCCATGAAAAACCATAATAAGCTCTACTCCATCAAGTCTCGGGAGGGCATTCTCCTTCGTAAGCCTAAGGACATACAAGCTGAAGCTATCAGCTACTTCTCCTCCCTTTTGGGCACTGCTAATCCCTCAAACGTCTCAAATACTGATCTACAACAACTCAATCTCCTACAAATTTCCTCACTCGATTTTACTCACTTAATCAAACTAGTTGAGGATCTTGACATTAAACAGGTAGTCTTCGGTATGGACCCTAAGAATTCCTTTGAGCCAGATGGTTTTAACGGGTATTTCTACCAAAAATCTTGGCATATCATAGGAAGCTTCATTAAAGATGCAGTTCGTGAGTTTTTTTCAAATGGTATCCTCCTTAAAGAAATTAACCGCACATTCTTATGCCTAATTCCTAAAGGCCCTAATGCTTCCACCTTTGAGGATTACCGACCTATCTCATGCACTAACTTCTTGTACAAAATAATATCCAAAATCCTAGCCAATCGCTTGAAGACAGTCTGTGAGATCCCACATCGGTTGGAGAAGGGAACGAAGTACGCCTTATAAGGGTACGGATACCTCTCCCTTACAGACGCGTTTTTTATGGTCTAATGCACCAGATCCCATCGGAACCCCGAGGTTGAATGTGCTTGGGCGAAAGTAGTTCTAGGATGGGTGACCTCCTGGGAAGACCTCGAGAAAAGCAAAACCGTGAGGGCTTGGCTGGGTCAAGGCCCAAAGCGGACAATATCTATAAGCGGGTGATTTGGGATGTTACAAGTGGTATTAGATCCGGTACCCGAACCGTTGTGCCAGCTAGGTTGGGCCCCAAAGAGGCCAAAGCCCTAAGAGGGGTGGAGAGTGTGAGATCCCACATCGGTTGGAGAGGGGAACGAAGTACGCCTTATAAGGGTACGGATACCTCTCCCTTATAGACGCGTTTTCCATGGCCTAATGCACCGGATTCCATCGGAACTCCGAGGTTAAATGTGTTTGGGCAAGAGTAGTTCTAAGATGGGTGAACTCCTGGGAAGGCCTCGAGAAAAGCAAAACCGTGAGGGCTTGACTAGGCTAAGGCTCAAAGCGGACAATATTTGTAAGTGGGTGATCTGGGATGTTATACAGTCCTTGGTCCTTTGATGAATGACAACCAGGGAGCTTTTATAAAGGATAGACATATTAAGGATAATGTCCTAATTGTACAAGGACTTTTGAAGGGATGTTCTCAAATTCATAGCCCTCCAAATTGCACAATGAAGATCAATTTTCGCAAGGCTTTTGATTGCTTTAGCTGGGATTTCATGTGGAAAATCCTTACAACTTACGGCTTCCCTCTCCAATTCATCAGGTGGATCAAAGAATGTGTCTCAAATACTTCCTTTTTTGTCCTTATCAATGGCAGCCCTACAAAATGCTTCCAAGTTGCGTGAGGAATTAGACAGGGGGAACCTTATCCCCCTATCTCTTTATCCTAAGCACAGAGATCCTTAATGCCATGATCAAGCATGAAGTCCAACAATGACCACATTTCAACTATCACACGAAATGTAAGAAACTCGCACTAACTAATCTCTGCTTCGTAGAGGATTTGCTTCTTTTTTACAAGGCAAATATGGTCTCCATCCTCTCTTATATGCAGGCTGTAGACATCTTCAAACTATATTCGGGGTTGGAGATTAATCTTCATAAGAGCCACCTCTATCTCTCCAAAGGTGCAGCTCATATGCAAGACTCTATCATAAGAGCTACAAGCATGATGCATAAATCCCCTCCTATTCTATATCTCGGCTTACCTGTGTCTATAAAAAGACTTAACCAACTGGATTGTCTACCTCTCATCGAAAAAATCAAGAAGCGTGTTTAATCTTGGGTCAACAAATCCCTGTTCAATCTTGGGTCAACAAATCCCTATCTTATGTCAGTAAAGTGTAGCTCATCCAATCTATCCTTAATTCAATGCACATATATTGGAGCTCCCACATGTTTCTGGCCCAAAGTGTCTGTAACACCCACATACCCCTTGGGAAGATATGCAAATACCACACAAAACAATACTGAAACAATCCAAAACATGCTAAAGCATTTCCAGAAACTCAAGTAACATTCATTTCATTTCATAGGTTGGGTCATATTTAGAATATAACATACACATGATACTTATCACATACAAGCCTTAAATCCAAACCCAACGTGTATTAAGGTTATTACAAACCATCAAACAAAATACAAATTCCAATATGTCTCATTACATTAAATACAACTTAAAAACAAACTGAACATTTCCAAAACAAAACACAATCTCTTTGGCCACCGCGGTTGTCTTTGTCCCAGTCTTTAAACCTTCTTATTATAATCTACACAGAGGCAAAACCACCATGCTAAGCATAAAGCTTAGTGGAGAAATAAATAAATAAGATATAAATTGGCAACTATTTTTAACAGTTGTCTAACATTCACAAATACAAAATTAGATCACATCTCAAGCAATATTTAATTGTTTATATTAAAGTGCAATCCAAACAATATGTATCTCAAAGTAGAATATAACATATCAAAAGATGATATATTAGCTTCAGAGCAAAACTTACAAGTATCAGAACAGAATACCATAATATCATAGCAGAACTTTAAAAGGATTTATACTAATTAAATATAAAAATCATCTTTTTTGTAGATATGATAAATTCACAATCATCTCCAAAACAAATTATTGGAATTCTTCATGAAAGTGACTTTTTCAATATCTCGTAACCTTGCAACTATACATCAAATGTATCAATAAAGGTACTAGTTCCAATTGAATGTATTGTCATGAGATTTGAAAAATTCAAACTTGATTTTACTCCCTCTGCTTATCTTGAGAACCATTCTCTATGAGTATTCATTGAAATAAACAATTTGTTCAATAAGTTTGTAAGAATATATCTAACCTTTTAGATATCCCATAACCTTATATTTTCTGATTTAGTTCTAAATTTGAGGGATAATATATGCTTCAATTAAGCATCACATCTTTAAATCATTAACTCTGACTCTTTCAAAGTTTCAGCATTCCATATCTAATATGAAATCTTGTTAATTGAGCTAATTAGAACTATTAAAGGTAAGTTATTCTACTAGGCATTGTTATAGACAAATAAATATTGCATTATATAATATGTCATACTGTATATTCCTCCTTACATGAAACCACACTCTTATAAATTTTAGTTGTTGAAATCTTCATTAGAGAATCTCATTCCTTGTAGATAAATGAAAATTTTAAAACTCACAACATCGATCTCACTGAAATGATTAACATTCTCAATACTTAATTTCTACCTAGATTTAAACAATTTGAATTTTTCAAAATTTTAAATCAATATTTCATTTGATTTATATGTCTGTATCATATAAAGTCATTAGTAATACTAATTAAATATAAAAATCATCCTGTTATGAATTGTTATTCCATCTAATACGTCACATGTATAAATTTAACAATTTAATACCATCATCATCCTTTCACTAAAGTTTGATTTGGTTATTTTTCAACTTAACATATTTCAGGAGTTTCATAAGATTCATAATTGAAACAATACATATTTCCTTGTATATAACTTTATGATTCTCATCATCTTGATTTAACCAACATAGCATAAAAGGATAGTTTCGATTATCTAACTTTGGATTCTTGCCATTTATGGTAAGCATAAGTCTCCTTTCATCCAATACAGACAAACCTATTTGTATAAACTTGGATTAACAACATTTACTCAATAATCTATTTCTTATCATATCCTGAACATTGTAATAATGTTGAATATAAATTCATTATCAAATACTAAAAAACATGAACTATAAATATATATGATCTCTATCATATCATGTATAGATAAGAAAATCATGCATTCTATTTTTCTTATGAAAAATATTATCATACTATAGCAAAGTCTTTAATTTATGTCTATGTTTATGCTTTTGGTAAGCTAAATTGAGTGAAATAATTTCATCATAGTACTATACATTTTAGCTCTACTTCATGCAACATCTTACATCTTGCTATCGTGATGTTGACATACATCTTACATGTTTTCATCAAAGTTTTAAGAGATACTATTCAATTCAAAATGTTAATACATTTTTTCATCTATATGATTTTGACATATCTACAAAACTTTAACACCAAATCCTCAGCAAGGATTAATAGCAAAATTGCATAATAGACATACAACTTTTCTATCTAACATAACTTATGTCCAAGAAATTCAATTAACTGACTTTAGTATCAACTATACTAAACAAGATAAATTCCACTTAGAAAAAAATATAAATGTAAGAAAAGCAAGTAATTGATTATATGACATGACTACCAAATGAGATTAGAACTTTAATTATATATTTGGTTACTCCTACTATTTTATTCAAAATAATAGCCCTTACTACTATTCAAAAAATTACTCTAATCTTTCTAGTAGAATAGGATCTCATTCAAATTTAATTGATCTTGATTTTGCTTAACAAATCAACTAAACTTAAATTAGGTAGGTAACAACTTTATCAATCACATCTCTTATAACTCCTAGATCCATTAGGTGAAAACTCTTGCTAATACATATCTTATATTTTATTCCTAATCATGCCCCTAAATTCATATGATGATGAGTTTACTAATCCAGATCATACAAATTTAGTTAAATGAGACCCACTATTATATGACTAAAGATATTCGAATTAAAGCAACCTTGAGTTTGCTTAACAGACTTAACAATAAATAAAACTTTGGTTTATTCTTATAATAATGGAAAATGACAATCACATTCTCAGTGTGTACTTAATATTTAATGAGGGATTTAATTTTGTTTGTCTCATCAAACACAAAATTACATGTAATAATATCACATATATAAAATATGCAATTTAACATGCATCCAATACATATCAAACATATAAATAAAGTATGCAACTTATGCATTCATAATCAAAATATATGCATGAAACATCAAGCTTTATTTGATTCTAGTTATTAATCGTCATAATCTAAAATAATGCTTCCAACTTCTTGGATAATTAAATTAGATTAAACCTATTGATTAATAAAAAAATAAATTCCTATTCCAAATATAAATTTAATTTTATTTAAAAACAATTTTCAAATCCAATTGGAAACTATTTCTAATTATCTTGACTCCTTTAACAAAATTTAATTGAAATTTTTTTCAATAAATTATGCTCCTTACTTATTATAATTTAAAAACTTCTTTCGAAATTCAACAAGTAAGAAAATTTAATCCAATTAGTAAACTATTTCTATTCAAATTGGAAATTGTTTTCCCCTAATCAGAAAATTAATTTCTAATATTTAAAGAAAACTACTTTCAAAATTAAATGAAACACTTTTAAATTTAATTAAGAAGTACTTTACATTATTTATTTATATATTAATTTCTTAATTAATTAGAAAAATTTTCTTTAATAAATTTTAAAAATATTTTAAAACCTCAATTTTCTTAATTAATAAATAAAAACACTTTTCACAATTTTATCAAGAAAAATACCTTTTCTAACAAATCAAGAAACTTATTATTCATAAATAAAGAAATAATTTCTAAATAAATTGAATAATATTTCTCTAAAAAATAAACTCATGAATTTAATTTATCTTAATCAAAATGAAATAAATAAATTCAATTAAGAAACGTCTTTCTTAATTACTTAAGAACATACTTTTCTTAAGTTTAAAGAGTCTAACTAATTAATTTCATTCTAATTGAAAGTAAATAATTTTAATTCTGGAAAACAATTTTATAAAATTTAATAAGAAATCAACATAACTATTAATCTTGTTCAAATTAAGAAAATAATTACTTTAATTTTGGAATTGAATTTTGAAATTTAAAACAAATTTCAATTATGTTTGAAAATTAGGTCAAATATGGAATATATTATTCCATATTTAAAAGAACTTAATTTAGACATAGGATTACTGTAATCCAAAAGCTAAATAAATTATCCTTTTGCAAGTTTGAGTCACACTTAAACTTATGTTCAAACAGCTTTTATTCTAAACTTGTAATAACTTATTCTTAGTTTAAGTCAAACTTAAACTTATTACCAAATAAGTCTTATTCCAACCTTAGAATAAGATATTCTCATATCCAAACAATCCTTATTATAATCTTGTGTCCAAAAATTCTTAATTTTAGGCTTAGGGTACTCTTATCCTTATTGACAAACATTCCCTTTTCTAACTTTAAAATATATTTATTCTTGCTCCTAAACTTAACCTTTATTTATGTTTTAGAAACCCTAGCAAACCAAAGTTGAAATCCTAGCCACCGAGCAGGATCTTGCTGTCGCTCAGTCGTTAAAAACATCGCTACATGATAGGTATAATTCATAATATGTTTTTCTAGGAGTTTTAGTGCGTTTTCAAGTGTTTTTAGATGATTATTGTAAATATAGGCTTATAATTATGTTATTATTAGTGCTTGTTTATATTTTAAGTGTTTGTGTAGTTTATGGTATGTATTCAATCTTAATTATATATTTCATAGGGTGCTTGATATGCTTATGAGGGTTGGAAATCATGAAATTGAAGAACAAAGAAGATGGAGGAAGCTTTATGACAGAGCCATGCAGCACCCCATGTGATCGTGACAAAGGGAGTGCAATCGTGACAGAGAGCCTAAAGCATAGAGCGCAATTATTACTCTAGCACCTTGCATGGGCATGACATGGGTTGTCATGCCTATGTAAATAGTGTCATGCCCATGACAAGTATGTCATGGGCGTGACCCACCTATCACGGTGATGAAAAATTTTTCATAGTTGTGAGATGCATCTTATGGCTATGACTTGTACTAATCTTCATTCCTTTTGGTATTTTCTTGTCTCCTCTTACTCTAATCCTTCTCGTTCTTACTCCATGAAGATAACTAAGTGTGAATCTTCAGAAAATGGCTCAACCATGTTGCTTTTGACTCACTTCAGCTCTTTCGCTTCCGAATTGTACCTAAAAACAAATATGAACTAAAGTGAATGTCTTAAGCAATTTATATCATTAAACACTAAGTGTTATGGAATAAATGCATAATAAATTGAACACAAATCAATAAACTTGACAAAAAATTGAGATGGTGAATCAAAGTAATCAGTGTTAGATTGTTCAACGAGATTTAGAATTTTAATAAACCCACAATTATCAAATTAACGATCAATTAAAGAGAGATCTTGGTTGTGAAATTAATTATCTAATAGATTGCTTCAGATGTAATTAAAGAAGTTAGAAATAGTTTTGTGAATTGAGATATTACAAATATGTGAATTTCAAATTCAATTAGGGTTAATTGATTAGATCATAAGAGAGAGTAATCAAAACCTTAGGAAATATAGGATCAAACACATACATTGAATCAACAAGATTAAAGAAAATTAAAGAGGGAAAGAATAGTTCCTAAGTATTCAATATTAATCAAACCTTAATTTTTATTTACAGCTCACTGTTTATTTGATTACTTGTTTTGTTTATTGATTTGTTTCAATTTTTGTCATTTAAATTAAATTCAAATCAAATTTTGCATACCTTAGAAAGAGTTATGTTCAAATTGTTAGCTCTTGCATAATCCACGTGGAAATGATAACCTCTTATTATATAATTTATGATCCTTATACTTGCAGGTATTGAAACTTTTATTATTATATAAAACTTGCTCAATAATCACTAAAAAAAGAAAAAACTAACAATAATATAAATCTAAGTCCTAAACACATGATTATCACCTGAGAAAGCACTTAAAAACACAGTCCAAAGCCTATAAAACACACTATAATTTACACCTATCAATCTATAATACTAAATTTAATAATTAATAAAACAATTAGAATGTAAATGCTAGAATATAAATTTAAGAATTTCGTATTAAACATTTAGTTAAAATGTTCATGTACATTTAAGATGTTTAAATTATGGATAGTTCTCAATATAAAAGTGCTTAAACCAATAATAGCTCAATATTTAGTAATGTGAAAGTATAACTAAAGAGAGAAAACAATCTAATCCATCTTTTTTTAAAAAAAGAAAGAACGGATATTTACGTCTTGAAATGCAAGCAAAGAGAATCAGTAACACAAGAATTTTAAGTTACAAAAGTGGATACCTAGTTAAGTCTCCATATGAGCTAAGAATTAGGGTTGAATATGTGTTTGTCCTTATAAGCAAAGATATGATATCTAATTTTACAAAAGATTGTATGTAAAAGATTGTTTTTTGAAGATGCAACAGTTGGTGAAGATTCTTTTTTTTTTCCCTTCCTCATATAAACCAAAAACAAGGTAGTTGAAAGTCACCTTAAAAATCCATAGACCTTTAAAATTCATATTGATATTAGTTCCCATTCAATTATATAAGTCCAAGAACTAGGAGGGTTAACAATGTTACATAGATCGAGAATTGTAGGCCATAAGTGATTACTATATTGACATTGGAAGAACAAATGCTCAACACTTTCATGAGAAAGGTTGCACAAAATGCACCAGTTAGGAAAGCATTAGTAATTGGATATTCTCCCCAAAGTTGGTAGTCTATTTTCTGGTGCAACCATAAATAGATCCAAGATTGAGAAGAATTATACTTACGCCATACTATTTTATGCCATGATGCATGGTGATTTGAGTTCCTGAAGAATGACCAGCATGAACCATTAGTGAAGTCTCCAAAAGATGCCAATCCATCTTCCTTACATGTAATATGTCCATAAAAATCTCATTGTAAAGTGGAGAATCATGTACAGATCCATTATTTTTACATATGACACACCTTGGACGCTCAAATCATGCTAAAACTTTAGACATTCTTTTATTATATTAATCTATTGATTAATTCATGAAGCTTTAAATCCATTATCTCTAGTAGACGATGTTGCCACTTTTTTCTTAATTAAATAATTATTTTGTTTTTTAATATTCAACAATTGTAGCTAAAATATTTTCTAGAATGTTAGAGTATGTCCTTTTTGCCGCCTTCTTTTTAAGGGGTTTCTTTTTCTTAAAATGAGAACTTTTAATTTGATTTTCTTTTTCATTTAATAAATTCATCAAATTTAATTTTAAGTTCCTCTTCTACACTATTTGATGGAGATTTAGTTTATAGATGTGCATGGAAATTTGTTGCATAGTATCTTTGAAAATATGAAACAAGTTTGAAAATTCCTTGCATAATTTTTCTTAAATTTGTTAGCCATTTTGTGCACCTACAGTGATAAAAATGTACATTAAAAAATTAAAATAGTATATATCAATAATCAAAGAAGTGTTTTACCATAAATAGATTGTCCTAATATTCATTAGCAGCATTAACTTCATTGGTGAGGGAGTTGTAATCAATTCTAGTTTCTTTAAGTAAATTGTTGAAATTCTTCAATCTAGTTCGTAATCCATTATACATTATATTTGTTTTTCAATTAGACAATTTTATACTCTTTATTAAATTTTGTTTGAAGATCTGCTTTAATATTCTTCCAACCAAATTTGAAAAAGTTAGTAGTTTTTCAATTTTTTCTTTACTTTTTTAATCATATGCAAGATTAAATGCAACTTTACTATATTTTTTCATATCTCATCCTTTTCATTTATTTCCACACAACCATTTAAAGCATTACCATTGTCTAAAGCTTGAATCACTGAAATTAATTAAATGTGAGTGAAAAGACAAAGAAAAGTGTCTCATAAAATATTTATAAAATTGCAAAATGACAACAAACTTGATAAACATAAACTTTATACAAGTTATTTTGACAACTAGAAAATGATCTTTGAATTGAATGTCAATGTTCAAAGAACACTTATTTAGTGCCTATATATAATACATGATTTCATTTTCATGGTTTGGAAAATATGTACAAAGTCTAAGGGAAATGAATACGAGTACATAATGTGATTTCCTGAACCACTATTTCCTTTCTGAATATCAACACTGTATAGACATTTATAATATGTGCAGAGATTAACTTCCAAATGTATCAATTAACGAGTGAACGTGACTAGAACTAAGTTATGTTTCTTATAAGGTTCTCTAACTAATGTCTAATCAATTCAAATTAAAGAAAAAAACTATATAGAGCTAATAGAGAGAGAAAGAAGAGAAACAAAAGATTTGTATAAGAATCATTATTATAAATTCATGCAAAGCACATTTTGTGTTTTCTTTATCACATGTTAAAGCCTGTCCTTAGTTTCAACTACCCATTGAAGTTTGTCCCTCTTCTATCACCAATGTATGTAGTATCAAGAATATGAATACCTTTCCAAGCCAATCAACATTAGTACATATGGCTTTTATACCATAATACCATCAATGTTTGGAATGGAGACACCTTTCATAGTGCATTCTACTCTAGATTTAACTTAAGCACATCTAGTACATGAGAGACAATTCCTAATATATTTTACGTTAAACCTAAATTTTATGCTAAAGGAATTATTTATGAATTCAACATAATACGAATTCCATGGCACAAGAAGGAGAGGAAAAACTTGGTAACTCAAAAGGAGTTTAAAGAGTTATAATAGAAGATGGAGTGGATGATGCAACTGATGAATGCTCCAACAACATCCAGAGTAAAGATGATGGGTAAATTTGAGAAATATAATGTAAGTAAGAATCCTGTTGGGCATTAGAGAATTTCTATAGTAAAATGGTGGCTCACATAAAAAACAAAGAGCTATTAGTACATTGCTTTCCAAAAAGTCTAACATGTTTTAATTTTTATTGGTTCATAAATTTGGATCAATCTTTTGTAAGAAAGGTTGAGAGATTTAGGGGCTGTTTGTTTCCGTTTTTTTCTTCCGTTTTTTGTTGTCGTTTTTGTAAAAAGAAAAACAGGTCAGTAAAACTTGTTTGGTTTACTCTGATGTGATTTTTTGTTTCTGGAAATAAAAAAAAAACCACAACAGTTTTACAGAAACCAAAAAACATCGTTTCTCTGAATTTTGACAACATGTTTTCTTCGATAGAAAAACAACATATCCCTATTTTCTATCTCGATTAATAATAATAATAATAATAATAAGTACAAAATTTATAATAATAATTTATAATAAATAATAATAATAAG
>JANKOD010000004.1:14262476-14273416 GCA_026284645.1 Erythroxylum acuminatum | reverse complement strand
AATTTTATTATACCAAATTAATTATCTTATTATTATTATTAATTATTAATTATTATTATAAATTTTGTACTTTTATTATTTTTATTTTTATTCTTATTCTTATTCGAGATAAAAAATAGGGATATGTTGTTTTTCTGTCGAAGAAAACATGTCAAAATTCAAAGAAACGATGTTTTCTGATTTCTGTAAAATTGTTGTGGTTTTTTATTTTCAGAAACAAAAAATCACAACAGAGTAAATCAAACACATTTTACTTACCTGTTTTTCTTTTTATAAAAACTACAACAAAAAATAAAAGAAAAAAACGGAAACAAACATCCCCTTAATTTAGATTTATGTTGAAGTTAGTAGTTCGTAGGAGAGTGAGAAGCCCTCAAACACACTTTGTAGTCGTTTTCAACGAGAAAAGCGATTTAGAATCATACTAACAAAGCCAAGTACATCAAGAGAATGAGATTTTCATTGGAAAAAAAATACTTTCCATAATTTCTTTAACTCTTTTATTTATACTATTTGTTTTTTAGGATGATTTATGACTAAGTGTTCTTCTGTTTAGACAGAGGGGAATATATTTTTATTTTATATTAATTATTTCAATATTTTTATAAAAGAGCTCTATATTTATATATTATCATTGTTGATCTTAGTGCTAGTTAAACACAAGTTAAATTCTAAATCATATATGAATTTGTATGCAAATGTATAAAATTACATAATTGTAGATTGACCTAGGCACAATATTAAAGATTCAATTAGGTGTTAAGAATGGACTTGTATGATGCTTCTAGTATTAGGATAGTTGATTATTTTAATTGATTATTTAACTGCTCATGCTTGCAAAGAGATTGGCCAAGTGTTGTGAATTAGTTTCTTTTCTTACTCAATCAAAACCCCTTTAGGTTTTCTAATTTAGTTCTAAATGCATAATTTATTTTTCGAGTCAAAATCCTCTTATCCAAATGTTTAGTTATAAAAAGCTTTGAAGACCGCTCTATGATTTGTAGATAAATACCTAAAACTCCCTTGAGTCTCTTATCTAAATTTCATCTCTTAGTTTGTAGTTAAGTCCTTTAGATCTCTAAATACTTGAAAACATCTATGCTTGTCTTATCCAAACTTCATATATAAGTTCAAGGGTAAATGCCTAGACACCTCCCTATTTTTCCTGTCTCTTTTTTTTTTTTCCAATTAAACTCTAGATGTCTCTATATGACTTCAAAGTTAACTTTAAATGCCTACATACCTCTCTAAAGCTTCCATCTTAATTATATATCATAGCAATATTATTCTTCTAATTTCAAGTCTAGAATATGGATATCTCTATGACCTCTAAATTTTGTCTTTTAATCATCAAATTCATTTAAATTTTTGAATAATTTATTTCTAGTTCATTTATTTTGCATGTGGTGGACAAAATGAAGGCCAAATGCGTTTATGTATCTATTGTTACAAAATATGAATACATATGGTTTACATATTTTTGTAAAATAGAATATGTAGGAGGGGCAGTTATTTTGGTTGATTTTATCTTATCTTCTTTTTTTGAAATTTTTGTTTGTAAAATATTAATAAAAAATTTACATTTAAAAGTAGTTAGATTTTTATTAATCACTTATAAAATTACTTAGTTTTGTGTTAAAAGTTTTCTCAATTAATTTTCATTTTAATTAGTTTTGCTTTAAAATAGCTTAATTTCCTAGGCATTGTTTATGTTTTGTTCAAATTTGGGGATAAGGAAAATTTTGGGTTGAAATAATGAAAAAAAAATGAATAAGGAGCAAATTGCAAATTGAGTAAGAATTAGAAAGTAAAACCGAAGAGAAAGTAAGGGATTTGGGGAATAAGAAAAGTCGAAATGATCTTCCTTAGAGAATAAAATGTCATGAATCAAAATTGGAGAATAAGAGTGAAGCAATGACCGTTATATCCATAAACGAACTCTAAGCTGTATAGTTTCAAGCTAGGATTTTTTTTCTTTAGGTTTGTAAAAATACTGCTTAGGGAAAACCAAAGGAGACTCACTTCGTGATCGCACCCTAATATCATCTTTTAGTTAGTTCCAAACCAATCGAGCACATTTCCTCTCTTCACTCGATTGATTCTTGACATCTAAAGGTGATGTCACTCCCACTAATAGCCATTGTTAACCATTCATTCCCATTTTTTGTTTTCATTTTCTTAATTCTTACTATCGTTTCACCATCGCTGAAGCAATTCAACATCATCTTCACCATCTTTGTTAAGCTCTTCTCACCTTCTTTGGTTCCTGTTTTTTATTGGCTCTTACATGCTTAGATCTATCCAAATACCATAAATATATTACTTTCATCTCTCTTATAAAAAATAAAAACTAAGATATTTCTTAAGGTTTTAACATTTGTTACACATGTGTTGTATTTTTGTCCTACATTAGTGAGTACAAACTTTTTTTAGTCTCTATATTAAGAGAAGTGTTTGTCAAGGCTTAAGTAGCTTGTCCCTTGATAATTTGGTAAAAGGTTGTACCCGGGCTAACTTCGTGGGCGCACATTGTCTGCCCACCTAGTCTAGTCTGAAATAGGCATAGTACAAGTGCTGGTGAAGATCATTAATTCTAGTTGAGCCATATTTTGTTTATTGTTCCAGTAAAGGGCTATTCTTTAGTTATGTCTTTGCACAATTCTGTTTCTTATCAAATGTTTTGAACGTTTCCAAATTTGTCTTTATGATATTTGGCCTCACCCATAGATTATTCTCTAACATTTAATTTGGTTCTGTAGTTGTTCTTTTCATATAGATATAGACTTCTATTAAACTTGATAATATTGTCTTTTTGGGTGATGGTATTTTTGAGAGTTCCAAGCCTTCGCCCTTGAGTGCATGAGTTTGAGGACTAGTTGTGTTAACCCTGTATAGCAGATGACATCATCCAATGCACCACAATAATGTTAAATTTTGCTTTTAAGGCACTGGCTATATCATAGTAAAACCATTTGGTAAGTTTTATTATTACCTCTTTTATCTACTATACCTTTATTTTCTTTACAATTTGAATGCAAAACTTCCCAGTAGAAAGCTACAATAGCCATATCATTGAACAAATTCATCTACAATAGCCATATCAATGAACAAAGTCTTACCTAACTTCTCTAAACTCGACCTTGGATGGAACCAATTATAAATGTTCGTCCCAAAAATTGCTTATCTTCTTTGAACAACTAGACATAGATTATGTGTTATTCACTGATCTTCTGTCTATTAAAGCCATAAACTCTGAAACTCCTACCTCTTCCACTAAAGAAAAAGCTTGGATGAAGCATGAAAAAGACAATAAAATAATTAGAGGACATCCGCTAAACCATATGACCAACTCTCTAATTGATTTCTGTATGAATTGAAAATCTATTGAGGTCATCTAGGACACCATAGAGAAGAAGTATAGGGCAGATGATGCTAGAAAGAAAAAAAATGTGGTGGGAAATGGATGCAATTTTAGATGGTGGATGATAAACTAGTGATGGAGAAAGTTCTAGAATACGAAAACTTGGTGAAGATGTGTGACAAACCAATAATGACAAATTTTGTTTCTCCTATTTCTATTAAAGTTAACTTAGTTGAATCTTTTGTTGGAACTTCTAAGGATAGGATAAAAGGCAAGGGTAAGAAAAATCAAAAGAATGGGCATCAAAAAATGCAAAACCAATTCAAGAAGGGTAGTGGAGCAATTCAAAATAGGAAGATAACCTTCTATGTTTATGTCAACCAAGCTATAAGGCATATCAATCCCACCATCGTAATCGCCTGCAAAACTAAGATTGAAAGTTTGCTACTCAATTTGTTTCCTAAGTTAATCTTGCTAAAAAGGTTGAAATTATAGTCACTATTATCGTGGAGGCTAACCTAGTGCCAAATAAAGAACAATATGGATACTAGATACCAGTGTTTTAAAGAATCATTGCACTAACAAGGAGTTGTTCTACCAGTTTGAGGATGTTGTAAATGGAGAATCTGTCTTCGTGGAAAACTCCAAAACCATTGTGAGTGCTTGGTAAAGGAAAGATTTTCTTAAAATTACTTCTAGAAAAACTTTAGCTTTGAACGATGTATTAAATTAAATGTCCCCTTTTTGCGTAAGAACTTAGTTTCTTCTTGCTTGCTTAATAAGACTAATCTAAAAATTGTTCTTAAAGATGATAAGTTTGTAATTACAAAAAATGTGGACTTTGTGGGAAATAGATACTTAGTTAATGGATTTTTTGTAATGAATACTACTTCTCCTACTTATAATGCTAGCTCTTTTACTGGCTCTACTTATATCATTAAATCTACTAATTTATGGCATATAGGCTAGGACTTGTTAATGTTGCTATTATTAGGAGACTTAAAAACATGCATATGATGAATTTTATTGATGATTTCTTTTCTTAGCACTCTGTGTGTATAGAAGCAAAGATTGTTGCAAAACCACTTAAACCTATAACAACTAGATGCGTTGATTTTCTTAAGTTGATTCATAGAGATGTGGATAATTTTAATAACTTTGTTAGTAAAGGAGTTATTGATGATTATTCGAGAAAAACAAAAGTTTATCTCTGAAGATCTAAAGATGAGGCCAAAGAGATGTTCTTAAATTACAAAGCAAAAGTAGAAAACCAATTAGATAGGAAAATTAAGAAACTTACATTCATTTAACAGGGGTGAAGAATCTAACACTAATTTTGAAGGGATTTTTGTCAAAAATAATGATATGATATATAAATAAGGTGCCCCTTATATATCCCAATAAAATGACGTAGGTGGGAGGGAAAATTAAACGCTTAAGGAAATGATGAATGCTATGCTGTTAGGTTCTAATATGTCTGACAATATATAAAGGGAAGCAGTAATTTCTATATGCTAATATTCTTAATAAAATTGCTTATAAAATTTTAGCCAAAACCCCTATGCGCTATGGAAAGGATTTGCTCATAACCTTAATATTTGAAAGTGTGGGTATCTAGCCAAAGTTGGCTTAGTAGACTTTAGAAAGATAAATATTGGGCCTAAGACCTTTAATTGTGTGTTTATTAGTTATGCTCAAAACATTGATGCATATAGAATTATTTCTTTGAGTGATAATTCTACTTGTTAATCTAAAGATGCAGAAATTTTTTAACAAGTCTTTCCATTAAAGAAAAATGATGTTAGTAATGTTGTTCGTCCTTCTAGTGTGTTTATGTGCCTTTGTCTTTACCTACTTCTAGTTTTGCTTCAAATGAATATATAATGAGCCTAGGAAGAGCGAGAGGAGAATATTTCGGACAAGATTTTGCTACTAACTTCTTAGTTAAAAATTATGATCATGATAGAATAAATGAGAATATCATTTCTACCTTTTTAATTAAGGAAGATACTGAAACATATGAAGAGGCAGTGACTTCTATAGATACTAGCTTTTAGAAAGATTCCATTTAAATTGAGTTTGAGTCAATAATGGCAAACAATACTTGGAATTTAGTTGATTTGCTTAAAATTTGTAAGCCAATTAGATGCAAATGAATCTTTAGAAAGAAAATGAGGCATAATGGAACTATAGAAAAAAAATTAATGCCATATTGGTGGTTATAGGTTATAATCAAACAAAAGGCATCGACTATTTTAAGGCTTACTCTCCTGTGACCAAAATTGTTATTATTATAACTCTGGTTTCCTTACTGCCATTTTTGTCCTAGTAGTACATCAATGGATGTGAAAACTACATTTATTAATGGTGACTTAGAGGAAGAAATATATATGGAACAACATGAGGATCATATGGTTCTAAGTTAGGAGAATAAGGTATATAAGTTTAGAAAGTCCCTCTATGGTCTTAAACAAGCTTATAAACAATGGTACGAGAAGTTTGATCGAACCTTAGTAAGCAATGGCTATGTTATGAATGCATCTAATTCCTGTGTATATTAAAAAATGATTGGATCAAAATGTGGACTATATACTTTTGTATTGATGATATGCTCATTTTTGGTACTATTGTGGATGTAGTCAATAAGATCAAAATATTTTTATCTTCTCAATTTGATATGAAAGAATTAGGAGAAGCTGATGTGATTATTCGCATTAAAGAAGAAGAACCTTAAAATGACTTCTCTTTATGTTAATACCATTATATTGAGAAAATGTTTAAAAAGTTTGGTTGCTTTAATATTGTGACTATAATAACTCCCTATGATTCTAGTATATCTCTCAAAAAGAAAAAAAGGTTCTAGTATTTCACAAGCTGAGTATGCTAAAATTATAAAAAGTATTGTGTTCCTCATGAATTAAGTTGTTAGTAGAATGAGTCATTATACTCGAAACACAAGTAATCAGTATTGGAATGCACCTTATCTCTTGTTAAAATATCTTAAAGGAACTATGTACTGGTGTATGTATTTTAATAAATTTCCTGATGTGTTGGAAATATTTTATGATGCAAATTGTATGTTTAACAACAATGAAATTAGCTCTACTAGTGGTTATGTCTTTACCTTAGGTGAAGAATGTGTATGACACTCCACTATGGAATCTAAATTCATTGCTCTTGATTTGGTAGGTTAAGAAGCTGAAGGGTTGAAGAAATTGCTAGCAGCTATGTCATTACGAGGGAAATCAAATGGACCAGCTTCTTTACATTGTGATTCACCAGCAACCATTGGGATAACAAAAAATAGTGTGTACAATGGTAAGATAAGTCACATCCATATTAGAAATAGTGTAGTCAAACGACTCATAAAAATGGAGTAATTTCCTTGTAATATATAAGATCTAAAAGGAACTTGGCAGACCCTCTTATTGAAGGATTAACAAGGAAAGTAGTTCTTGAATTGTCAAGGGGGATAGGGCTTAAGCCTATGGATTAAGGAAGTATGGTGGATGCCATATTATGGTCAAACAAAGCCATACGAGTCCTCAATATGCACAACATTCCCATCCTTATAGTATTGACTTTCCAAAATTATTTTCTGAAGTTGAAAGAATATGACCTCCTTATAAAACAAATATGAAAGAGACAGAAAATGATTTTTCATTAGATATACAACAAAAACCCTTAACAGACTTTCAAGAAAAATTATTACCTAGACTATCTTATCCTTTGATAAAAGTAGGAGAGATAAATTCTAATTATCAAATTAAAGGAGAATATTTTGAAGGTACAAATTATATTCTTGTAATATCTTAATTGATACAACAAACAGTGAAAGTTACATTAATAATAATCTAATACATAATTTGATAAGTTTTCAACTAAATGAATCTTATC
Source organism: Erythroxylum acuminatum (assembly GCA_026284645.1). Classification (NCBI taxonomy): domain Eukaryota; kingdom Viridiplantae; phylum Streptophyta; class Magnoliopsida; order Malpighiales; family Erythroxylaceae; genus Erythroxylum; species Erythroxylum acuminatum. The sequence continues at coordinate 14,266,158 of JANKOD010000004.1, read as the reverse complement.
AATGTACAAATTTCAATGGTGACATACATGGGATAGATACTATCATAGAAACTACTATTAAGATATGAGACAACAAAAATACCCATAAGATTATTAGTTGAAAATGAAGTATTCAATTTGGAGATAATGTTAGGAACTAGTTTTCTCGAACAAGTCCAACCTTATAAGATAACTCAATATGAAATACAAATATCCTACAATAACAATGCAATATATATTCCATGATAATGACTAATCTTACTAGTATTTTTATTCCAATCGATGTAACTTATAAATATTATAGAGCAAAATATTTTCTTGCCTATATAGACAATGGAACTAGATCTTGTTTATTTAAAACAAGGTGTTTTCCTTTACAATATTATGAAACCTTAAAATTAGATATTTCTAATAATCAAAAGGTATTAATCAACCTCAAATACTATTAGGGTCATTTTTAATAAAATATCCACCATTTTATTTTTATGATATTAGAACTGATATTCTTTTCAGAAATAATTTTATCTAATTATTTTATACAATACTATTTGATACTATTAAATAACAAATACATTGCAAAACTCCTTGTGGTCGTTTAATAATATAAGGTAATTTGAGAAAATGAAAACAATTATGCTAACAAAGAATAAAAAAAAGGAAAATCTGTTCTTTTACCGTCAAGGAGTACATTTTTTAGTTGTAATATTTCAAAAAAAAAAAAAAGTTGAGGGCGAATGGGTCAATGGGCTCATAAATATATTGGTGACTAATAGGCTCATCTAGTGAACATATCTTTTTCCATGGGCTCATTGGCCTGTATCTGGTCCGGTAGCCCTTTTTACCCACGAAGTCCACCAAAAGCCACGTATCCTATATAAACCAGGTATGGCTGATGCTAGGGTTTTAAATTCTCTGCTGAAGGAAAAGAGTTAACAGTCCTTGCTTCACCGCATCCAGGATGGGTATGAATTTAACGTCAGTGAATATCTGGTATTTGCGTTTCTTCTTCTGAAATGGGTTTTATTCGTTATGTTTTCAGGTATCTCCAGGGACTCCATGCACAAGAGGCGTGCCACTGGTGGCAAGAAGAAGGCCTGGAGAAAGAAGAGAAAGTATTGCACCCTATTCTAGTTCATTATTTTATATTTTTATTGTCTTGCTAATTGTACGTGGTGTATGCTTTGCGTTCGCTGTTTCTGATTCATGCACCGGTGATGGTTTTTTTTCTTTTCATTTTGCTGATTCTGTATGCTCTCCGTATTGTAGCAATGCTTACGTTTTGTGCCTGTGTTTGGTCGTTTATTAGGGAAGTGTTCGGTATGGGTTGGTTGTTTTATGTATGCAGGTTTCTGTGTTGCAAAAAAAGTTACTGTATAGTTGTGTTACAGTTTCTATGAATTGGGGAAGTTGATCAAATCTTTTAATGTTTGCAATTGTTTATTGTGGCTTGAAGATTGTATTAAGAGATCCTTAGCTTTTTAAAACGACGAGTGCCTAAGCTCTATGAAGATCTTAGCGACCTATCCAGTGTTCACGTGGTTATTAAGTGGTATCATCTTACCGATTTCGTATCTCTACAGATGTTCAATAAATAGTTCTTTGCTGGCTTGTTATTATTAGTAATTTTTTAAGAAACTTATTGGTGGAAATAAAGTATCAACTCTAGAAGAAGTTTCGGTGGGATTTATTTTATCATCTTCTTACGCATATTGAACACTAACTTCTAACAGAAGTTGTGAATTTAGTACCGTGATCAGCCTGTAAACAATTAATTATAAATATGGCAAGAACAAAAGATATGTTTTAGTTACTTGTTTATTATCTTTTCAAAACCCATGGTACTATGAATTCTCATTGTAACATAGTGGATTCTAACATTTGGTGACCATGGTGGTTTTATTTCGCTTTCCTACCAAGGTATGAACTTGGTCGTCAGCCTGCAAATACCAAACTCTCAAGCAACAAGACTGTAAGGAGAATTCGTGTCCGAGGGGGGAATGTGAAGTGGAGGGCCCTGCGATTGGACACTGGGAATTATTCCTGGGGTAGTGAAGCTGTTACCCGCAAGACTCGTATTCTTGATGTTGTTTATAATGCCTCAAACAATGAGCTTGTTAGGACCCAAACTTTGGTGAAGAGTGCAATTGTGCAGGTGGATGCAGCCCCATTTAAGCAATGGTACCTTCAGCATTATGGTGTTGATATTGGTAGGAAGAAGAAAGTTGCTGCTAAAAAGGAAACCACTGAGGTAATTTCACTTTTGGAAACATTTGAGTCCTATGAAGAAACAACTAGCTAATGACTTGATCATGATTTTCGAAATATTACCTCTCTTTATATAGGTCATAGCAATTATCTTTGTTTGCTTATTTGTAACAAATTGGTTACTTGATTTATAGGCACACTTACAGAAAATTGTTCTGGATGTAAGTGTAAGCTTGAGGTGAAGATACCTAAATTGTCCAGATATACTCTAGGTTTCTTATTTTACTCTGGGTAGTTAAAATGTGGAGTTGACTTGCTTGCTGAAGTTGGTTACTTGTCTAGTTTGAGTTTCTGGTGCTAATTCAAGTTGTTCAGTGTTTACCTTATGGGACTAATTTAACGTCATATCTATGCTTTCTACTAATTGATAGCTGACTATGAGAACTGGTATATAATTAGTATTTCCTTTTGATGTTCTTCAAAAATAACAATGGCAGGAAGGAGAAGCTACCACTTCCGAGGAAACTAAGAAGAGTAACCATGTGAACAGGAAGCTTGAAAAACGCCAGAAGGATCGGAAGCTTGATCTGCACATTGAAGAGCAATTTGGTGCTGGTAGATTGTTAGCATGCATCTCGTCCCGCCCTGGTCAATGTGGCAGAGCTGATGGGTGAGTTCAGTACAATCTCTCTGCTTGTAAAATTCTCTGGTGAATGTTATATCTAAAATTGGCGTGCTTCAATTTTTAACTCAGATACATATTAGAGGGTAAGGAGCTGGAGTTTTACACTAAGAAAATTCAGAGGAAGAAGGGCAAGGGTGCTGGTGCTGCTTAAACTGTGGCCCTTGGCTGAAGTTATTGATTGCTATTGTTTTAAATTTTGTTATTGGGAGTTTTAGAGCAAAGATGTGATGAAAATTGCTATTGGTAATCATTTTTGTCATTTCTGGTCAGAAATATTTCCATTGAAGTATGTTATTTCTTTTAATGTTCGATTTTGTCCGATGTTTTGAATTTTGTTCCGTACTGCTCGGTATGGTACTGGCTGGAAAATGGAACAAAATAGAGTATTTATGTATTGGGTGTAAATATCGGTCAGTACTGGTGTGTTTCGTTTGGTACCAGTCGATATCGGCAGGTATCTATAATATCGGTCATATATTGATCGGTATTAGAAAATTTGAAAAAATATAGGGACTTATGAGCAAAAATTTTAATTTTTTTTATAAATTTTACATCCAGTGCCCCTCCTCTTTTTTCTTTCAAAGTTTTTTTTAATTAGTATTTACTTCAACTCTTATTGTGATTTTTTAATTTATTTTTAAAATAAAATAAATATTTTTATTTAAATTTATTTTAATCTTTAATATAGTATTTATTAATAAAGTATTAATAAAAATATTTTGTTTTTAAAATAAATAATTTAAAATTTGTTATTCATAAACTAATATTTATTTCATATATTTTTAATTATGAAATTAAATTTTATTTGAAATT
>JANKOD010000004.1:14247523-14261134 GCA_026284645.1 Erythroxylum acuminatum | reverse complement strand
ATAACCGGATTCAATCAATCATACATTGTAATCTCCAACTCGGAGTTGTTACAAAAACTATGACAGAAATCTAAAACAATGATCGATTACCCCTTGAAGCTCATGGAACTCAGACCGTTGCTACATCTTCAAGAGATCCGATGCCTAGCCGCGCATGATACCGGATGACTCCATCGCTACTGGAATATCACCTTGGATCATAACTCCAACGACGAACAGGTGAGTGTGGCAACGAGCAGCGGAAGAGATGAAGAGAATGGAGGTGGACGTCGTCTGGTGGTGGCGGCGAATCTGCAAAACAAAAGAGAATGAAACCTATTAGAAATGAAAAGGAAGAAGACGAAGAAGGCGATTAACCTCGGGAATGCGGCCGTCCCTCGTTTAACCTAAAATGGAAGTATTTATAGGGGTTAAACGCGGGCCGGGTCGGAACAGTGAGAAAATTTGCCATTTTTAGGCCGGGTACCCGACATTCGTCGCGACGAACACGTGGATGTTCGCTGCGACGAATGAAGTTGGGACATTCGTCGCAACGAATTAATAATTAATTCGTCGCGACGAATGGACATGCTGATTCGTCCCGACGAATGGATGGCTTCTCACGACCTATTGACTTTCTGGTTGACTCCATTGTTCCTACAAAAATACAACACATTTGCAGTATCAATTGTCCCAATAAAAATTATGCAGAATTGATATCTAATGACAACAAAATACTGGCAATGTGCAAATTATAAAAGCTGAATACGAGGAACCAACTTAAGCACAAAAATCATGAATTAGGAGTCAACAAGTGCATAAATACTTTAGAAAACATGGCCAATTTATAGTATAAATTTGGCTCAATCAGTTATATTATTGTCTCACATTAGTGAGTATAAACTTTTTTTAGTCTTTATATTGAGGAAAGTGTTTTAAACTTTTTTTAGCTGAGTATAAACGGATTATTCTCTAACGTTTGATTTAGTTCTGTATATTAGTTTTTTCAGTCATACTTCTGTTAAGCTTGATAATATTGTTTTTTAATTGGCAACGATATTTCTGCAAGTTCTAAGTTTTCAACTTTGAGTGCATGAGTTCAAGAACTAGTTTTGTTAACCTTAGAGAACATAAGGTATTATTGATTGCGCTACGGTCTTACCAAATTTTTCTTTTAGAGTAATGGCTATTCTATAGCATAATCATTAGATAAGTTTTATTATTATCTCTTTTTCAGTACTGTTATTTTCCTTACACGTTCATTTGATATTTAAGACTTTTACAAGAGGAATGAAAAGCAAACGAGCGCGGACTAGGCTAATAGCATAGTGATAAAAATACAATATATGTTTACGAGCCAACGAGTAGGGGTTTAATAAGAGGATCAGATCTTCTGTTCCAATTATAGTATTCTTGTCATGTTCCACTAAATTTTATCGATATATTTATGTGAGATGATTCAAATAGAGACACTGAAATATAAAATTTGGTGTGTTAAATGATAACAACTACCGGCCCAAATAAGAATAAAAAGAAAGTACCCGTGTGGGTAGCCCAGTTGGTCATTGTGAAGGAAATTGAGTTTAAGGTCTTAGGTTCGAGTCTCAGCAGCGGTAGTGTGGGAGTTCATCCAATGTGGTGACTCCTTGTACGCACCGAGCACTGAACCGCCTTCCTGAGAAGTTAGCTGAGATCAAACCGTGATTCAATCCTCCAGCAGTGGTCGGGTCTGCGACTGGAGCCCTTAGAATTGGGCTCAACTTTTTGAGTCCAAAGAATAAAAAGAAAGTTGATGCAAGAAGATGAGGCGGAGATACGAACAACTTCATTAACAACACCTACTCCTGTTCTTTGGGAATGAGAATGTTCTTTGGGAATGAGAATGCAAAGCGGTCAATTGGCATAAACGTGGCAGCAACTTGTCTGCTGCGGAGAAACTGATTGGTCAAGGAAGGTAAGAGATCACATCTGGTTTCTGTAACACAGATGATACTCTATTATCATTATTATTACCGGAATTCTACAATTTGTACATTTTACCTGCAAATCACTTTTCCCAAAGTCATTTGAAGGACCCTCACAATTTTCCACTAAAAAGGACAAAAGAAATAACATTTGGGTGGGTGACGACTGACAACTGAGGACGGATTTATTAAAGCTTTCAACAAACTAGACAAGAGAATCGCTCGTTTTCTTTATGTAACGGCTAATTGTACTTTTCTTTTCCCAACTGCAAAGTGCAAACTCAGCTTTCATTCAGGCTCCTGGAAACTACGCAAAGCCTGCCTCTCTTTCACTCCTTTTTTTACCTTTTTATTTTCCCCCTGCGCATCCAATCAATAACCCAATTAATTAGTGAATGAAGAGTCCGAAATCAGCCTAACCTTTGATTACAATTGGGGTCATGTTATGGGTCAGGGCTCTATGTATTGTCCACTCCCTCAGCCGTCAGCCCTCAATCATGATATTATTTAACCCACACTACACTACACTCTCTCCCCAGACCCCCGAGTTACTAGACATTTTGTGGTCATTTCTCTGAGACCGAGGCTCAGCTCTCTAATGGAGACCCCCCCTGTTGGTGCTATGTTCATGTTTGCTCTCTTATTTTGTATTTCAAGTAAGTATTCAGTTACACTGCAACGGAGATAAGAGTATTTATGGGTTATCCTCTCTAAACTCAGCTGTTTAATTGCAGGTGCGGAGATGGCAGGCAAGGTGGGCGTCAACTACGGCACACTTGGAAACAACCTCCCAGTACCGTCAAGATCAGTGGAGCTGCTCAAGTCATTGAAAGCCGCACGCGTCAAAATCTACGATGCCAATCCCAAAATCCTCAAGGCCCTCAGAAACACCGACATTCAAGTTTCCATCATGGTCCCCAACGAACTCATCCCCAACATCTCCAAAAGCCAAGCTCTCTCAGACAACTGGGTTCAAACCTATGTTGTTCCCTTCTACCCAGATGTTAAAATCCGTTATCTCCTTGTTGGAAACGAGATCCTCACCAACCCAGATATCGGAACATGGTTTAATCTCGTTCCTGCCATGCGTCGAATCAAAAGTTCATTAAAAGCTCACACACTCCATAAGATCAAAGTGGGCACACCGTCGGCGACCAACGTTCTGGAATCGTCTTTTCCGCCGTCGAACGGGACTTTCCGGTCAGACATTGCAGCTCCGATTATTAAGCCAATGTTGCAATTCCTGAACCGCACCAAGTCTTTCTTTTTCGTAGATGTCTACCCTTATTTTTCATGGGCCGCAGACCCCAAAAACATCAATCTTGATTACGCGCTCTTTGAGTCCAAGAACATAACCTACACCGACCCTGTTACCAACTTAACCTACACCAACCTCTTTGACCAGACTATTGACGCTATGGTCTTTGCTATGAAACGCCTTGGTTATCCAGATATTCGGATCTTTATTGCCGAAACGGGTTGGCCAAATGGTGGTGATGTAGACCAAATAGGATGCAATATTCACAATGCTGCCATCTATAACCGGAATGTTGTGAAACGGTTAACGGCCAAACCCATCCTAGGCACTCCGGCCCGACCCGGTTGGCCGATTCAGTCTTTTATTTTTGCTCTTTATAACGAGAACCAGAAACCGGGTCCGGGTACGGAGAGGCATTTCGGATTGTTGTACCCGAACGGATCACAAATATACGAGATTGATCTCAGTGGAGAGACACCGGTCTGGGAGTACAAAAAGCCGTTACCGGCGCCCACAAACAATGAACCGTACAAAGGGAAGTTATGGTGCGTGGTGGCTAAGGGAGCCAATACGAGCTTGGTGGCTACTGCTTTGTCATGGGCATGCTCGCAGGCGAACAAAACCTGCGACCCAATCCAACCCGGAAAGCGGTGTTACAAACCGAACTCGGTGATTTGGCACGCGAGTTACGCGTTCAGCACTTATTGGGCTCAGTTTCAGAAAGCCGGTGGGACCTGCAGTTTTAACGGTGTTGCTAAGCCCACGCCGAAGGATCCTAGTAAGTGCTTCTCGGATTTCGTTGAGATTGATTGATTACATACATTGTCTTCGTTTCATTTAAAATCCTTTCCTTATTCAGGTTTTGGACACTGCAAGTTCCCAAGCGTCAGGCTTGTTTGAGAATGAGATGGGTTGGTGAACATCCGTATTCCCTTTTTTTTTTTCATTCTTCTTTCTGTGAGCCTGCGTTTGTGAAACTTTTCGTTTGAGTAAGTGTTATTCTTTGTTTCTCTTATTATTATTATAAAGACGAATTGGGAGTACGTTTTCTTGTACTACAATGTGACATTTTTTTGGGGTTAGTTGTATAAATAAATGAGCAACGGCAATTTTGGTACTGCCAAACCAGGATTGAGGATACCTAGGCTCTGAAAATACTGTCGGTCTTTGATATCCTGCTTTTTGCTGGTGACCAGACCAGGCCGCTTTTATTCACCTTCCAAGAAAGCTCACTCACCCGCTGTTCCTGGTTGGATTCTGCGATGCCAACAAAAGTAATAGCGTTTCCCTTTTCCTCAAAGCCCCTTCCTTCTTTCTTCGTGTTTAAAATTAGGGTCAATGATACGCTTCTTAGATCTTCCCGTACCTCTTTGTACCAAAATTTATCTAAACATGATACACAAGAGAGGGTGAATTTTACAGTCATTTGCTTTGTTACGGGTAAACCTCAAATCATTTATAAATCTTGTTCAAAGTTTACAAGAATTCTAAAAAAATGCACCTCAAGCAAATTTTACAATTATAATAATTATACAACTCAAAAAATTCCTCCTTTTCATATTACATGTTATGAAATATTCTTGCATTCTTTCTTTTAACTTCTCAAAACTTTTAAAAACTATTTAATATGTCTAACCTTACTCTTACAAGTCATATATGGCCTATTTATATTCAAAATAATATAAAATAATTAGTAAAACTAAAAATTAATCATTACAATCGCTAATAATAGTAACATTGATCCACTATTCTAGTATATTAGTCATAATGTGTCACATTGGTTAACCAATATGATTACAAACTCATGATATATGTTTTCAAAAGACACTACTCGATTACATTGTTATACTAGTTGATTAACCTATTAAATATCTTAGTTTGCCCAAATCATTATATCTTTTTTTTTTTATAAATCAGAAATACTTTATACTAAATAATCGTTATGTACGGAACTTGAGTTTCTTATACAAGAATCTCATACTACAAAAAGGTGGGCCTGAGTAACTTATTGCAATCTTACAAATTTTCTCCATGCTTTACAGCACAACCAACAAAATTCTACAATCATTATACCAAAACCTAATGGAACTTTCGAAAAGAGCCAAAAATCAGCTGCAAATTACTATATTAGTTAAACAAAAATTTTAAAAATTTTTAATTTTTTTCAAAGTTCAAAATGCATTCTTTTAATAAAAACTTAATTCAAAACCATTTCAATTTCTTTTTAAAAAATTGTTTAAAATTATCAAGTTTTCTTTAATGAATAAAGCAAACTTTTTCTTAGACTATAAAAAGATTTATACATTATGCCTTATACGCAAATAATAATACAATAATTGAGTTCTTAATTCATTTTAATGAATGAGATAAGGTTATAAACATGATTATAATAATTTGCTTAAGTCTTAATTGGGATTGACATAAGGGGGTGTGATGGCCATTCTTAATTCCTTGTTCATGATTTGTCACTTGAACAACATATGTACTCCGCTTTTCTCATTTTCTTCATTCTCAAGCACTTGACAATAATATTCTTGATGAAAGTGAGTAAGGAGTCTTTTATAGCCATGAGTGAAAAATCTCTACCTAGTGAACCTGTTCATCTTTCTTCTACCCTCACTATTGCCAATCTCCCTTCTAGTGTGAAACGTACGTTATCTAATCGTATGAAACACCTTGTAGAAATAACCCATCATCTTAAAGAAAGTCGTATTTCGAATACTTTACCTTTACTTAGTCACTACAATATATATTCTCGTGATCGTTCTTAGACAAGAAGCATAAGAACTATTCTCTCTACCCATCATTCAAAAGTTAAAAAAATCATCCAAAGTTTCCATTTGAAACAGTGTGGTTTAAAAGCAACTACAGTAGAACAGTACGTGAAGAAGCTTATCTCTCTTTTGCAAAAACAGAACCATACACATCTACATGTTGGAGTTATTTTTCTTGTTCACACTAACTATCAAAAAGTGTTCCATGCTCACCATAAGCATTCCTTCTAGGCCACAACTCCTCCAATTCTTCAAACCCTTCAAGATGACTCAGTCAAATCAATTTACACAGGCCTACAAAAGATCAACCTAGACCCTCAACAACCTTTCATCCTATTATGATGATTTAACCAGTATTCTCACATAAAGAAAGAAAAGTAGGACCTCTGATCTATTATTTCAAATTAGATGGAGAACTTGTTTATATTAGTCCTCATCGTGGACATTTTTTCTAGGATGTAGACCCCTCTATATGCGAACTAGACTGTGAAGTATGTCTGAACCCTAATTCAGACAGTAATGATGATGAGCTTTTATAATCAACAACAAAGGAAGAAGAAGAACCAAAGAAAGGAGATTTATAATTGTCAACCTGCTTAACAATTCCACTATCAACATGAATCATGATGATGATTCTGAACTTTGGATTGAGAATCCAAGGCCAAGACCTAGAAGTATTAGAGCATTACTCAAAGCTGTTGACTCTGGATGGAACACAAAAGAGTCAATCTCCAATAGATCTCAGCCAGTTATTCCATCTCCTGTTCCTACACCCTCTCCAATACCATGCATGATGGTTAATCCCTATGGGAAGATTCTTCTCCACTAGAGAGACATATAAATGCTTAACAAAGGGTTATCTCTAACTCATCTGGCATGAGCGCTCATGGAACAATGTTTTCAAGTCCTGTTGATGAAAATCTCAACTAGCAGACTAACAATGCTTTGGCTCAAAACAAATTCCTTCGACGGATTGATTCTAAACTTGATGGCTTAACTCAACACACCCAGGTTACTCACTAGCGAATAGATGGCATCTCTGCTGAAGTTCAAAGCTTATATAAATCTTATAAAGCTTAATTGACCCACTTAGATATATGAGGGATTTTATTTGGGGCGCAACCAGCGACCAGAGGAAAATACATCTTGTCAATTGGGACTTCGTTTGCAAGCCTTAAAAAGTTAGTGGTCTCGGCCTCAAGCGTGTCCGATCCTCTAATGATGCTTTCCTGACTAAACTAGGTTAGGCGTTGATAAATCAACCCACTTCCCTATGGGTCAAATTAGTCAGGGCTAAATATCGACTTGGCCCCAACCCTCTCCCTGCAAATATAGACAGGAACGGAACCTCAGCCATTTGGAAGGGGGTTTCTGCCACTTGGAAGTATGTCCGCTAAGGTATGCAATAAAAGCTAGGTAATATGTGACGCATCCACTTCTGGTTGGATAATTGGGCTAATGAGTGGGGACCTCTAATTACAGTGGTGACCACCCCTCTCCCAGATAGCCTCCTTTATGCCACAGTGGTTGAGTTTACTGATGAGGGTGGCAACTAGCATTGGAACTTGTTCCAGCAATATTTACTCTCTAAGGTTTGTCTGGATATTGTGGCGATACAGGTGCATATCGACGGTCTAGCGGACGATATCTTGGTTTGGGGTCCCACCAGTCATGAGCGAATCACGGTGACCTCCGCCTATGATTTAGTTGAAGGTTGCATTACGGATGCTCACAATAGTCTGTGGGACTCCATCTGGAAATGGGCAGGACTTTAACGGATTCGAGCCTTCCTGTGGCTTTTCGCTAAAGGAAAACTGCTGACCAACCAACACCGCGTGGTTCGTAAGCTCACAACGGATGGTACTTGTCATTTCTGTGGGCAAGAAGAATCTAGTTTGCACGCCATTCGCAATTGCCCACGCGTGAAAGTCTTCTGGTGCAAGTTTCCCTCGGAGGCGGTAGACACGACCTTTTTCCAGCCAGAAGCCGATCAGTGGGTGGCTCACAACCTTCGACGACAAGTTCAAGTTAACCAGGTTGGTTGGGGTACTATCTATGGGGTCGCCTGCTGGTTTTTCTGGCAATGGCGCAATCGTAGCATTTTTTTAGGTAGGTTTTGTTTGGTCGAAAGCAAGTCCTCACATCGTTCTGGAATATGTCGGGTGGATAGAACGAGCAAGGACAACGGAGAGCTATGTTTTGCAAAATCAGGGACTACCTACCGACAATCTAGTTGGATAGAATAAACCGGCAGTGGATTGAATCAAGCTAAACTCGGATGAAGCAGTCAAACAAGGGTCCAACATTGCCACAGTGGGGGGTTTACTTCGCGACAATCAAGGGAAGTGGTGTAGCGGTTTGCTTCATCACATCGGCCAGGTTTCCCCTGTAAATGTGGAACTCTGGGGAGTCTACTCGGGCCTTACCCTGATTTAGGCGATGGGCTATAGAAAAGTGATCGTTGAAGTAGACTCCCTGGAGGTCATTAACATCCTGTCCTCTTCCAGTTTAATCTTAACTGACGATATTTTGTTGGTGACAGGTACTCGAGGTTTAATCTACTGAGCTTGGGAGGTGCAACTCTGGCACGTGTATCGTGAAGGCAACCAATATGCTGATCGGCTGGCCTCGCTTGCAGCGGCTATCAGTCCAAGCTTGCATATACTGCAGGAACCCCTGGTGATGATCCGGGACCAAATCCTCCGAGACGAACATGGCGCTATGTACCAAAGGACCCTGCGTTAACTAGGGTGCTTTTGTTTTTTCTTCCTTTGTAGTAAAAAAAAAGAACAAATGATTTCGGTCTTCATCTACATTTTGACATAGTACATGACACGTATCTAAGGAGTTAAACCAACGATTTTCAGTACGAAGCCTATTTTTTATGGCTAGCTACTCAATGAATGAAGTTTTGGGATTCAAAGTGCTTTTCCAAACTAGATGATACCACAGAACTATCAGTAGGTCTTGCCTGAAACTACGATGACAGGAGGCTATGGTGAACACTCCACTCAGGTGAGGGGTCCATGAAATTTAATTAGCAGCGTTGGAATCCCCTACCATTGGTAGAAAATGTCTGAGTAGGTAGCATCATCAAAAATCTGCCCTCTATTCACCACCTTGTAGCAAATCAGAAACTTTTGCTTCCAATGGCAACCGATGTCTTAGACGCAAACAGTCCGAACGATTTAGCAAAGGGCTAATCTCTAGCCAGTTGTTGTACCAAAACCATGTATTATGACCACCATTGATTCGATCTTTAATTAGAGGATAGATCGAGTGGTGCATCTTCAGCAACTCATTGAAATAAGAAGAGAAATGTCTAGAGGGTATAAGATTCCAGAAGTTGTTGTTACCAAGATAGACATTGTGTACCCATTGAGTCCAATGTGCTTCCTTATCTGAGAATAAACACCAGATTCTTTTATTAAGCAAAACCTTTTGTATCGACTCAGTAGACAAGATATTGAGTCCTCCATGTTTCTTTGGAATTGTGATCTATTTCTAGCTGACTTTAGCGAGCTTACCTAACTCGCATCTTTCCGACTAGAGGAATTGTTTCAGCAACTGATAAATGTGCTTAATGAGTTTACTTGGAAGCACCGTATGCGCTAACCAATGAGTATGGAGACTGTTCAACACAGAAATAATCAGTGTGATCCGGCCAGTGTAAGATAGAAATTGATTTTGCTAAGCTAATAGTTTACTCTTAATGTTCTCCAAAATAAGAAGACATTCTGCAAACTTCAGTTTGACTGGAGTAATGGTCACTCCTAGATAGCGTAGATAGGGGGATGGAGATTTAACCCCGTAATGGTACAAAGTTCATTCGGGTCCTCCACATTTGCTGACACAACTAAGTTACTTTTCTCCATATTGATCCTAAGTCCTGACCATTTCAAGAATAACTTCACCAATTGCATAAGAACATTAACTGAGTTCACGTTTGCAACACACATAAGCAAGAGGTCATCAGCAAAAAAGAGATGAGTGAGTTGAATGTCAGAACATTTATGATGGTACTTGAAGTAGCCATTAGAAGTAGTAAATGATTAGATGAGTCGTGATAAACCCTTTATGACCAAACTGAATATATACGGGGATAAGGGGTCCCCCTGCCTGATTCCCTTTGAGCTCTTGAAACTATTTGATGGTATGCCATTAACTAAAATAATGAATAATGGGCAATAAATGTTAGGAAAGTAAATCACGTTAATTACGTGATCTAGTGAAATCTCTGTAATTATGGAATCCCTGTAATCTTGTCTTAGGAGAAGGAGCATGATCAAGTGCAGTAATGGGATTGATTCTTGTAATGCCTATAAACTCACATGTAACGAATTGTTTGATTCATGAGTGAAAATATACAGCATTTACTTTGCCAATATGGTATCAGAGTGTCAACCGGTCATTTGGACCTTTTTTTGATTCTTTCATTTTTTGCTGCTTACCTGAGATGGCTTCTGTTGACGAAGATGGAAGCACATCACAAACGGGGGAAACCTCGTCCAATCCTGCAAACATGACAGCAGTACAATTAATCCAGTTACTGCAAAATCTCGCACCAAACAAAATCACAGAGAGCAGCAATGTTACACTCTCAGTGAAACTCAATGAACACAACTACTCCGTCTGGGCAAGGCGAATGAATCTCGCAATCACAGGCAGGGGAAGACTCAATCATATCACAGATCTCCCCCCTCCAACAACTGATCCAAACTACCAAAAATGGAAGCAGGTGGATTCCACTGTGATCTCTTGGATCATAGAGAACATCGAGGAAGACCTAGTGTCACAATATGTGGATTACACAACAGCCAGAGAACTGTGGAATGTGCTGGCCACAACATACGTTAGCGGCAGAGACAAGCTGCAAATTTTCGACTTAACCATAAAGGCAAACAACCTGAAGCAAGGCCAATTGTCAATTGAAAAATATTACAGCACCTTGCAAGGAATTTGGAAAGAGATTGATCGAAGAACAATCAATCCAATGCAGTGCTCCGTAGACATGGAGATACGAAGTCGTGAAATACAGGAATTCAGATTGTTCCAATTCCTTGGGGGTGTTGATGACAAGTTTGACAACGAACGACGGGATCTCCTTAAACAAGATCCTCTCCCATCGGTTGAAGTGGCCTACGCAACAATCCGAAGAGAGGTGGCCAGAAGGGGCATCATGAACGTCGGCTGGAAAGAAGAGCCATCACAAGGAGATTTTTCCTCAGGCGCAAGGCTGGTGGCGAAAGGCCGGTCAGAAAATGTCAAATCAACGGCGAAGTCATCATTCCGGCAAGAGGAAGTGGACAAATCGAGGCTAAAGTGTAGCCATTGCGGGGGAACTAAACACACCAAAGAGGGGTGTTTCAAAATCATTGGATACCCCGATTGGTGGCCCGATAGCAAGAAAAGAGGGAAGAAAGGAGTAGCTGCCACCACCGTGGGCAACGAGATCACCGTCGGCACTGGAGGTGACGAGCAGGGAACAGGGTTTGCCGCCATCGCCGCTGCCCACGAGAAGAATGGAGGAACTCTTGGAGGTATAGGGTTTGGGGTTTCAAAATTATCCCCAAACCCTCAATTTTCTAATCCTTTTTTTTTTACTCTAGAATTTTCGGTGAATGTGATTTGAGTCCAATTAATTCTGGTGTTTGTTTGTTAAGTCCCAGTAGTAATGGGGTTGTTAAAAAGGAACCCAAAAAAATTCCAAAAACCTCAATTGCATGCCTAGCCCAAGAAAAGAATCGTGGGTGGTTGTTTGACTGTGGGGCCACAGACACTATGTCATACGATCCTTTAGATTTCCATACACCGTCAGTACCTCGAAAATCTCAAATCCAAACGGCCAATGGGGGGTACTCACCGGTTGAGGGTGCCGGATGTATAGATTTGTCTCCGACTCTTAGACTTTCAAATTGCTTATATGTTCCGTCCCTGTCCCATAAATTGTTGTCTATTAGTCATGTGACAAAAGAATTGAATTGCACAGTACTAATGCATCCGACGTTTTGCCTCTTGCAGGATATTCAGACGGGGAAGATCATTGGGCGTGGCTCTGAAAAGGGAGGTTTGTACTACGTAGACGAAGTGGACCAACAAGGCTCTGCAATGCTTGCTCACGGGACGGTAGAAAGGCAAGCTTGGCTGTGGCACCGACGGCTTGGTCACCCATCGTTAGGGTACCTTAAATTATTATTTCCCCATTTTTTTCATAATAAAAGTCAGTTTTCTTGTGAGACATGTATCTTAGCCAAAAGCCATAGACAAGTGTTTCACCATAATAATACTCGAACTGATAAACCTTTTTCACTTATACATACTGATGTGTGGGGCCCTTCTCCTATATCTAGTCGTAATGGTTTCTCGTATTTTCTCCTGTTTGTTGATGATTGCACACGTCTCACCTGGGTATTTTTTCTCAAACATAAATCTGAAGTGCCAGAAAAATTTATCCTTTTTTATAACCTCATCAAAACACAGTTTCAACACCAGATTAAAATACTCAGATCTGATAACGGGGGGGAATATATTAACCATACCATGCAAGATTTCTTCAGGGATAATGGGCTCATACACCAGACCACCTGTCCACATACTCCCCAACAAAATGGGGTGGCGGAAAGGAAGAACCGAACAATCTTGGAAATAACCCGATCCCTAATGTTAGAGTCCAATGTCCCCAAATACCTTTGGCCTGAAGCTGTCGCAACTGCGACATACTTGATCAATAGATTACCCACAAAAATTCTTGAGCTTAAAACACCACTTGCTGTCCTCTCTCAATATACCAAGATCCCAGAACTTTTTACTCTTCAGCCACGTATGTTTGGTAGCACAGTCTATGTTCATATACCTAAAGTCAACCGAACCAAACTTGATCCATGTGCTATCAAATGTGTGTTCGTTGGGTACGGCGTACACACAAAGGGTTACCGTTGCTATGATCCTATCACCAAACACATGTACACTACCATGGATTGTGATTTTCTGGAAACAAAATATTACTTTCAAAACCCACCCAATAGTCAGGGGGAGAGTGAGCCATCAGACTTCTTGGGTCGGTTTCGCAGCCCAATCTTGTCCGACACTGTCCTAACAGAGATAGTAGGTGGGGCCACTGTGTCCAACAATGAACACGAAGAACTTGCTTCCCGAACAGAGCCATCCGAATCATCAACCCCGGCTGAAAATCCTCCTGAGGTAAGTACTCCTGAGCCAGAAGATGTTCCTGAAGTTACTACTACAGAACCTTCTAACAATATTGCAGTACCGGAGGCTATAGAGAAATACACTCTACCACACAGGAGCACTAGAGGAGTTCCACCAAAGAGGTACGAGCCGGAGTATGAACCACATACATCAAAGTACCCCATGGCTAACTTAGCCAGGGGGAGCCTATCCAAGGTAGCACAAGCTTTTAATGCTGCACTTTACTCTGAGGACATTCCCAGGACAGCGGAAGAAGCTCTGAAAAGCAAGGTGTGGAGACAAGCTATGCAGGTTGAGATGGATGCATTAGACAAGAACCATACATGGGACAAGTGCAAGCTTCCAGCAGAAAAAAAACCAGTGGGGTGCAGATGGGTGTTCACCATAAAGCACAAGGCAGACGGTACTGTTGAACGGTATAAGGCAA
>JANKOD010000004.1:14216914-14237797 GCA_026284645.1 Erythroxylum acuminatum | reverse complement strand
GTTTAGATTAGGATTGAAGAACTTCTAGAAAATTCAATTTTTGACAAGAATGACAAGTATATATAGATCAATCAGATAACATACTAACGTACTACTTCATAATTTGAACGTTAAAAGAATCTAAACTGATAAAGAAAAGATAACAGTAGGATAGAAACAAAAGTAACAAACTCCTTAAAACTAGGAACTAATTTGTTCCCAACTACATAGTCTCCTAAACACGTTCTCAACAACTAACAATGTTGTTGTCATCATCTTCTTCATTCTCTAAACATCATCACTTATCGCGCAACCTTTTCTAGCTACACTGGTCAAGCTTCTCCGACACTCCAGCATTATTAAAGCCTCATATAAACAAACTATGAGGAACAACCTGCAAAAATCATATAAATAATAGATAATAGGCTTGACTATGGAAATTGGAAAAACATTCTAGAAATTCCAACAACCACTGTTGATATCAACTGACCATCTATTACATCAAGACTTAATTAGCAATGTGATTCACTAGTCCCACTTATTATGATAGTTTAGTTTTATGTAGCTAAGGTTTAAGTTTCAAAAAACTCAAAATTATTAAACACTGATTGTGGCTCATTCTTCCAATGAAAATGGGGTTTGCATATACTTTTCATAAATTAATCAAATCTTAATTGTTTCTAATTCGATGGTTTAGAATTTATAAGATATTGATATGAAGCCTTTTTAGATTTAAGTTGAATCTAATTTAATTTTAGGTTTAGGTTTTTTAATATATAATCAATTTCAAAATACAGTCCTTGTATCTAATTTTCTACCGGGCCTTCTAAGCAAGAATAAGAAGCCGGAGTAGCAACGAAGTCTAGTCGTAACATACAAGCAGCACTTGAGTTGTCGCTTGTTGAGATTTATGAATATTTATACGATAAATGAAAATGGATCAATTAGAATTATTCTCAGCCCAGCTAGCCAGTCGAAATAAATAGTAAATGAGTCTCTAACCCTCTATCTTCGGTCGAGCTCTTTAATAACCTGCCCTGTTTCGGCTTCGAGAAGAGCGGAATCCATGGACATAATGAGTAAAGAGTTCGGAGTTAAGGCAGTAGCTCTCTCGGCTTGTTCCTTGACTTCTTCCTCTCTCTCTATCTATGTCTATCCATATCCCCCCAGCAAGTCATCCAAATCTGCCACGCTGAATGATGAACTTTGCACATTAAGTTATAGAATTAAGATGGCTTTCATGTAACTATTGAGAAATTGAGATGGAATTTGCTCCTGCATGAAACAAAATAATAGAACTATTTTAATTAATTTTCTTAAAGCCATGATCACTAAAAATTTTATAATATAATTAACATATAAAATATAATAAAGCATGAATCATTATTCATTTCGAATCTTGATTGTTTTCTTATCATTTCTCTCAAATCATTTATGAAATTGGTTCATCACAACTACCATAGCTACACATATGTTGAACCTCTAACGAGATCGACAAAATGTGTTGAGAAAATTCTACAACTGTTGTAGGGAAGATTAGGCAAGAAGTGCTAGTTCTCTTGGAGCTTAAGCCTATCTATAATATGACTTGGACCTTTTAATAATTTAATTGAAATAAAATTATAATTTTAATTAAACTTTAATTAGAATTACAATTAATTTTAATTTATATCAATTGAGTCCAAAAAAGATATAATATCTCATATTGATCCTTATTTAATGAATATCTCATATTTAATCATAAAGTTTCTTAAATCTTACAGTTAAGTCCAACTCGATTAAAAACACATTTTCTCTTTCTTTATCTATGACTTATTAGGTTCTTAAATATGTTGATAATGAATATAAATTATAACCCTTAACATATTTATGATAAATTAGTCTCCTTTAATTCATCTCTAATTCTTTAATTAAACAATTTATATCTATAAATCAAGATTTATGTATAGTAATGCATCATGACCATCCAAATATTTAGGAATGATTAAATAATTTCAATTAACCTTTCTATACAAGATCTTTCTATATAATTCAGTCATTTCATTAAATAATGTTTGATAAGAAATAAAGCATAAAATTAATGTCTATTCTATTTGAATCCAATCATGTTAGTTCTCAACTATTATTAATTAATTTATTACTGACATTTGCAAACTATTGTATAAAGTGTCATTCCACCTTAGCCAAGAAATTTCGAATCAATACTAATCTACAAAAATGGAACATTTTCTTTAATCACATTAGAATGATGAATCCTATATTTATCACTTAACTACCTTTATATAGTTTATGTTATATCTAATGACTGAGCTACCTTTGACTATAATAGGTCATAAGTATTATCAAAATATATCAGTCCCTATATGAGATACTGAGGTGATCTCAACTCAAAGAATCTCTTATAAAATCATCATAATGAGAATTTCATGAAACATACAAGTAAACCAAATAGAATTCTCATATACGTTCAGTTTAGTAAACTTGTTATTAGCAAACACCATACATTTGTTTTAGTATATCCATATTTTAATGTATGAGATTAACTACTTCCTTCATAAGGAAAAAAAAACATGTGCTAGTCTTTTTATGTTTTATTAATGTTCAATCTTAATTAAAAAAATGACTAGGAATAATTTACGGATAATACATAAATATAATATGAATCTCATAATTATGATCTCATTATAATTTTATTTGCAATTTTGATTTATCTTAAGGATTTTATCACATAGATTTGAATATGTATAAGATAAAGAATGTCTTTAAATAATTATGTCACTAAACTAGAACCAACCAATTATATGTAAAGTATAAATAATAATATCTCACTTATACTAAGCTAATCATTTAAGTATCTTATACCATATTATTATATGACAATCATGATGCTGTTGGGATAATGGTTTAGTGATAGAATTCTCCAATATTCTTTATAGTGAGCACTTACTTAACTCTTACAACTTTTGTCACAATTTTCATCATAATCAAAAGAAATATCTAAATGTATAGTTGGATTTTAGCTCATTTTGCATATAGAATGGATTTAATATTTTATAGTACAATATTATTTAAACAATCAAAGAACTATACCAAGTTTTTTTAAAGAAATTATTGATCCAAATAATAATTTCCACTAAATCAAAAATTTTATTATGGCTTAATTAGCAATCAATTCTACATTGGAACATTTTCAATCTCAAAATAGTATTGTTATATGAAGAAAGTACATTAATTAGGATTTATTTCTAAAGTTAATATCCTTATAATCTTGAACTTAAATATCAACTCTTAATAAGAATAATGGATATCTTAAATGCTTCATAAGTACCAGATATCTCAAATACTAAACACCTTTAATACATTATCTATACACTTGAACTAGAATAGACAAACAACTTCTGTATCTATCTCTATAAATTGAATTTCCAGAACTAAGTTATTACCTTAATAAGAGTTGTTCTTAGACTATCATATATTTAACTTGTGGGAATATAAATTGTTGTTTCTTATTAGTAACATGTTTTTACACATACTCCTACTGAAGAATATAATTATACCCTCACTAACCTTATTGCAGACATCATAAATCCATATTCATTTTCATAACAAACCTTTTGAAGTCATCATAAAAATAAACTTTCAATATCTCGTAACCTTTCAACCATACGTCAAAAGTATTAATAAAGGCACTAGTTTCAACTGGATAAATTTTCATGAGATTTAAATTTTCAAATTTCATCTTAATCCTACTACATATTTTAACTTATTAGATAATATATGTTTCAATCAAGCATCACATCTAAAAATCATTTTGTCTATATTAAAGCCATACATTCCATATCTAATATGGAATGTTGCTAATTTATTCAATTTGAACTATTGAAGGTAACTTGTTATACTAAGTATAGCTATAGAAGAAATAAATATTGCATTATGCAATATTCAATATAACATTTATCTCCTTATGTAAATACATATTACTATGGAATTTAGTTGTGGAGGTCTTTACTAGAGAATCTCATTCTTTTTAGAAAACTAAAAAATTAAATCTCAAATCTTATTGAAGTGTTTCAACATTCTTAATGCTTAATTTTTAGCTAGATTTAAATAATTTGAACCTTTCAAAATTTTAAATCACTATATTATTTAATAAATACGACTATATCATATAAAACTATTAGTACATTTAATGAAATACAATAATCATCCTTTTATAAATTTTTATTACATCTAAACCATATCACATATATAAGATATAACAATTCAATATTATCACCATTCTTTCACCAAAGATTGATTTGGTTTTACTTTAACCTAACTAGTTTCAAAAATATTATACAATTCATATTAAAAGTATACATACATACAAGATTCTCATCATATTGAGTTAACCAACATAACATAAAAGATAGTCTCAATTATCTAACTTTGTATTCTTACAACTTTTGTTAAGCATAAGTCTTCTTTGATTTACCATATATAAATTATTTATACAAAGTTGGATCAGCTACTTTTATTCAATAATGTATTTCTTATTAATCCTAAAACATTGTAATAATTTTAAACCTAAATTTAGAATCAAAATACTTAAAAGCATGAATTAGAACTATGTACCTACATACATACATATATACATATATATACACATACATACATACATACACATATATATATATATAACTATTTTTATACTATATATATATAGTATAAAAATAGTTTTCATTTGAAAGAAAGATGATTGCATAACTTTTCTTGCCAATTAGTAGGCTAAATTTAATGAAACAATTTTATCAAGGTACTATACCTTTCAACTCTATTTCATACAATTACTTACATTATGTATCTCGGTGTTAATATCCATCTTATATGTTGTCATTAAAATTAATGAGATGTTAATCAACTAAAAATGTCATAACATTTTGTTATCTATATAATATTTATATATCGCTAAAACTTTGTCACTAAATCCTTAATAGGGATTATAATAAAATCACATAATGTTCATGCAACTTTTTCTTTTTAACTTTGAGAACTATACTTAGAAAAGGTAATTTCTACTTAGAAAAAATATATATGTAAGAAAAATAAGTATTGGTTATATGTTGTGACTACCAAATAAGATGAGGACTTTAATCATATATCTAACTCTCACTATTTTATTCGAAATGATAGCCTTTACTACTATTCGAAAAGATTACTCTAATCTTTCTAGTAGGTTAAGATCATATTCAAATTTAGTTGATCTTGAGTTTAATTAATAAACCAAATAAACTTAAGTAGATAACATCTTTATCAATCACATCTCATGTGACTTCTAAACCTGTCAGGTGACAACTCTTTCCAAAACATATCTTATATTTTATTTTTAACCTTACCTATGAATTCATGTGATCATGAGTTTGCTACTTTAAAGCACGCAAATTTAGTTAAGTAAGACCTATTGTTATAAGACTAAATATATTTAGGTTGAAGTGGTCTTGTGCTTAATAAGCCTAATAATAAATAAAACTTTGGTTTACTCTTGTAACAATAAAAGGCAACAATCATATTCTCAATATGTAGTTAATATTTTAATAAGGGATTTAATTTTATTCACATCATCAAATACAAAATTACATATAATTATATCATACATATAAAACATGCAAACAAACATGCATCAAAATATATCAAGCATATATAAATATCTTGCAGTTTCTTTTACCAATATAATTATATTAAATGCAAGAAACATCAATTTTGTTTTATTCTAATTATTAATATTCATAATCTAAAATAATATTTTCAATTTTTGGATAATTAAGATACCTTATTGTTTCCTAAATGAATAAAATCTTTATTCTAAATAGAAATTCAATTTGAATAGAAATCAAATTTCAATTTCTTAAAAACTAATTTCTAATTATCTTTACGCCTTTAACAAATTTAATTGAAAATAATTTTCAATAAATTATACTTCTTACTTATTATAATTTATAAAAAAACTTCTTTTTTACAATTTAACAAGTAAAACATTCTAATTCAATTATAAAACTATTTATAATCTAATTAGAAAATTTTTAATTAAAAATATATTTAATATTAAAACGAAGAAAATTTCAAAATTAAAATAAGTAATTTTGAATTTAATTAAGAAAATCGTTTAATTATTTACTTAGAGACTAATTTTTAATTAATTAGAAAATCTTTCTGTATTAAAGTAGAAAACTGTGTTTAAAAATATTAAAGAAAACTCAAATTTCTAAATTAATAAATAAAAATAATCAAAAATATCATATCTAATAATGCTAATTATGATTTTATTTATATTTAGATTACACTATCTTCCTTACTAAACACACCAAAAGTTAACTCTTGAATACTCCAGTAGTCAAGCAACTTTTATTCTAGTCCTAGGATACACTAGCCTGGTTGCCTAAAATCCTTATTCCAGTTTAGAACACCGCGCCGATATTGTCGCCATCTACTTGTGCTGCCAAACTTCCATCTTCCATCTTATAAGCTGCTGCCATTGTTGACTATCTCTATCATCTGTCGGCGTTGACTATCTATAGTGTCGCACCTCAAGGAGAAACCTGCCTTCAGCTAACACTAACAACAGCCTCCGGGTTTTAGTAGCTGATGCTGCTGTTGGCTGCCACCTATTGACATTTTTCCAACCATAGCACATGTGGCAACGTCCTCTAATCCTTGCCAATAACCAGTCACGCCATTAGCCGGTCACAGTGACAACCAGTCACGTTTGGAGCCGCCAGTTTAGAGATTTCTCTATTATGCATTTACTACTAGTCCTGGACGAAGACACTCAACCAGAATTAAGGCCAAAGGAAACAGATCTCTAGCTATTTTCTGTAGAAAAAAAGAGAAAAACTTCCAACTTCAAGCCTTCTCTCTCCATTTTTTATTTTCATTGCCATGGTCATACAATTCTAGCATCATCCATTAACAATCACAAGTTAAAAACCTTTTTGGCTCTTAACCTCGAGAAGAGTAACAACACCTATAATCCCAAAACAATTCTAGTTTTATTTGTGTTAAAACTTGACATCTTCAATGATTATGGCAGCTAAAATGTCAACTATTGACATTTGAATTCTGCCAGTAGAAGAGAAGCACGAAGCTTCCTTACTCGTTCTGAATTTGGTTTCCAATTTTTGGGTTTCTATTGTATTGGACGTCTTATGCTTAATGAAACTGATTTCTTATATTGTTTGACTCTTAAACAATTTTTTAACTATATTAACAATTTAATTCCAAATTGAATCGTGTGTAGGGTTTGAAAACTTCATTCTAAATTTTTTTAGATATAATCATATCTAATTTGATTTTAGAAGTTTAGAGCTTTGTATTTTAATTTCAAAATTTTGATTAATAACAATTAAACAATTTAATTAAGTTATGGAATTAAAGATGACTTTAATACTACTATGGAAAAATCAGGGCAAGATCTGATCTTGTGTGTCATAATATGTATGAAACCTTTTTGTATAATTTCCTGAAAAGCAAGATTTATATAAAATATTAACACATAAAGCATAAATCATAATTCGTACTTTATAGTGAAGCTTGATTCTTTTTTTATAGTTTATCTAAAACCGTTTTTGAAATTAGCTTTTTCAACCACCATTACCATACATATGTTTGACTTATATTTGTATCCGCAGGACGTGTTAAGAGAACTTTATAACTGTTGTAGAGAGAGTTAGACAAAAAGTAATAGCTTTTTTAGAGCCTAAGCCTAGTTATAATATGATTTGGATTTTTTAATAATTTAATTGAAATAAAATTCTTATTTTAATTAAACTTTATTGAGAATTAAAATTAATTCTAATTAAATACCAAGTAAGCCTAAACAAGATCCAATATTTGATATTGACCCTTATTTATTAAACATCACTTATATAATCATACAGTTTCTCTAACTTTACAATCAAGTCTAATTTGATATTAAATCACTTTTTTCTCTTTTCAATATGTTCTTTGTATATGATTCATTATGTTTCCAAATATGTTCACAATTGGTAAAAATTATAACTTAAAATCATATTTAGAATCAGATAAATTAAACTTCTTCAATTCATCTTCAATTCTTTATTTAAACAATTTATATTCATAGATGAAGATTGACATTTAACGATGCATCATGATTACTTAAATATTTAGAAAAGTCAAAATAGTTTTGACTAACTTTTTGTGCATTTTTTTATATAATTCAGTTATTTCATTATACAATGTTTTGATTTGACATAGAGCATAAAATTAATATCTACTCTATTTGTGTTGGACCCCACACCCCACCTCTTCGTGTTTGGGGGTTATATCCCGGCGTGTGTTTGTGGGTTATACCACGACATCCAACACAAATCAGTATTGTCTTCTTTGGCCACGATTCGTACTCGTGACCTCAAGGTTTTGTTGCTTTTACAAGCACGCCTCTTACCATTAAGCCAATTGGCTCAATGGTGAGAGGCGTGTTTTTAGAAACAACAAAACTTTGAGGGGTCGCGAGTTCAATTCCCAGAGAGGACAATACCAATTTGTGTTGGATGCCGCGGTATAACCCGCAAACACACGCCGGGGTATAACCCCCAAACACCTACTGGTGGGGTGTGGGGTCCAACAGTCATAGAGTCAGAATTAAGTCAAAGTCCCTTCTAGATATATTTCTTATGTTTCATATGCAACTAAAATAACACAATTTAGACGTTTGTAGGCTGAGTTATGACTCAAAAAATATGACTGACTGAAACAGACCCTAGATAGAATTCCACTACATAATTCTTTCTTGTCATATACAACCAAGTTCATTCAAAGTAACACCAAAATAACACCAAAGAAAAATCCCATAAACAATTTTACATCCAAATGAATCTTTATATCCATTTAATCATACAAAAATATAGAAATCAACTAAGTGAAATCACAAACCTTAAAATTGGAAAAGTAGTTCTCTAATGCTTTTCCTTCCTCTTTGACTTTGCTTGAATCACCAAGTGAAAAATATGGGAAGGTGAAATGGAGAGGAGAAAAAAATCTGAAGCTAAGCTATCAAAGTTTCATCGATCTCCTCTCTCCATATGCCTTTTCATGAATTTTCTAGTCCTAGACTCGTGTTTCAATCCTGTTGGTCCATATGTCCCAATCCTATTGAACCATAAGTTACAATCTCATTGGACCACATGTTACAATTCTATTGGACCATGTGTTGCAATGCTATTAGACCATGTATTACAATTCTATTGTTCGATGTGTTACAATTCTATTGTTCCATGTGTTACAATTCTATTGGACACACATATTTTAATCTTATTGGTTCATGAATTAGCTTTAGGAAAATTCCATATTGGTCCTTCTTCTTCCTTTAATTCCCACATTAGCCTATAATATTATCAATGTATTTCATTCCTCTATGTCTTAAGTTTCTAAAGGAATAAATTTCATGCAATTTGGTTAATTATATCAGGAGTTATACCCCTAAAACTACAGGCTATTTGAAAATAAGGACAGTAGCTGCAACTCAACTTTAAAACAGAATCCAAAACTCTTAGAGGCAAAATCAAATTTCAGTTCCTTCATGAAAGTTTTAGACCTTTGTCTCTAGTTTAATCTCCAATTGAAACTATCCAATTTAGAAGTCTACAACCAAGATATAGCAAATTACATAAATATGTTTAGTGGAACCTATCCATTCAGCGAGGTCA
Organism: Erythroxylum acuminatum; assembly: GCA_026284645.1. Lineage (NCBI taxonomy): Eukaryota > Viridiplantae > Streptophyta > Magnoliopsida > Malpighiales > Erythroxylaceae > Erythroxylum > Erythroxylum acuminatum. The sequence continues at coordinate 14,228,117 of JANKOD010000004.1, read as the reverse complement.
CATTTAAATCAACTAACTTCAATATTATCATGCAAGAGCAACATAAAAACACGTCCAATTTAACCAAAAAGATTCCATAGGCAAATGTGATACTTCTTTTACTGATATGTGTTTAATTGTTGATATTTTTAATCATTTACACTTAGCAATTATTGACATAAAAATTCTTAAGATACTTACTTTAATTCATATGTGATTTTAGGTACAATTTAAGAGCAAAGAAATTAAAGTGAGTCGGAAGCATTACATTTGGGTCATTTTTCGAAGATTTCTTTTTACTTGTCTTCATAGAGCAAGAAGAAAAGAAAAGAAAGACAAGAAAAATGTAACACGAAAAAGGAAGAAAAATTCAAATGCAATCAGCTGAAAAGAAAGAAAAAAAGAGAGCAAAAGCAAACTTGGAAAATCAATTGAGTAAAACGTAGACAACATCTGCGTTGTCTTATTGAAAGCGCACAAGTCAAAGAGCAGGCACAAGGGGAATGAAGGTAGCAAAAAAATTAAATGGTCCCATCATCAATATACAGTGGACACAACAAATTAATTAAAGGGCTACAGTGAGGAGACAGAAATAAAACAAGGAGGCGTGAGAAGCGTGAAGGGATTTAAGTTGAGTGGCATTTTAATAGTCAAGTCACGCAACAGTAGCGCTAGAGAAGGGAAACAAGCAATAGCACTAAAGGGGAGGAGAATAAACGTAACCGGTGGCATTTTAATTGGAAAATCATGCAAGAGGGCAGCGCATAAGAAAGGCACGCAACAAAGAGGGAAAAAAGCGTAAAAGACGCAACATATACAGGGAACCAACAAAACGCAACGCACAAGAGGATTGAAGAGTGGCATTTTTATTTGTCAAAATACATAACAGACGTAAAGAGGGGAGGCTAAACACAAAAGCTGGTACGTTTTGCTAAAAACACGCAAGTAGGAACGTGCAGAAGGCAATAAACACACAATAAGAAGAGAGGAGCTGTGAGACGCAACTTATAGACAGTGTCAACACACAACAAATCAGCTACAGGGAAGAGAGAATAGCGAATCAATAAGGAGCAATGCAGAGGAGTGCAATAAATAGTGCCGAGACCCAACCATTACCACATTAAATTGTCACATTATGAACAGTGGTGTGGTTGGGCTGAAACAAAGCAAGAGTTAATTAGGGATTTTTCGGATAGGGACATTAAGATGGGGGCTGAAATATTTTTCTGGGAAATACCTATGAAGGGCTGGGCATCCCGATGCCGGTTCGGAGATAATATCGATGCCAACGACCCGAGTTAAGTAATTTTATTATTATTTTGTTGTTTTTTCTCTCATTAGGAATTGATTGGGCTAGGCATCCCGATGCCACTTCGGATGTAATATCGATGCCAACGACCCAGGTTAAGTAATTTTATTATTATTTTGTTGTTTCTTTCTCTCATTAGGAATTGATTGTATTATCCTATTTTAATTAATTTGGGTATTGTGTATGGATAATCAGATTTTCGTTATTGTTTAGTTATTTGTGTATGAACTCGTTGGGTATTGTGAATTGATGATTTTAATGTGTTCATTGAATTGTTAATTTCAAACCCATTGCTAAGAATTTTAATATAATCCGTAATTGTTATATTGAAATTCATGTGTAGCGACTAATGATTCGTAATTATTAGGGATAACATGACCTAGGTTAAATGACGCATCGTATGTGGTTATTACCTTGATTAATCAGTTTTCCTAATTTGTAATGCTACTTCCTAATTAAATCTAGCGATTGTATCCTAGGTTGTTAGGTGGTTAGGTTTAATTAACGATCGTATCTTGATTAAACAAAACCTAAGGGAAGAATCGGGTTAATTATTAACCCACGATTAATAGTTGCTAGGAGAGGTTAAAAAACAACAAATTAATAAAATGTGCTTAGTCAGGGTGTAGGCCGAGATTGAACTAAAGAACCGGGTCCTTACCGAATTCCCCATATTTATCATTTTTGCATGTTTTCTTTACTTTGTTTTTATTAGTTAGTTTTATTTTATTTTTCTTATTCTAAAAATCCAAAACCCCCCATTAAGTGTAAACACCAGTTAATTTCATTTCTTAAACTTCACACTCACTCTCTGTGGGATCGACCTAGACTCACCACCGCATCACCACCGCTATAGTAGTAGTCTAGTTATTTTAATTTTGACTAGCGTAATGACGCGCGGTCATCTACCAATTTCCCTCACATCACATTCTTAAATCCAAGCAAACATATCAAAAATTTCTATACATATTTTACATCTAAGTATGTATGTCCATGTCGAAGCGAACAAATTATCCATTTACCCTTGTCTTTTATATTAAGTACCATTATGTCTCTTATTATACTTAGATGCACTCAATTCATTATGTTTACTTCTTAATACACCCTAGACATGCTATAATACTTCCAAGGTATATGTTGGGGTGTTACAGGTAGGCAAGATCTCTTCATCAAGACCCTGTACAATTTGATCCCGAGATCAAAAGGACATTGCGAAGGTTACAAAGGGAAACCATAACAACTCTAGGAATACAGTAAGGAATTGAATTTGATGAAGCTATAGCCAGAACTCTAAAAGAGTTGGTGCTACCAGATTTGACTTAAAGAATCTTATGCATTACATTTCTAAATTTTACTAAACGTATTACTTTTGAGCTTAAGTCTAACTTAATCCACCTTTTGCCTAACTTTTATGGTCTTGCAGGTAAGGATGCTCACAAGCATTTTAAGGTGCTCAAAGTTGTCTGTCTTAGTATGAATCCATGGAGTAATGGACAAGCAAATTATGTTGAGGGCCTTTTTGTTTTCACTAAAGGAAGTAGTAAAAAATTTGTCTTTTTAATTTGCTTATAGGGAGTGTAAGAACATGGATTGAAATGAAGAGGCTATTTTTAAAGAAGTACTTTTTAGCATAAAAGACATCTAGTATAAGGAAAGAGAATTGTGGGTTAAAGCAACATCATATAGAATGCCTTTATGAGTATTAGCAACGCTTCAAGAAGTTATGTGTTAGTTTCCCTCACCATAATATCATAGAACAACTCATTATTCAGTACTTTTACAAAGTATTATTACCTATGGATAAGAGCTTGGTAGATACAACAGGTGGTAGAGCACTATATGAAAACACTCCTATAGATGTCAAAATTTTAATCAAGAGTATGGCAGCAAACACTCAATAATTTGGCATTTGTAATGATGTTCGTTTGGTAAATGAGGTAAATAATTCATCCATAGAACATCGTTTAGATGAACAACCATCTTTTGTTAATCAAATTATTGTAAGATATGAGCAAGTGAAAGCTTGCAATCTATGTGCAAATGTGAACCATCCAACAAATGGTTGCCCAGCTATACAAGAGGGAAATATTAAGTATATTAATATTGCAGGGGGGAAAGTTTTCACTTCAATACAACCCATATTCTCATACCTATAACTCAGGTTAAAGAGATCATCCAAACCTGAGTTATGGAAGGAATAGGCAACAAAACTACTTCCCATATAAGCTACAGGGTGAATAGAAATTTCAATATAGACAATAAGTCCTTTACCTCAGGTATGTCATTAGAAGATAATAGTTAAGTCTTTCACACCTAACACTTTGCAATTCTAACATGATGTGCAACAGTTTTAATAGGAGACCAAATCTGAATTTCAGGAGATGAAGTCTAGCATTCATAATTTGGAAATCAAGTAAGTCAGATGTAGTGGCTATCAACACTTTTGAAGCCCAAAGAGGAGGAAAACTACCTCCACAACTTGAGATAAATATGAAGAATGTTATTGCAATCACCTTAAGAAGTGGTAGGAAGCCTGAGGATCCTGAGAGGGCTACATAAAGGATGGCTAGTGAAGAAGAAATTGAGAAGGAGTTTGAAGGAGAAAGGGATATATCATCTTGCTCAAATGTAAATGTTGAATTCCTAATTATTGTTAAGACTAACCCTACACCTTTCTCGAGCAAGTAAGCAAAGTCAAATAAGGAGGATAAGGATAAAGAGATATAGGAGACCTTTTGGAATGTTGAGGTGAATATACCACTATTAGATACGATCAAGCAAGTGCTAAGGTATGTAAAATTCCTTAGGGAATTGTGTACCAACAAGCAGAAGTTGAAAAGTACTAAAATGCTTTGGATGAGTGAAACTATTTTTGTGGTATTTAAAAAGAAAATCTCTTAAGTGTAAGGACCCAAGCATATTTATCATTCCTTGTAAAATTTTTAACACTAAGATTAAACAGGCCATGTTAGATTTAGATGCATCAATTAATGTTATGCTTTGTTCCATGTATGTTTCTTAAAATTTAGGCTTGTTAAAAGAAACTAGTGTTATCATATAATTGGTTGATTATACTAACACTTATCTAGATGGGGTGATTGAGGATGTGTTTATATAGGTGAATGAACTAATATTTTTAACTGATTTTTACGTGGTAGATATGAATGATGAAATTTCCTATAATTCGATATGTATCTTATTAGGTAGACCATTTCTTTACATGAACCAAAATAAGATAGATGTTTATGAAGGTACCCCTAAGATGGAATTTGATGGGGAAGTTACTTATTTCAATATTTTTTATGTCAATAAGCATCCCCAAAATGACCATTATGTTTTTGTGATTATTGTGATTGATCCTTCAGTCGGTGAGATTGTGCATGGAAGTGTACAAATAAATTAGATGCAGTCTCAATCAAGGAGAAGACTAAAGCTTTCAATGTCTTGAGGAAAAGTTTCATTGTTCGTCAAAAAGTGCTTCTTTATTACTCTAAATATGTTAGTTATGTCCTTATTGGGTCGATCCTTATGTGATTACCAATGTCTCCCCCTATGGTGTGGTAGAGATTAAGAGTCTTGAAAATAGGGAAGACATTGAATGTGAGTAGCCATCGACTCAAGCCTTATCCTTAAGGATTTTAAGTGGAAAATACAAAAGCTGTGATCTTTAGAAAGAAAATTTTTATCACGTTATAAGGAGAACATGGAGTGATCTAACAACAATAAACAAATCTGCTGGTTGGGAGGTAACCCAAAGGAAGTTTGTCCCTTTTCCTTTACATTGTCGTAACTTTTTGTTTTTGTTAAATACTCCATTTCTTATATTTAATGTTACATAAGGAACAACATAAGTTTTTAAGTATGGGTGTGAAGAATTTGCTACTTTTGTTTGTTTTATTCAAAAGTTATGTGGAGTCAAATGCTTTATAAGCTGGAAGCTTACTGCACTTCTTATAATTGGAATGACATGCTAAGTTGGATTATAAGAATTTCTAAGTAGCAGACGAAGGATGGCAAGCTATTTAAAGTTGCACTCATAATCACAACTTACAACGTATGGAATGAGAGAAATAGAAGGCTCTACTTAAGGGAGGAGACAAACAAATACCAACTGGCAGAGAACATTATCAATGAAATCAGAGCTCTTGTAATAGCCAAGGAAGCAACTTAAGACTTGTCAATATTTACCAAAAAAAAAACTTAAGACTTGTCAACAAGTATGAAGCTTAGGTGGAACTTGTAATTATTTTGGTCTGAACTGTATGTAGTGTAACTTTATGTTTTGCCCATTGTAATGGAATCTTTTGTTGATTTATTAAAGGGAGACCTCATTGTAATGTTGTAAATAGTTTACTATATTCAATGAAAATTACTTCAATTTAACTATCACATAAGATTGAAGAGTGTCAGGATCACAAGTCACTATTTTTGAAAATAAGATTACCTTTCACTTACAACTTTTCCTCTTTAAAATATTAGATTTCCATAACTGACTTGATTGTTGGAGAGCTTACGCTGAAAAACATTACGTTTTCCAGGTCTTTAAGAAGAATCTCTGAAGAGCACAATAACCCTGGTGTCATATCCTTGAACCAGACTAGGATGTAAATAATCTCGGACTTCGAAAATTCATATACATCCCAAGATGGTCTCATCTCATGAAATAAAAGAGAGGAAAGAAAACTTCGGTACATCTCTTGTAATATGTAAAATGTCTCTTCAGAGTTCCCACGGATAGGATAATCTACAGAAGTCCCTTCTTTTATGAAGTTGGCAGCCTGTTATGGTTCATTTATCACCCTAAAACTATGGACGAGTATTCTCTAACCATCCAGATTATATTACTGAAAACACACTTCAGATGGAGGCACAATGTTATGAGATTAAGGTTTGCATTTTCCATTTCATGATAAATACAACTATATTACATAATTCCGATACAGGCTCCGAATTTTTTAATGAATGAAGACAGCACTGTGAAGGTCTTTCCAAAGTCAAAAGGAAATCCACGAATCTCATGAACAAGTTTCTCGTCAGTATAAGGTTGGTACGTATGAAACAACAGCCATTAACGTCCAGAGTGCTGCATGGAAACATAGACAATTGATATGATTTATGAATTCCAAGACTGGATCAGAGGCCATACAAAAGACTACGAATTCTGTACTCGCAAGCATGAGAATGACAGACAAAACTCAACCCAAAACATTGGGGTGATCTAAAATGTTGGCTGCAAAACAGGAGTTTGCATATCCACTCAGCCTTTGGTTCTCATGATTGTGATGCTTCCTTTTCCTCCTTCTGTACGAATTTTAGTTTTGCCAACAACAGGCTTGCCAGAGAAAGCTGAAGTGGGATATGCAGCAGGATCGTCATCAATTTGCTTAGACTTTGATGGTGGTGGAGTTCGGATTCGTTGGTTGATATCATTCAGAGTAATATCTCCTTGCATCCCACATGGTTTTATGAAAGCAAACGGATATACAACAGAAGAAGCTAACTTAGTAGGCGTCTGCAATAATGACTTCTTACCTGAGGTTGAAAAAGAGGAACTTGTCAACACAAGAATTTATTTTGATATTGCATGACCAAATCTGCAGTCCATTTCAGAATTCAAAATAGTTCCGCATCTAGGGGATCTCAAATTCAAATTGATAACTCTTAATCTGTGTTTTTCTTTTCCCCTTCCTCTAGGCTATTGGGGGAAACTAAAAGGTCTAAAACAAAGAACATAATCCGGTTTGCTAAAAAGACATACAAAAAACTTTCCACTTCAGTTAGGAAGTAAAAATCTCTCGAGTAATACCATATGAAAGTAAGCCAAATAGGCACAATCAAATTTAGAAAATATTGAGAGCAGAGCAGATACACACCTTTAACTATGATGTTTGGAGGAGTCCTAATAACTTGTTTTTGAACTAAATTAGCTTCAAACTCAGGCAGGTCATTGCAGAACTCTAAGCATCATATAAATGTTAACTTTATACAAGAGATAACATTAGAACGAATGAATAGAACTGCATGACTAAAAAAAAGTAAAATACCTGAAATATCAATTTGAATATCAGATGCTCCAGGGACATTCCTGAGTCACAACAATAGAGAAGTCAAACCATGTAGAAAAAAAAATTAACAAACAGTCTAGATCCCGAAAAATCATACATATCATCTGGACTTAAATGCATGTCAGTGTCATTAAAGCATTCAGCAACCCAGCCCTCTGGTGACTGATCCAAGCTCTCATAACAGACGGCAGACACATCTGTAATGTGTATGATTAGGAACCTAGAATATGTAGACAGGTTGAATTCCTACACAAAGCCTCCAAGACACAAACCTGGAAACCCAGGAACACAAGGCAATGCCTGGGGCATAACATCATCAATCAAGTGTTCCCTTCCCTGAAAGTAACACAAAAGACTGTCATTATTCTAGAAATATTTGCAATATAAAGTACAATCATTCTATAAAACCTTCAGCAGTATCTGCTGGTTAATGCAAATTGTACTTTACACTATAATTGTTTGATCACAAAGCCTTATAAACCCTCAAAATCTACCACTAAGCACTTTGTACATGCATATGTGTGATTTTTAATGGCTATTATCAGTCTTTCCCAATAGGATATCAAGCTTAAATAAGAAAGAAAATATTCAGCAATCAGCTTCCAATGACTGCTTTCAAAAAGAAAATTCCTGCCAAGTAAAACCAATACTAGCACTAACGTTTGATTTCAAAAATGCAGATTTCATCCCTTCATTGCAAAGGGTGGAATCTGTTCCTTGGGTGTCAAAATGTAGCATCCGACGTCGCTTTAACTGTGAAGAAGTCTCCCTACGTTCTTCTGGTTCCTTGTTCATATTATCTGAAATTCAGCCCTCCAAATTAGATACATTAACTGGTAACTAAAACCAACCATAAAGCAAGAAGGAAACAATGGAAATATAAGCATACCATTATAATTTCCGTGATAAGTCAAATCCCCACAAGCCTTAACCGGGGTTGTCTCATCAAAGATGTTACATAAATCCTCCTCATTCAGAGTTACTTGATTCCATAAACTTTCAGAAGCATCTGCTCAAAATAAGAGGCCCAATCAGTCATCAGCAACCTCATTTACTATTTGACTTTCACATCCTAAATGCTACTACCTTCAACGCAAATGGTTTCATCAATGACCATATAAGACCATATAAGATACTATAATAAAAACTCACCAAAATTACAATCCTTCTGTGGACTACAACCCCAATATTCGGTGCTGCCAATCATAAAGTAAGATAAGGAATATGTTATCATGGACATAGAGCTATTACTGTGAGACAACAGAATCTTGAATCTTAGATTTGGAATTATATGCAGAATTTTACTAACAGTGGACAAAATATACCATGTGATTAAGGGTACAGACCAATGACCGAAGCAACAATTAATAAAAAAAAACCGAATAGGCAAATCAGCCAGAACGTCAGCAAGATAACAACAGAACAGTAATAATAACAGTAACAAACAGCACACAAAGGCAAAATATAAAAATAAAGAAAAGCAGAAACTTGCAGCATCGAATCCAGTTGCATAACCACGACCAGAAACGGAATGCTGAATAGAGGAACACTAGAAACGTTTGTGTCCAATCCCAGACACTTAGATTCCAAGCTATGACTATGTCGTTGGGTTTTTCACTAAACTGTCTGGGAAAAGAGAAATAAGCAAAAAAAAAAAGTGCAAAAGAATAAAGGAACGAAAGAACACAATGACCCACCAAATTTAATCAGAGCCCACATCCTCTAATCATTTCAGTCTCAAAAAGTGCAGGATAGAATCCAGAAACCAAAGAGAGAAATCAAAACAAATGAAAAACTGAAAAAAAAAACAGAGGAAATCAATTTCATAAAACCACCATCAAATGCATGGACAACCAGGTAAACAAACAAATACCCAACACTAACCCAAGAAACCCATCCCCTAAAGCATCAATGAAAACCCATCTCACAGTGCACAGTCAAGAAAAACAAAGAAAGTAGTGGCAAAACACTAGATAGAGAAGTCCTTTCCAACATCTACGAAGGGCCGATTAACAAAAAACGAAGAAATCAAGGATATTTACTCGTCCATCTTTAAATCAAATCACCACAGCTTCCCCAAACCACACCTGCGTCAGTGTTCTCAAGCATAAAGACTAGCCGTTACTTAAGGGAGCAGATCGCATCTACTCTTAATACGCTAGCATTACATAAGCAATCTGGTGGAGATGTGGGCTAAAACCTCTCCACAACTAAAGTAGGGTATTGATTTTGCACTGAAAAGACATTTAAGTAAAAGAGTGAAAAGAGACAGAAGTGCACGAGGAAAAAGCAAGCACGCTCTCTCTCGTTAATGTAATTTAAAATCCCAGATTTTCATTCATTTATGATTTAGTGTCTCCACTCCACCACACTATTTTGGTCTATTTTCTTCATTTTCTCAAATGTCACTCAGGGCATTTAAAAGATCAAGGAAACATGAGGATAGTATTTTAAAAACTCGTTTCATACTCTAAACTCAATTGAGAACCTAGACCCCTATGCACAATGTGCCAATAAGAAAATCAATCTCTGGACTAACATTTTGTTCAACGCCAACTATACATCTATGGTATGGCAATATGTGTTAGCACTTTGCAACAATATATAATGCAATAGAATTGATTAGAATTGTAACCTCTAATAAGTGCTAATCATTAGAGGCATGATTAAGGAAGTTAGCAGATCCTTAAAACTTGGAGTGATTTAATGGAATTGAAATATGATGATTGAGAATAACTTCTAGGTTGGGGCATATGTGAAAACACCAATTGAGGCTACTAATCTTTTAAAAGATTCTCAAGTTTCTATGATAAAGATAGTAGGAAAATCTAATACTAATTTGAAGTCTTGAGTCTTGATAGACTCGAATCGCTACAGAATGTTATGGTTCCTTGATTTCACCTTTTCAAATTTGTAATTGAATCCTTGTAATGACTTCCTAGACTTCTTTTTCTTTTTTATGAAAGGTAAATTAGTATTAAACCAAAAAATTATATACAAGGTCTTTAGGGCATACCCCGACCAAAAGAAGAAGATCAAAACATAAAAACAATCCAACTACACCAAAAACCTCAAAAAGTGATCAAAGGTTCAGGATACATTCTATACAAAATCTTATAAATCATAGTCTTTATCTTAAAAACTACATCAAAGTAGTAAAAGAAGTAGAGTCTAAAGTAATTGCATTTCTTGTCTTCCACAAAGTGTAGATGGTGCAACAAAACACCAATCTTGCAGCCTTGCTTTTCACTCGTGCACCAGTGTAGTCCTTACAGATCCATTTAATAGCACTAGTCAACGTAGACATCCCCCGTGCTATTCCTAGCCATCCTCGAACTGTATCCCAGACTGTACCTATAAATGAACATCTAAAAAACAAGTGGGCCACCGTCTCTTGTTCAACTCCACATAAACTACATGTTCGATCTATGTCTAGAAACATCAAATTATCTTTGGCTGGCAATCTATTACGCAAACGAAGCCAAGTAATAAAAGAGAACTTTGGAGGAATGTAGTTCTTCCATATGAATGGCATCCATGGCCTTTTTATCTGCTTCATACATAATAACTCATACACCTTCCTTGAAGAAAGTCTTTCATTTATACTCATCTTTTGAAGTCCCAACACCATCATTTCCCTTCCAAGTTTCTCCATCAAAGAACCTCTAATAAAAGCAAACATTTTCATCAAAGGTGAATCTCTAGTCGAAGGTTTCCAATCCCAAATCAATTTCCCCCTTAAAAACACCTCATATATCCATTGAACCCAAAGTGTATCAGCTTTGGAATGAATATTCCAAAGAACCTTTGATAATAGTGCAGCATTCCAAACTCTACAATTTTTTAAACC
>JANKOD010000004.1:14182222-14203535 GCA_026284645.1 Erythroxylum acuminatum | reverse complement strand
CCTAATCTAGCCCATAAAACTCTCCAAAAGTGGCTCACAAACTTCACATCTCTATCACTCACAATACTTCTTGGAATTCCATGCAATTTAACAACATTATGAAAATACAAATCCATCATATTTTGAGCATCATTAGATTTAGCACAAGGAATGAAATGTGCCATTTTAGAGAACTGGTCAACAACAACCATGATGCTATCAAACCCTCTTCTAGTCCTAGGTAAACCTAACACAAAATCCATGCTCACATCCTCCCAAGGTTTGTTTGGTGTAGGCAAAGGTGTGTATGGGCCGTGGGCCTGGGATGTCATTTTTAATCTACTATATGTGTTGCAACCACTCACAAGCCTATTGGAATGGGCAAGTTCATAGGTTTTCTCTCTCCCAAGATGGCCAGCAAGTCCACCCCCATGGACTTCTCTCAAAATTGCCTCCCTCAAAGAACAATTTGGAACACAACAAGAACCATTTTTGAACAAGTAACCATTATGCAAAACAAAGTCCCTAAATGCACCATTATTCTCTTTTGTCCTAGAAAAAATCTCACTAAAATCTTTATCACTCTCATACATGCCCCTAATATCATCAAAACCTACAACATGTGCATGCATTGAACTCAAAAAAAGGAATTTTCTTGACAAAGAATCAACAACAACATTTGTGGTTCCTTTTTTATACTTAATGACAAAGTCAAAAGATTGAAGGAATTCAACCCAAGTAGCATGTTTTTGACTTAGGTTGGCTTGACTTTGGACATGTTTTAGTGAGTCATGATCAATGAAAAGAATGAAAGGGTTGGCCCACAAATAAGGCTGGAAATGTCTAACGGCCCTAACAATTGCATAAAACTCTTTATCATAAGTTGTGTATCTTTTTCTTGCTTCATTGAGCTTTTCACTAAAGAATGCAATTGGTCTACCCCCTTAGCTTAAAACAACCCCTATTCTTACCCCACTTTCATCACACTCAAGTTCAAATGCTGCACTAAAATCAGTTAGCTTTAAAACAAGTGCCCTTTTGATCAAAATTTTCAAAGTGTTGAATGCAATAGTGGCCTGATTTGTCCACTTAAAATCACCTTTTTTCATGCATTCAATTATAGGAGCAGTGATTGTACTGAAATTCCTAATGAATCTCCTATGGAATGAACAAAAACTATGAAAGCTTCTAACTTGGAAAAGGCTAGTTGGGACCGACTAATCTAGAATAGTTTGGACCTTTGAGGAATCCATACTAATACCATCTTGGCTAATGACAAACCCTAGGAAAGTCAAAGAATGATCACAAAAATGGCACTTTTCAACATTGGCATACAAGGACTCTCTAGCTAAGACATCAAAGACACATTTCAAATGCAGCACATGTTCATCTAGAGATTTGGAAAAGATTAGAATATCATCAAAGTACACTTTAACAAATTTGTGAAGGAAGGTTTAAATACCTCATTCATAAGCCTCGTGAAAGTGGATGGAGAATTTGACTTCCCCATCGGCATGACAAGCCACTCATAAAGTCCATCCTTTATTTTGAAAGTTGCTTTCCACTCATCTCCCTCTTTCACACGGATTTGATGAAATCCATTGGCAAGGTCAAGTCTAGTAAAGATTGTTGCTCCATGAAGATGGTCAAGCATGTCATCAAGTCTAGGAATTGGGTACCTATACTTGACTGTGATTTTGTTAACTGCTCTTGAATCAATCACCATTCTCCATTTCCCACTTTTCTTGGGCACAACAAAAGCTGGAACTACACATGGACTTGTAGAAGGCCTAATGAATTGCCTTTATAAAAAATCCTCCATAATAGCTTGCAAAGCTTCTCCCTCTTTAGGACTCATCCTATAGGATTGTTTATGAGGAATAATTACTCCGGGAACAAAATTTATTTCATGTTGAATTGACCTCATAGGTGGCAGCCCTTTAGGAAGCTCACTAGGAAAAACTGTAGGAAATTGCTCAATCAAGTCTTGAACAACTCTAGGGACTTGTGACTTCGGTTTTGCATTATCTTCCACATCCAAGGGTGCAAATGAAGGCAAATCATCAACAATTGCCTTTCTCTCATCAATACTCAACAAAACAGGTTCATTTTCTACCTTCCTCTTCACATCTGGCTTCATAGGAGTTAGTAGGAATTTTCTGCCCATATGCTTCAAAGAATAAGTGTTTGCTCTTCCTTGATGGCCAACATCTCTATCATACAACCAAGGCCTGCCCAAAAGCAAATGACAAGCCGATATGGGAATTACATGACACCACACTTCATCTTCATATTTCCCAATAGCAAAAGGAACCAAACATCTTCTTTAAACCTTGATTTCATGCTTCTTATCAAGCCAAGTGAGCTTATAAGGACATGGAATGGGTTCAGTTTTGAAGCTAAACTTGTCCACCATTTCATTAGAAACCACATTCTCACAACCTCCACTATCAATTACCACATTACACTTCTTACCACTGGTTACACATTTTGTATGAAAGGGTGACTTTCTCTTCCAATCTTCACCACCATTCTCACTATTAAGAATTCTAAGTAGCACTAACATTTCAGCATCAATGTCTTCTCCACTTGCTACCACGGTTTCAACACTACCATTCTCCTCTTCTTTCTCATTTTCTCCCAAAAGGGCAGCCTCTTCACACTCAAGTGCATTGCCAATTTCCTCCATTTCTTGAATTGTCATCACTTTTCTATTGGGGTACTCTGATTGGGAGTGGCCATAGCCTTGACACTTAAAGCATCTAAGCTTGGATTTGGGGCTTTGGGAGCTGTTTGGTGTGTAGGGAGTTTTTGGAGTGTATGGTGATGGTGGGTTAGGCTTCGGTTGAGGGCTAAGTAGTTTTTGTGGTGAGGTTTGAGGTGGGATGAATTTTGGCTTAAAGGATTGTTGGAATGGGCTGGTTCTTTGGTTAAATGTATGACTCGGTTTGGGTGGGAATTTGGTGGCTTTTTGGTGTTTTAAATTGATCTCTCCCTTAAAAGAAAGCCTCTTCGCTTCATTGAAAGTGTCAAACGGATACATCTTCACAAAGTCTTGCAACTCTTGCTCAAGGCCTTTAACAAACCTTGTCACAATCACTTCTTCACTTTCTTCTAAGCCACTCTTCAATAAAAGTTGCTCAAACTCCATTACATATTCTTCAACGGGCCTTTTGTTTTAGTCAAAGCAAACATTTTTTCTAGCATTTGTTGCCTATGTTGAGGAGGCACAAATGTTTCTTCCAATTCAATTCTCATCCTATCCTATCTAGTAATTTTCAGCTTCCCTTCTCTAAGCCTCTTGTTTTGCAAATTGTCCAACCAAAGGGCAGCATACCCTTTAAGCTTCATTGCAACAATTTTAACCTTTTTATCATCCGGTACATCCTTCAACTCAAAAATTCTTTCAACAATATATAACCACTCATGAAATGTAGTGGCATCAAGCTTGCCAACAAATTCAGGGACATCAACCTTGAAATTAAAATCATCATGTCTATCAATTCTAGGTTGATAAATGTTCCTAACTAGTCCCATTCGTCCAGAACCATAAGGGCCTCTCACTCTCCCTCTTAGACCATTTCCTCCTAATTTAATGCCATCATCATGACCAGTAGCAATATATTCATTTACCTCATCATGAAATTCATCATCCACGGCTTGATGAGCATGGGAAGTGTCTTCTGGTGTCTCAAACGTACCCAAGCCAGCCTCCTTTGTCTTGGCAGCCTCACTCTCCAAGCGAAAAGTTTCAAACTTCTCCATCTTAAGACTCATCTCATCGATTTTCGTAAATAACTTCTCCAGATCGTTTTGAGTTGGACCTGACATGTTGAAGAGTCAACTCACAGCTCAAATAGCTAGCTCTGATACCAAAAATGATGCAAGACAAGCCTGAAAATGATCTGGAATGGATTAGGAATTATTTGAAGGTGTTTAGAAAAGTTTTAGGTTTATCGGGTAAAACTGTGCAGGCGAGTTTGAAGGCGATTCTGGGTGAATTGGTTGGGAATTGGGTTCTGTAAGTTAAAGGAAATTTGTAGAAATTTTCGTGAACTACAATTTAGGCTCAAGAAACGGGTGATTTGGATAAGGGATGACTGCGTTATAGGGGTTGGAAGGTGGACATGTTTTCCTGGGCGATAAACTAGGCAGTTGGGCGACAGAAAAGATGAGAGTTATTGACCAGGCTAGGGTTTGAACTAAATAGGGACCACTTCTGGAGATTTGTAGTTCAAGAAGTGATCTTTCATCTTGTTTTGAAATCACTTAATTCTAGTGAGCTCACATTAAGATACAAATTTTCTCGTCAAACTAGTCGGATTGAAAATTCTGGCGATAACAAGAACAATGAAACAATTGTGATTATTTTCGGAAAATAATCAAACCTAATGATTGTTCTTTGGAAAAACAATCAAAACCCAGACAATTCCTTGTCAAAAGATTGAGAGAAAATCTTGACTTTTTTGTATATTTTTTTGAATAATACCGAATAGGAAACAAATGAGTTGAAATAGGAAACAAATGAGCAGCCACAAAGTCAGCTCCTCACCTTTCCTATTCTGCAAATTTTTTAGCTTATTAAAACAGAAATAAAACCTGCAATAAAAGTCTTACAAAATAGCTAAAATAAAACAAACAAACAAGTAATTAAATCAGGCCAAAATAACAAATCCGGGCCAAGATAAAACAGGAAATAAAACAAGTTTTTAAATCAAACCAAATACTATTTAAATTAGACCAAAATAAGTCCAATTTAAATATGAGAAAATGTGTTGCTCCTATGCTTCGAACTTAGTATGATCAGGTGCAAAAACAAAAGCATTATAGTCACCAAATGAGCTTAACATCACTTGGAACTTTAAAAACAAGTGCAGCCCAACTTCTTCTTCCTCCAAGACTTCAACCGAGTCCTTTTGGACCTCAACTCTACCTGATGGTTTTTCTCCAAGCCCCATGACTTCCATATCTTCAATTGCAAGCTTGGATGCCCCCTCATCACTTCACTTATTAAACAGGAGATGAAGGAGCTCTTTAAAAACAACATAAAGAGCACCCATCATTTGTTGTCCACTGCACAAGCTGCTTTAGACAGAATACAAATGCCTCTTCAAGTTGATCCATCCTTTACGTCCTTTATTGATCAGGAAAGAGCAGCTATTCAACATCTAGCCAGAGCTCTTACCTATTATTACTTCATAATGAAGCAGCGATCATGAGTAGCCTAGTTGAAAAGGGGAGATAGAAACACTGCATACTTCCATCGACAAGTCGTCTATAGGAAAAACAATAACAAAATCCTCTCCTTAATGTATAAAAATCATTTATTAACCTCCAAAACTCCCTATTACACGGTGCACGTGATTATTTTTCTTAAATTTTGATAGCTCCTTCACATGCTACATCTTCTCAGCATCTTCTAAGGGAGCTCAAGTAGTGTCAGCTAACTCAAATTGAAGTTGAAGGGCTTACTCATCCTGTTACCAGTCAGCAGATTGATACAGTATTGAAAACCCTCAACCCCCACAAAGCCCCAGGACCGGATGGATTCAACCCTATGTTCTTTAACAAGGCTTGGCATCTCCTTAAGCCTATGGTAACAGATGCTATCCTTGAATTCTTCAACAAAGGAAAGCTCTTGATAGAATTTAATAGTACTTTTGTTACTATGGTTCCTAAACCTGGGGAGCATCTCACCTTCTAAGATTTTAGGCCCATATCTTGTTGCAATACCATATACAAAATCATCATGAAGGTGTTAGTGCAAAGGTTGAAGACTATTCTAGCCAATTACATTGGTTTATCATAGGAGGCCTTCATTCCTGGTCGTATAATGGGAGATACATTAGTCCTTCTACAAGAGCTTACTAAATCCTATGGCTCCATGAAGGGGAAGAAGAATTGTTTACTCAAAGTAGACATTTGGAAAACTTCGATAATGTTGACTAACATTTCATCCTTAACACTAGGAGCTATGAATTTTCCTCGATCTTTCATTCAATGGATAGTTGAATGCATCACTACTCCTACATTCAAAATCCTCGTGAATGGACAGCCTAGCATGCACTTTAAAAGCTCCAATGGGCTTCAACAAGGTGACCCTTTATCTTTATATCTTTTCGCTCTTATTATGGAAGTGTTTAACAAAACTCTAAAGGATGTAGTTGCTCGCACTAAAGCTTTTATATATCATTCTAAATGCACCTACCAAAAGATTATCAACCTCAGCTTTGCAGACAAATTGGTATTGCTTTCTAAAGTTGATCCGATTTTAGTCTTTGCTTTGATGAAAGCACTTCAAATCTTTCATAGTCTCTCAGGGTTGGAGGTTAATTCTACAAAAAGTAGCCTTTTTTAATCTAGAACTGCTTTGGGGAGTACACAAAAGCTACATTCTATCACTGGTTTCAGTCGTCCATCCCTCAAGGTGGTGTACCTCGGAATCCCTATTACCAACTTTAGCCACACTATTGCTGATTTCCAGTTGTTGGTTGAAAAGATTTAGAGTCGAATTAATAATTAGAGCACCAAAACTCTAGTAATAGCATGAAGACTATAACTCATCTCTTCTGTATTAATCTCTATAAATTTGTTTTGGGCTGCACGTGTAGTCATCCCTAAGAAAATTATCAAACCATCGAGAGGCTATTCAATAAATTTTTGTGGAACAATGTTGAAGACTCTGTCAAGCGGGCTAGAATGCAATAGAAATATATATGTCTATCTAAAGAAAAGGGAGGGCTCGGTGTCATCTCATTGAAGTTGCTAAATACAGTGATGTTGGCCAAAAGATTATGGAGGCTAAGGATGGATAAACAAGCTCTTTGGTGTCAATGTATGCATAGTATCTTCATAAAGGGTAGAAGCATATGGAGTCTTCAAAGCAAGCCCGCTTACTCATCCAAATAAAGAGCCATTCGAAGCACACGTGAACTTACAAGGCAAGAAATTTTCGCCCTTCTTGGAGATGGCGCCACCACTCTTTTCTGGTTCGATAGTCGGCTATCTTGTGGCTTATTATACAATCTGTTGGGAATGGAGAGACTCAGAACAATTCTACATCTAGAGATAACCGTGGCTCAGGGATTTGGTGACAGGAATTATATTCGAACATCATGCAGTTCCCTCCCCCATCTACTAAGCATTACTTCAAACAAATCTATAGAAAGGAGACGACAGAATTATCTACCAGCTATCTAGGAATGGGAGGTTCTTTAGTAAAGCCTGTCATGAATTGCTTCAAAAACAACAGAGTGTTCTTCCTTAGACTATAGTGATATGTGTAAAACACTTCCACCTGAGGGCTGCGTTTATTTTATGGTTAGCTATGCAACGTCTACCTACAGTTGACGAGCTAAAGACTCTCCTCTATGTATCAAATCGATGCATGCTATGTCGAAGGGAGGAGGAAAGCGATGAGTACCTCTTTTTCAAGTGTGATTTTGTAAATACTAACTAGAAAATGATCATACATCAATGTGGTATCAATATTTTACAAATATTAGAGTCCGTTTTAAGCATTCCAAAATATCAAAATTCAACATATATTTTAATAAAAAACTTATAATTAAAAATATACTTTTTTACATAGCTAACTAGCCTCTTCAAGATATTATGGATTGTAGGGGCTACCCTTTCCTAACCTGAATTGAAATGCTCTTGAAAAGGTTGGCTCCGCCGATTAGACCACCCAAACTTGGGTTCAGCTTTACCAATTTCTTAGCACCAAACTGTCTCTCGTTCTCGTTAACATTTGCCCCAAAGGCTTTCAAAATTAAATGCGAAAACAATGAAATTGAAATAGACCATATAAATATGAAAATATTTCCGTACATTAGATTTATAAGGCCATAGTGTGTATCAAAATAAGCGATTATCCACACTCATTTAGGTATCATGTCCTAACTGTAATCAACAAAATCTGGAGGATGTCACCATACTACAAAGTCCATCTTTCTTAGTCGACCAATATAGAAAAGGGTGAAAAAGGTAACCCTTCTCCAGACTCCAAACAGGTTAGACAGGAATAGACAGGCCCTTCTTCGCCATACTATCTAGTACATCATTCAGAGCTTGACACAAACCAACAATCTGCAGTGAAGAAACGCAAATATGTTTAAAGAAAATATCATTAAAATATATGAGAAATCAGTTCCAGTCGGACCTAGATTTAGTCCCATTCTCAAAAACATTTCATCAGTTTGTTCAATCAGCAAGGAGAAACACCTGTTGATCCCATTGTTGCAACTCCTCCGTGTCATCCTCAAAGTGTATGACAGCTTCCACCTGTGTGTGATGAACATTTAAGCAATAAATGAAACAAAATATTTTCCACATTCACAGAAAACTGTTGCAATTACAAACACGGGAAAATCAGAATGCAATCTACAGGCAAACAAGCTTCAGACTGGCCATGAGCACTCAATTCCATGTAAATTATGAAGGTTAGCAAATAGCCACATATGAAACCTCAAGAAACCAATCTACGCAAGAGCACGGTAGAGATCTAGAAACCCTCAGCATTTAGCATGTCACACCTGATCAATCGAACCCCTCATTCTATCTTCATAGATCATTCTTGATGCTATTTTCTCTGCCTGCAAAGATAGAATAGGAATATGTTTACTTTAAAGGATAGAAATTAATTTTTATCTTAACTGGAAATATGAGCAATCGCGATGTTCTTCAAAGATCAGGATAGAAATGTACCTTATGTGGAGGAATTCCCAACAAGGTGCCCAACTCATCAAAACTATTAGTCCGACAAAAATAACAAGATGGCATCAATACAAAGTCATATTTGAAAACGAAATGTGAAAGAAATATAAAAAGACTCCTCTCCAACCTTATATTTGTGTAAAGTTTGCTTGCACTTAGAAGGTTGTGTTCAATCATAGCCCGATCAAGTACAGTAAAATTATCAGGAAGAAGAGCTTTCTGTTAAACCAGAAAGAGAACAGATCATTTTACTTATTTCCTGTGGATTAATGCAACATCACAAAGTATAAAGATTTGTATAACCTGATGTGCTTTTAACTCTTGAGCAAATGCATCAATTTCTGGTTTCCTCAAAATTCGCTCCAAATACACCTAAATTTTCACATAAGGATCCTCTATAAGATCTTGAAGCAATTGTAAAGGGAGAAGGGAAAACAAAATCATAACATATTTATCCTCTTATATGTTCAACATGCTCGATTAGAAAACATGAATCCATGCCTGTCTCATGAGAGCGAGAGAGAAATGACCAACCTTCTGCAATATAGGATAAATTTTCAGCTTTGAACACCGTTCATCCTGAACCACATTTTCCACATCCTAATAGATCAGCATACTTGCAAATGTAACAGATAAAAACATTGCCCACACAAAACCTTCAATAACTGTAGTATGTTTACCTTGTATAATGTGGCTAGAACACGAGAACGTTGAGGACCTGCAGCAGCCAAGATTGTACAAGTAACAGCAGCAGATAAAGCTTGCTCCAATGCTTCCTCATCAATTGTCCTAAATAAAAGATAAAAGCAATTGATCAATGAACTCGATAAAGTGGGATGGACAGTTAAAAGTACATAATATCTAGTGCAAGAAGAAAATTTTGATTCCGGAAGACAATAACCATAGATGAAGCTTGAAATAGATGCAGAAAAATGAGCTCAATGGAAAAGAGGTGCTAGAAGTTGGAACTAGTTAAAATCCAAAGCAGAAGACCCTTAACATGAAAGATTAAATTTGCAAATGGAAAATACAAATCACAATATTCTCATAAAATCCCGATAATTCCAGGTGCAAAAGCTGCAACTTCACAGAAGAAAATTTTATATAGCAAAAAACCAAACAACAGCATATCTAAGGAATTGTTATGAAATCTATTCCCCATAGTAACAAAAAATCAAAGATTAATGGGATAAATATTCAACTTTTACGTACTCATCTCCAATCTGTCTCTTCTCAATTTGAGATATGTCATAATAACGCAGTGCAGCTTCCAAGAATTTCCTCTTTAAATCCAAGATCCTTGCATAGCAGACCTTACAAAAAACAAAAATAAAGCAAACCACTTCATCAATATTAAAGCCGCTACCCTTGTACACAATGTGCACTGATACAGGGAAACGTCAAACCTTGTACTGCAAGTTCAATACTTCATGTTGGCTATTGCTGACCAAAAAGGAAGCCTTATTGATGAAAGCTTCGGCATTAACTGAATCATCATCCTGCAATGCTAACGGGTAGTTATCAAAATAGGAATTTAAGTTGTGCTGTTCCCCAAAAGAACACAAATGAGTTGTGCTATTAAAAATGGGCGTTTTGATAATTACATTCCAACTCAGATTGCTATAGAGATCTAGGAGGAAACCTCTTGTGAGGGAAATAGCCTCAATCAACAACTAAGGTCCCTGAAGCAGCAATCAGGTAATAGCTCACATTTGGCTTCAAGTAGACTTCCACTAAATACCACCACATCCACCATCTAAACCATTACTATCACTTCAACAATTAATGTTTCCTTTAGCTTGATTTTAGCAACTTTCTTCACTCACATGCAGCAATACTAGCCAATAACTACTAGGCTCAAATAAGAGGAACGTTGATTTATCGTACTAAGTTTAATAGGAAAACAATACCTCTAGATATAGACGAGCGATCTGGACACACTTCGATAGCCTGTATGTATCATCAATACCCCTAATGGAGAAAAACAGCCAGAGATACGCAATCAATATACCACAAAGAAACCAACGTTTCATTATTAAAACAAGAAAGAAAAATGAGTTGTATACTCAAACCTCATTCCAGAATCTAGGTCAATACCGCTAAGCATCTGAGCTGCCTTTGACCACTGCTGTTCAGATTCGTACTGTTCCGCAAGTTTCTCTCTAATTACCAACACCTACATTTCACAGAACACTAAGTTTTCGCCCTAGTTTCTAAAAGCTGACTTAATGAACAAACAGTAAAAGAAAAAAGAAACCTGTTCTTCGAATGAAACTACACGAGGCTGAATCTGGTTAAGTGTATAATGGGCAATTTCCTTTTGATTCTCCGGTCCCAATCTGCCCAACTCCTGAGAAAAACTCTGTAACAACTGCCTCGACACCACCAGTGGTACATCATCGGACAACACTACAAGTCATCACCTTTTACGATCAAAAATGAAGAAAGGCATGACTAGTTTACCGAGGTGAGAATTAATTAAAATACCGTGATCGATGAACTGCTTAGCCTTATCAACATCGGTGGATGAGATAAGGGAGGAGAGAATGTGCTTATACTGCTCGATCTTTTGCCTCTGATCGGTAATAGCGGATGCCCTTGCAAACGCATTGTCCATAGCTCTCTCTAGTGGGTTTCAATTCTGCAGAGTCCAAAAACCTAAGTCCACAACGCTTAGAGGTCTCGCGATTTTGCTTGACTGTGACAAACTCTGTGTATTATTATCTCCTCTTCTACTCCTGCCGAATCAATTTATAAAAACATGTTTATATTTAGTATTTTAAATTTTTTGCAAGAAATTTCAATATATTTAGCGAAAATATTCACTCTATTAAAGGTAATTGAATAACAAAATATCAGGAGAATATATCAAAATTATTAATTGAATATAAAAATATTTTTCATCTAATCATAATATATTATCAATTATCTTTTTTCTTATTTTTT
Organism: Erythroxylum acuminatum; assembly: GCA_026284645.1. Lineage (NCBI taxonomy): Eukaryota > Viridiplantae > Streptophyta > Magnoliopsida > Malpighiales > Erythroxylaceae > Erythroxylum > Erythroxylum acuminatum. Next base: position 14,191,892 of record JANKOD010000004.1, on the reverse strand, counting down.
ACCCATTTCTTTCTTCCTGTACCAATTAATCAAGCACTCCCTATCTTCTCTTCTTTTTTTAATTTGTATGCATATAAAATAATTGATAAAAATGGGTAGATGTAATATGTCAAAAGCTTTTGTAGTTATTATTGATTTTTGATGGTATATAGGAAATGAGTGAATTTTGTGTTTATTTTTATTTATAAATTAATAAATAAATTATTTATTTTAATAAATAGATATAAATCAATTTAATGATAATAAAAGAGTATGAAAAATTAAAACTAATTTATTCAATAATTATTGCTCACATTCCCTTCTTAAAAATTGATTTCCTTCTTAAGTTGATTGTTTTGATAATGGGTTTTGTTCATTTTTATTTCTCCTCGTTGTTTTCTGAGTTTACGTCTCTACTTCTTTTATATTTCTATTGATTTTTTTATAAAGAAAAAAAAACCAAAAACCCAAATAAAAAATTATCTAGCGCATTGCTCTACAGTACAATGTTCCTTACTTGTCGCAGTGGATGAGTTCCATGACTAACATTGGAGACTCTTTGAGAATATGCATGCCTGGGTTGGCTATGACTGTGAGAGCGGCCAGGCTATCGGCACACTGGTTCCTTTCACGATGTACATGTTGAATTTGCACCTCCCAATCTTGTTGAATTAACCCACGGGTACCTGCCACCAAAGAATTAATCTCAGCAAACACAGTATTGGAAGAGGATAGAACGTTAATGACTTCTAAAGAATCCAATTCGACGATGAGTCGGCGATAACCCAGCGACCAAACCAAAGTAAGGCCCGAGTGGACTCCCTTGAGTTCGGCAGCTAACGACGAGCCCTTTCCAATGTATTGTATAAACCCACCGCACCACTAACCATGTCAGTCTCTAATTAATCCTCCAGCAGTGGCGATAGTAGACCCTTGTTTAACCTCTCTATCCGTGTTTAGCTTGACCCAATCTTCCGACGGTTTGGTCCACCCAACTAGGCTATCCACTGGCAATCCCTGTGTCTGAAACACACAGCTTTCCACTGCCCACACCCTTACTATCCACTCCACGTACTCCATAACGACCCTTATACCTTCTTCCGGCCAAACAAAATCAGCCTAAAAAAAACTTTTGTTTTGCCAATGCCATAAAAACCAGCAGGTGACTCCAAAAATAGTAACCCATTCAACCTGCAACACATGAGAGTACTTCATAAAGTTGGATTTTACCCACAGCTCCTCATTTTGTTGAAAGAATTCTGTATCAACCATCCCCAAGAGAAATTTACTCCAGAAGGCTTTCACTCACGGGCAATCCCGAATGACATGTAGTGTGGACTTTTCTTGTCCACAGATGTGACAACTGCTATCCGTTGAGATATGGCATGCCACTCTTTGTTGGTTGGTCAGAATTTTTTTCTTGATCATTAACCAAAGAAAAGCCCTGATCCTATGGGGCCTTGCCCATTTCCAAATTAAGTCTCAAAGGCTAGTATTACCATCCGTGATGCTCCCTTCGATTAAATTGTAGGCTAACGCTACTGTGAACCTCCTGTGCTCAGTTTGACCCCATCTCATGGTATCTTCCACTATTTCTTCTGCTATAGGAGGATCTCCGCAATATCCATGCAGACTGTGGAAGGGAGGTATTGTTGGAACAAATTTCACTTCCAGTTGTCGTCTTCATTCGTAAAATCCACTATTTTAGCGTAACGAATGCTATCAGGAAGTGGAGAGGTCGCCAAATAGATTAGGGATCCCCAATCCTTCGCCCAATTATCCAGCCAGAAGAAAATGCGCCTACCATTACCCGACTGCCATTTTATTCCTTAGCGTACAAACTGCCACTTTATAGAAATTCCCCTCTAAATGCTCGAAACCCCTACCCTATCTATTGTAGGAGGGATGTGGTGCGGGTCCATACTATATTTAGCCTTTAAGATCCTACCCTATAAAGCTGTGGGTTGTGTAATCAAAGCGCAGCCTAACTTTGTTAGTAAAGCATCGTTGGAAGACCTAATATGCTTAATGCCTAGGCCTCTCGCCTTTTTGGGCTTACACACTGTATCCCAATTTACGAGGTGCATTTTCCTCTACTCTCCCGTGGAACCCCATAGAAAATTTCGCATGATTTGTTCCAAGTCATCACAGAGTTGCCTCGACAGTTTCACTGTTTTCATTGTGAAAATAGGGAGGGCCGATATCACAGACTAGGTTAAGGTGACTCGTCCTGCTAGGGACAACTGCCTTGCACGCCACCCGGCATGTTTCTTTTAGGCGTTATCTAGGATATTTTGATAGGTGTGTCTCATTGTACGCTCATGTATCAATGGAACTCCTAGATATTTTCCCAGATTGCTCGTGCTCGTAATACGCAGGGCTTGACTGATTCGGTGAGCGGTTGTTAGAGAGACGTTCTTGGAGAAGAAAATCCTAGCTTTATCAGTGTTTACTTTCTGCCCAGATGCCTTACAAAACTCTTATGCTAGACAAATGTGGAATGATTATATTAGTTCTAATTGATTTATGTTTCTTTTTGTAAATGATAACATTATTATGTTTTGAAGAATTATAATATGATGGACATCTTTTATTGATTAAAATGACTTAATGTAACTCTCTAATTTATAGAAATTTATTATATACAATTAATGTGCAAATTTCTTTAATTAGATAAATATGCATATATTTTATTTCTAAACATAATAAGAATTGATTAAATAATTAATTTGAAAACATAATATAATATATTAAAAATAATTAACATAAGAGTATACATGATGATAAAACTAAATATAATTTTGTTTTTATTTTTTATTAACTAAATAGATTTTTGTTTTCAATTTTATATTAGAAATTTCAACCCAATAAGTATTTATTTTTAATTAAAAATAGAAAATAAAAACTAAAAATTACAATAAAAAAATAGAAGTACAATCAGACGCCTAACATTTCATGCAAAGCTTTAATAGAAAATGAATAGTTTGAAATTGTGAATATGGCAATTCGATATTGTAAAGACTTAGATGGACCACAAAGTCGATTCAGAAACCCTTTTGAATGAACAACTTGAAAATCGAGTCGCATTTCCATCTTTAGTGTTAAATAGCTATGTTGTACACTATTTTTGTGAGCTTTTGCTTGTTGGCTGTGGCTATTCTGAAAAGAAACGTACTGGAGACCAAAGGACAATCACTCCAAGAAATTGAGATAGGTCTTCAACTCTCAGAATAAGATCTTTCTCATCTTCCAAAATCCGGTTTGTCCCAGGTTACTTTGGAGTTTTAACTAATGTGGCTTTGCTTACGTGGAAACGAAATGAATCAAGATCCTAGAGCATTGGAAAAAGATAATAGGTTAAATGGGCTCAAGAAAAAAAATGATTTATGAGGTTTGAATATCTTGGTTTAGTCATGCTTATGAATATACATGGGGTTCGATAGTTTGTTGGCATGAAGAAACATCTCACAAGGACTGAATAAAATCTTCTTCCTGAAATATTTTGCAGTTCATTGAAATTTAGTTACTTGCCAAAATAATTTTTTTAATTGAAAATATTTTTATTTTTTAAGCCTGACGTGATGATCAACTCAGGCTCAAATTCCAACCACAAAACTCTGAATCCAATCAATTCTTGAGTCGAGCTTAACCAATATTAATTTGTGTTTGTTACAACGGCCCAAGAATTACTATTTCTATTGTTTTAGTTAATAAATGGACATTCAATGAACTGCAAAATAGTGTACAACATACCATTGTATCCTTATTTAACAAAAGATAAACAAGTTCTATAATCAAAAGTATAAAGGTCTATAAGTTTCAATTCCCTCCCGTAAAAAATTAGAAAAACAAACAAGAGAAATAAAATCTCATTTCTTTTCCTTTCTTTTCTCCTCAATATTTCCTTTCCTTTCCTTTCCTTTGTACAAGTAAGGATTCAAACAAAAACTTAGGGACTGCTTTAGTAGTGATTCAACTGAGTACTATTTATTTTCCCAAATATAGAGGAAATGGCAATTTTCAACACTACACAAATAACGAGTATTTAGAAAACGCGACTCGCACGGTTCCTATTCTTCTTCCAGATATCAAAAGCAACAACCACGTTTTCTTTTTCTTTCGTTTTCATTTTCTATTTTTCAGATGTATATGAATTACGTGTGTATCCCGTTGAGTTGACAAGATGATTCTTAATGCCACAAAATACGAAGTTTTCAACATGTGGCTAGAGTTAACGTGTACTTTCCCTACAGAAATAAACAAATATTCCAAGTCTATCATCTATCACCGTAATAGCTTTTCGAGCTTAACTACTGAAATAGGTATGTAACGAATGGGCGACAAAAACAACCAAAATAAGTCACTGTAGTTCACAAAATCAAGCTAGTCCTCAAGCGGCTAGTCACTAGGAGCCTTAGAATGTTTCATAGGCATAGCAAGAAACAAATCAAGCTGGTAACTGAAGTTTTTTGTTGTTTTTCCAGCTGCATCACATTCAAAAATGGGCGCACGTTAGATGAACAGCAATCACTTGCACTATGTAAATACTTGAATCTATAAAAACCAAACCTTTCATAGTAGTAATAAAAGAAGTCCGCATACAACAACGTCTGTACAAGGCCAGAAATCCAAGCTGCCACAATATAATGGAATTTAAATACAACATTGAAGAGAAAAGGAAAAAGACAAGAAAATGTAAATGCAGGAGGAAACACTGCAAATGAGAAGGTTAAAGCATAAAGCAACAATCGATTTAGGTGTCATTCCATGAACTTAAAATCAAAGAATAAGTTCACAAGAGAAACATTAAAAATGTACCACGGCAGACAAGAACTTGTCTTTACTAGATAAGGAAATTTCAGGCTACATCGACTGATGAAGACCACTGACAAGTGGCTAAGTGTAATTAGATTATGCTCTTAATAATCTAGGTTGAAGCCAGCCACAAAAATCAGTCAAAAAAAAACACCTAGCTAAAATTCCCCAATAAGGGTCGAAACAAAATTGTTCATAGGCAATTCAAGACTTGATTCTTCCAACTTTCTTCCACAAGAACTCTATTTTCTGAACAGGAAACCAAAGACTATTCTTGTTCTTAATAATTTCATTGTACAGCTATCTGGCTAATCATTACCCATCCAACCAAGCCACATAATAGGGGTCAGCAAAGCTAAACGTTAACAGTCTGTTTGACAACCAAGAGAATTAAGCTGCTACAGTAACTAGTAGCCATCATATCCATGACACTGATTACCATGGAGATATTTTCATAAAAAAATACACATGGAAATAACAGAAGAAGATCCCAATTATTCTGTTCCGGAGAGTGTTTTATTGAAAAGTGAGAGAGAGAAAATTTCATACTTATCCAATGAACATAGTGTGGCTCAGTGAAGTAGCGATAGATCCAATTGAAAATGTATAATGCTCGGTATGCTCTGCATTAGACAAGTAGCATTAGCAAGGACATTATTCACTTTTTCATGTATTGGGGTGCAGGGCAAAATAGTACAAACAACAAGAACTTATAACATAAAATGCTTTGAATTTGACATAGGAATTCCAACATTTGTCGTCCCTTTTCATAGGGAGTGGCTGGCAGAAGAAAATTTCAACAATAACTAACAAGGATGGCGAGTATACTCGAAAGTATATTCTGTGTTGATTATCCCCCAAACATGTATATGAAGACAAATGGTGAAAATCGAAACCATGATAAGCTACCAAAAAGTCCTCTATTGAATCTCAAAAGAAATACTTGCAACTTCGAAGATACAAAAAAAAGACCAACAAGATATCATGAATTGGTACTACCAACAAATAGTGGAAGTTGCTAATCCCAATTTATAAATACTTAAATAGCTTACCCAAGAAGAAATACATATTGCCCAGTTAAGTTGTCAATATTTCTCGTTCTTTGTAATAATACAAGCTGAGGAAGTATGGCAACAGCTTCTAAGAATATGGAGAATGCCCACAAGACCTGAAATATTTGTTGTAACATATGTAAGAAAGAGAAAGAAAGGAAAAAAAAGCACAGCTAACTTTCTCAAATGAAGTCAATGGAAGATCCACAAGAGGTCAGTAATGTGAATTTGGAACTTCACAGTGGCGTACAAAGCCATATCACAAAAAGAGAAAATAAACTAGAGTAAAGGCAAACCTCTTTAAAAGTGAATTTCTCATGAATGAGGAGGGCCAAGAGTATGCAAGGTAATACTAGGAAATAATGTCGGAAGGTGTCTTGATCTTTATCATAAGACCTGCGGACAAGCTTGTGGTGCCTCATGTACCAAACTATTGAAAATGAGCTCCCTAAAAATATCAATTTCATGACAGTGTTGTAGAGAGATATAAAATCAGTAAATAGATCTAAATAGCGAGTCACAAAAACAATGGTGTAGAGTTCCTGAGTCTTGAGCGACACCCCTGCATAGAGTAAAGGCCATTGGAAGTCAACAAACTATTCAATATACCACAAAATTTGCAGAACAATTCAAATTTATTAAAATAAAAAAAGCTAAAGCTCAGATATGATGTGATCAAATTTTGATAAATCAAAGGGTAAAAAGAGCCTAACGTTGAAAGCTTGTTCTGTCCAACTATAAAACCATGAACAAATAACGGGGTAAATCTTGTTTGCGTATTACTATGACTTATGACACATCAAGATGATTTGAAGCATATGTATTCCTTTAGAAAGACAAAAAGCATATCCGTTCCCTCCTAACCGTGGCTTTAACATATTCTTGTTTATTCTTATTGAGTATGTTTTGACTACTTTGAGGACTATGTATAATATGGACGAACTTCAGATGAATAACCAGTCATGCCAAACTGAAAGTCCACTCCAGATGTGAAGGACTTGTATACATCCTGATAGGATGAAGGTAACTTTTCTAATCTCAATGCTCTCTACAGAGGGATTTAGAGTAAACCCTAAAGGAAATGGGAAATTTTTTGAACACAAGCAACGATGTTCTGCCGCATGGGAGCAGCATCACTTAACTAACAGCTCTACTTTTCATCCATAATTTATCAAGTGAGTTCACTAGGTCAGGGGATTGGAATGTAATTATGAAAGGCACAAAATAAGCTCCAATTACCTAATTCCGAAAAGGAAGGAACCAAACCACACCATTAATCTTCAGAAACGTGAAACAACGAAATTCATTCAAATTTCCGTCCAAGGTGCGCTAATCAACAAAAAGTTTATTTTCTCGACAATCTAGATCGAGCAGAAGAAAATGAAAATATATTCTTCCACATAAAAATTAATCTTACCAAAGGAATAAAACCCGAAACAACGAAAAAAAATGACAAAAATTTTACAGAAGTATATGTCGACAGATGGAGAGAGTACCTGCGCACGATTTGATGGTGTGGATCTTGAGAAGCAGAACGAGAACGCTTGCAAGGTGAGTCATATCACCCGCTAATCTAAATACATTCATCTCTGGGTTTTTTTTTTTATGCTTAACCCTTCAGTGAGCTCAATCTCCCTGATTTTATGGTACAGAGAGAAATTCTTACTCACACAGACCGTGACTACGGACCTCCGGTTATGGGGGTTTGCGGCGTACTTCGGATCTTGGGAAATGAAAATGGTTCAGCGTTATATGTAATTTTTGTTAAAATCTTTTTATTGAGCTCATATGTGGTTTTTATTTTAATTTTGCTGCGTCACTTCTCGAGTGTCCCAATTATATTTTGCCACGTAGTTCGTAAGCGAAAGTTGCATTTATCGAGTCACTTGCTGTTGCCACATCGGCATCTTGCACTTAACAGTCATATGGTTAAATAATTATTTCTAATAGCAAATAATTCTTATAAAATAAAAGCTGGCTTATAAGCTTATGACCATATTTAGTCATCCATCTTTTGAGAGAGATTTTCTTCTTTTACAATTACCTATATTTTTTAAAAACCAGCTGAAAACTAATTGATAGTAAAATTGATAAAACAAAAAGTTTAATTAATATTATATCGTTATAAAATTAATTAAATATTAACAAAATTAAAATCTGATTAAAAATAATATTTTTATTTGTCAAAGAAATTAAAGTTTAATTAAAAAAGAAATCATTAAATAATCATTAATTAATTTATGAAATTGAATTAGTCTTTTTTAAGGATTATTAAAGTACATTTAATTAAAAATTAAAAATCAAACAAAAAAATAAATTGTTCAAAATTGTATAATTGAATCGATTGAATAAGTTATGTTTTTCAATAATTGCTTAAGACTAACTAGCATCGTTGTATCTTTAAGTCAAACATTTTGCTTTTTTTTTTAAAAAAAAGTTGTTTTTATAGCTAGGTTTAAACTATATATTAGCAAATTTATGAAGATTTTAGCAACAATCTTTTCTGTCTTATCTACAGATATTGTGGACTTCTTTAGTTTTATTTTTTTTTCTTCAAGTAAAAGAAACACTTTGAAATAGTTTTTTTTTTAATTTTGAAAAAAATCATTAATGATATGTAGGTTTTATGGTACAAAATGTTGAATAGTAGTCTCTCCTATTTCAACTGTGTAAATGGCAGTGTTTCAACTGCGTAAATGGTAGTGTTTCAACAAATGCAACGACTATGTTTCAACAAATGCTTAAGAAAGGAGAACGAACGCGTATTGATCATGGAAGGAGTTAATCAAGTAGTGACGTTTTTGTAAAGGGGTAAAATCTTTGCAGCCTATCCATTATATCCTCAGATTTTATCTAAATGGGGTTGATTTCTTTGGAGACTTCGAGACACCGTGGCATCGAGGGGATGATGGAGGAAGGAGACATTGGGAGACCTTTCGGGATCGAGGTTTACAGAAGCAACAACTGACGAAGTAAGTACCTTCTTAATAGTTCTGTTTTGCTCTGTACTTCCGTAGAATACCTTGCATGTATGTGTAGGGAGTACTTATGAGAGTGTTTAATCAGATACTCTATCGTGTAGTAGTATAACTGTGAGTTAGATATTTAGCGAGGAGAGGATGCTTCAGCTACAAATCTGATCTAGGTTTTTTAGGAGGATTAGCTCTATGAGTTGTCTTAGGGTTTTAGTGGTGATACCTGTTGGACCCCAAACCTGTTTTATTTATTTTGAGGTCTTGGCAAACTTACTATTATTTTGAAACAATTGGCATGTTTTAGTTAAGAAGATTTATTGCTTGGAGTAATGGAATTAAGTTGTTAAAATATAAAGAATGCATGAGGGGTAAATTGGGAAGGTCACTTAAGTTTAAGAGTTTTTAAGGCTTAAGTGGAAGGGTATAAGGGTCTTTATGCAGGGTTAGAATTAAGTGTTAAATAATTTAGAAAAGGGAAAGGAAAAGAAAATAGAAGAAGAAAAAGAGGGAGTCCGCACGAGAGAGAAGAGAGAAGAGGAATTTTAGGGTTTTGCAAGATCTGGAGATTTAAGCGATTCCAAGTAAGTAGTTCAGTTTCTATGTGTTAGATTTGTTGTTTAAAACTTGTTTAGTGATGATTTACAACTGGAATGGGGATTGAATGAGGAGATTTGTGGTTGTCGTTGCCGACAACGTCGGTTTTTCTAGGGTTAGAGATTTCGTTGTGTTTTTGCATGATTCAGAGCTGAAATGAGGTTAGAACTGTTATAGGAGTGTCGATCTATTGTTTAGGTAGGTTTTTGAACGGATTTGGGTAAGTTGTGTCGAAAATCTGTAGAAAAATCTGGG
>JANKOD010000004.1:14143374-14154091 GCA_026284645.1 Erythroxylum acuminatum | reverse complement strand
AATACTTAACATAACTTGAAGACTTGAGTCGTTGCTTCCCATCTAAAAGGCCTAACCTTAACTACACGAGAAGTGTTTCAAATTAAGAAACAAATAGCTAGAAAGAATGATATGTTATTTTCCTATTATTTATATTTTTGGTATAGTTTTCCTTAATTTGGAAATAGAGATATAGCTATATAATTAGGGATGGAAATGGTTGGGCCGGTAGCCTAACTTGACTGACCTGACCTAATTTTTAAATAAAAATAGAAAAATGACACAACGTTGTCTTTGTTATAGGTGTCGGGTCTCGGGTTGGGTCGAGCCTAGGTAGCCCTAGCCCGAGACCTATTTTTTTAAAAATGCATTCGATGCTAGGTCAACCTGAGTCTGTCTTGTTGATCACGAGTCGAGTCTGACCTGGGCTCAAATGTTATCTATATCAACACAATGGAACAATAGAATATAAGAATTGCCACCTCATTAAAGTGGGTCCAACCTTATGTTTCACTATACATATTCCTGGACATTTTTGGGATGAAGTTTTTGTAACTTCTATTTTTCTTATTAATCATACATCCATTATGATTTTAAGGATGGTATTTAGATTTCATTCCATTCCCTCTAGTCTTAATATTTAACTTAAGGTTTTTGGTTGTGTATCTTATGTTCATATTCACTCTCTTTGTAGGATAAAATTGAACCTTATAATTTTAAATGTGTTTTTCTCGCTACTCTAGTTCACAAAAAGGATTCAAAGTCTTTCACCCTCCTATAAGTACCTATTATGTCTCGATGGATTTTATGAAAATGAGTCATATTTTTTAAGAGATGTATCCATGGTTCCTCTTTATGGTAGGTTAATAGTGAAGAAGAGGAACAATTATGGTTGGGAGAAATGAGGATATGGATCTCTAGCTTAGAGAATATTAAGGAAAATGGGATAATGATTAGTTTTAGAAAACCCTTCTATTAAGGAAAATAAAATTGAATTTGATGGTGAGAGACATCAGAACCAACTTATTTTTTTTAGAAAGCCTATTCTAGGTGAAAGGAAGATATCATGGCTACACCTCTTAAGTCGAATAACTCTCTTGAAGATATTACCATGTCATTGAATGAATCTTTCAAAATTGATACTGAGGTATGTGGCTATTCTCCTAAATCTCCTAAATTTTCTTGTCCAAATCCCAATACTGATCATTATAGGAGATATTCTTTTCGTGAGAAGAAAGCACATGATATATTTGGTTTGTCAAAGGCCTCCAATGCTTTTTATCCAATCTCAAACTTTACATCCTATAATTGTTTGTCTAAAGCTAACTTGACATTTTATTTCCAGTTGTCTTATATATCTATTCGTAGTCATTTTTAGGAAGCCCTTCAAGATCCTAAGTGGAAAGATGCAATGGTAGATGAAATTTTTGCTCTCTAAAAGAATTCTACTTAGGAAATGGTCGAGTTACTAATGGGAAAGAAGACCATAGGGTGTAAATAGGTTCACTTTCAAATATAAATAAGATATAATGGTTGGAAGATACATGGATAGATCAATCGCAAAAGGATATATGTAAACATATGGTATTAATTATTAGGAGACTTTAATCCCAATTTCCAAGATGAATATTGTTCGAGTCATACTGTCACTTGTAGTTAATTTAGACCGACCTCTATGACAGTTTAATGTGAAGGATGCTTTTCTTCATGATGATCTACTAGAGGAAGTGTTTATAGATCCACCTTTTGGGTTTACATTGGAAGAAGGAAAAATATGTAAACTAAAGAAAGGGCATTGTATGATTTAAGTCAATCACCAAGGGTATGGTTTGGGCGACTGAGTTATACAATGAAAGAGTATGGATCCAAGCAAGCTTTGGTAGTTCGTAGTTCATCCCTTGTTCTATAAACATGAATATAATGATATTACCTTGCTTCTTGTTTATTTTGATGATATGATTATTACCTTTAATAACATAGAAGAAATTGAGAAACTGCAAAGTTATTTGGCCCATGAATTTGAGATAAAGGATATGTGGCTTCTTAAATACTTCCTAGGCATTGAAGTTTCTTATTCTAAACAAGGAATTTTTTTCTCTCCAAAAGGAAGTATGCTTTATATCTCCTAGCTAAAATTGGTAACTCTGCATGTGAACCTATAAATACTCCTATTAAGGTGAATCATGGTTTATCTGTTTCTCCTAATCAAGTTCCATCAAATAAGGATAGATATCAAAGGACAATTAAGAACTTAATTTAATTGACTCACACTAGTCTATATATAGCATATGGAATCAGTTTTATGAGTCAATTTATTTAGAATTTGAGTAATTAGCATGTGAGTGCTATTAATCAAATTATGGGATATTTGAAATTAGCTCCAGGAAAAGGTATTTTTATTCTCCAAACATGAAATTCTTAATGTTGTGGGATATACATATTTTGATTTTTTAGTAGTAAACTTGATCGAAAATCCACTTCTAGATATTTGTCACTTTTTGGAGGACACTTAGTGACTTAGAAAATAAAAAAACATAATGTGGTATCATTATTTAGTGTAGAAGCTAAATATCATGCTATGCATCATGTATTTATAGTCTTGGCTAAAACTTTTTTTAACTGAACTTGGTTTTGGTCTAAGAAATTCTATGGTGTTGTTTTGTGATAATAAGGTATCCATTGAGATTGAAAATAATCCAATACATGTTGATCAAACTAAGCATATTAAACTAGAAATGAATTAAGATAATTTTAATTGGTGTAATACAAATAACTTACACCAAAATTTCATATAAATTAGCTAATATTATGAGTCATATTGTTAATAGTGGGTCACTCTTTATAGTGTTACACAATGCTCTTGTTTATGGAAAATTTCTAGAAACTAATAACACCCAAACTTTAAATGATTTATATTAGTAGTATGGGCAATTTAAGGACAAATTAGAAATTATTATTATTTGAACAAGGTAAGAAACAAAAACATATCAACATGATTTTAAAGCATATTTCCATTGACAAAATCAAGGAATAAAATGATATAATATTGAAGAAAAAAATACAAAAAGATCATGCATAAAAAACTAAAACAATTAATCCTAATATAAAAGATATTAGATAACACAAAGTTAAAAGAAGAGGCACAAATAAAAAACTTAAAAATGCTGTAGAAAAGTACACCTTTGACAAAGATAGGACTGAATATCAGATAAATGGTGAATGGAGTCACCACTTTACCTTATTAATGAAAGATAGAGAAAAGAACTTAAGTGATGCGTTGGGTTCCTACAAAAGGAAAATAAGGAAAAAAATTAAGAGTCCTAACTAAAAAGTTCATAGGTCATTTTATAAAATAAGAAAGGTGTTAAAGCATCCTATTTTACCAATGTAAACAATTACCTATATCAAATAATGTTTTGTAAAGTTTGGAAGCTTAAGAAGAAATAAACTTCGGTTTGAGTTACGAGAAAACAACATGCTTAAGAAGTAGAGATGCAAACGGTTGAATACCTAAGTATTTATAATTTTATCTAGGGCTTAAAATAAACTACTTGACTAATGTCTAAGGTTTAAAATTAAATATCAAAGCAAATGGTTAAATATCTAAAAGTTTTTGGTCTTACTTATTGTTTAAAAATAAAAGTGGAATACCTAGAAAGGGTTTAAGATTCTAAATAAAGAAAATACCTAGAATAGATTATAAGTGACGTAGTGTGTCATAATACTACCCAAAATAACTAGACCTACAACTATAGTAGTGGTGAGTCTAGATCGATCCCACAAAGAGTGTTCGATTAGCTCTTGTTATGAAAAGAATTGGTGTTTAGGTTATGTGGAGGGGGGGGGGGCGTTTTGGTTTGATTTTCAAATAAGAAAAAATAAAATGAAATTAAACTAATGAAAACAAATTAAAGAAAACAGTTAAAAGTGATGAAAGTGATGAATTTAGTAGGGAACCGATCATTGGTTCAATCTCAGCTTACACAAAATCAAACATACTTCATTGAATTGTTATTCTCATACCTCTCCTAGCAACTATTAATCGTAGGTTAACAATTCTGTTAATGTCAGTTTTCCCTTAGGTCCTGTTTAATTAAGAAGAGCTTATTAATTAAACCTAGCTATCGAATAACTTAGAACAAGCTCTCTAGATTTAATTGGACAACCACATTACGAGTTAGGAAAATAGATTAATCAAGGAAAAAACCACACAAGCTCGGGTCATTTAACCTAGATTATGTTATCCCTAATGATTAGAAACCAATAGTAGCTACAAACGAATCTCAACATAATCAATTACATATTATATTGAAGATTTTAACAATGGGTTCTTATATAAAAACAATCAAATAGAGCATTCAATCATTTTTACACAACACCCAAGCATTAAACATAGGATAACATAATCATCCCTAAGACAAAGAACAACAAATAATGAGAGAAATGCTTAACTAGGTTCTTCGGCGTCGATATCACCTCTAAACTGGGTCGAGAAAGCCTAGCCCTCTATAGGTCTCTAAAGGATGAGGGTTTTGCCCCTTTGTTGCCTCCTAAAACCTTTCGAGTGATTCCTCAAACCTTTCATAACATTTATGCCATCAAAACGATGTGTTTATACTTAAAACTAGGTTTTTAGGTGAGCTGGCAGCATTTTACAGGCGTGCTTTGTGGTGTCACAAGCATTCATGTGAGTCATGGGCATGCATGTGGTGTCACGCCCGTGAAAAATCAGTTATGGGCGTGCATGAAGTGTTATGCCTATGACAAATAAGTCATGGGCATGACTAATATGCTCACGCCCATGACTTTTATGTCATGGTCATCAGTCATTTCCAACACTCTTCATCTTGATGTTTTCAATATATACTCATCATCTTCATGCATTTTCTTGTCTCCTCTTGATCTAATCCTTCTCATTCTTGTTTCATGAAGATAAATGATTGTGAATCTCTAGAAAACGGCTCAAATATTGTGCTTTCGACTCATTTTAGCTCTTTCACTTCCGAATTGTACCTAAAACCAAATATGAACTAAAGTGAATGTCTTAAGCATTTCATATCATTAATCACTAAGTGTTATGGATTAAATGCATAATCAATTAAGCACATATCATTTTCTCCCGCACTTAGCTTTTGATCATGCTCAGTAAAACATCATAATCAAAATCATATACCCAAAATATTTACTTATTTCCCATATTTCCCCCAAAATACATAATCATAAGAAAAGTTGAATAACTTTCGAAAACCATAGCAAGAACTTAACATTCAATACTTCTACTCATAATCAATCAACATTCATCACCTTTATAAACTGAGCAATCTAGAGGTAGACTTGGAAAATGTGTTTAAATAAGATAGATTCATGGGCACACTTAAATACCATTCATGATCATGACATTTCATAACTTTGCATATCATTTCGTTTCTCCACCACTAAGATTCACATGCATAATCATAAATCAAAGGAATTTTAAGGTTGTAATGTGGGAAAGGGTAATGTGAGATGCATTTGGATAGTGTAGTGTAAAAGCCATCAAAGCTAGTGAAATAAGAAAAACACTCAATATACCATCAAGTGCCAAAACCAATATTCACTCACAATTGTGTACATAAATTATGACGAATGTAAAACCTATGTCTCATAGCTCAAATTCAAGCTTTCACACCATAAACCACATGAAACATAATCAACTAAAAGGAATCACTCATACAATTGATGACAATACATTGAAACTATAAGAAGTGATCCTTCAAAGCCACATCTACCTCATATGCATCATAATCACCCATTCAGTACAACTTTAAGAGGAGAAATTAATCATGAATAACTTTTCAAAACAACTACATTTCCTCCTTGATACTTTTATTCAACATTTTTCTTTTCCTTTTTCCTTTTATTTTCTTTTTTTTCTCATTTTATAAAAATTGAAAGAAACTACACCAATAATGGAATTCATAACATGATATTTTGACAAATATAACCAACCCACATATATGTACACCCCCACAATTATACTTTTGTACATCCACAAACTCAATAATCAACAAATGCTTGACTAGCTTTAAGGCTTGGGTAGGAAATTTGGTTAGATTTGAAGCATGTAATGTAGTTCACACAAAAAGAAAAGGCAAATAAAGCTTATGGGGGCGTATCAAATGGAAAATCATATAAATACGTAGGCTATTTGGTTTATCTAGCTTATGAAACAAAAAATGCCTATATCATTTCCATGTTCACGCATATGATAAAAATATGGTCTTGAATATAAAATCAAAGCAAAGTCAAGATGCACATGTCACGAAGGTCATACATAAATAAAAGAAAATGAGATTGATATAGATGTATTAGTCTAATAAGGCTCAAAATCTTATTGATTTTTGTCTACCACTAGTCACTACTCTTATAAACATAATGCATGCTGACCAATCATAAGAGAAAAAATATATGCTAAAGTTACTATGGATTCTTCTAGTCAATTCTGTAACATCCCAGATCACCCGCTTATAGATATTGTCCACTTTGGGCCTTGGCCCAGCCAAGCCCTCACGGTTTTGCTTTTCCCAAGGACTTCCCAGGAGGTCACCCATCCTAGAAGTACTCTCATCCAAGTACATTTAACCTCGAAGTTCTAATGGGAACTGGTGCATTAGGCCATGAAAAATGTGTCTGTAAGGGAGAGGTGTTCGTACCCTTATAAGACGTACTTCGTTTCCCTCTCCAACCGATGCAGGATCTCACACTCGGGCCAAGGCCCAAAGAGGACAATATCTGTGAGCGGGTGATATGGGTTGTTACAATTTGTCAATATATGAATTGTGAAATTGGCAAATGGTTAAAGGAAATGTTATAGTGCCTGCGTTATTATCTTGGTGGTCGATATATAGGCATGCCTATAGGGTTATATTGCAGCTACTATAGTTTGACACCATTGCTGTCTTCATTTCGATACCACAGTGTCTCTATAGTTCGATACCTTTAGGTATCTATAGTTTGATACCTTCGGGTATCTATAGTTTGATACCTTCGAGTATCCACAGTTCGATGCCTTTGGTTATCCATAGTTTGATATCTTCGAATATCCATAGCTCCTGTTATCCACACCTATAGGAATGTATAGGCCTAACATATAAAAGAAATTAAACAATTATAAATAAGAGATACAACATGATAACCTGAATAATTTGTATTGACGAGCTTTTGAAATCAATATTTGGTTTATAAGTATGAATTTACAACATACGGTTGAAGCATATCTTCATTATGTACTTTGCTTAATTATTTCATCATTGTTTACATGAGTTTATGATATTCATGAATTTGTGTGTGCTTGGCGGATGATTGTTGTGAGCGGTCATCCGAACTAGGTGTTTGCCCATTAAGCTTTCAAGCTTAGCACGGGTTTTGTTCCATGTAGGTCCAAGTAGTAGGAGTAAGGCAGAGGGATCATCTGCAGGGACCAAGGCCAACCATTGGAAGTAAAAGTACTTTTGAATGTCTCTTTTGATTAAAGAATGGTTGTATGTGTAATGAAGGAAATTATAGTTTCTTAACAATTTGCAATTAAGAATTTAAGTTGTGTTTAGTATCTCTTTTTGATTACCATATAAATGTAATGATGTAATATTACTTTTAAATAATAATGTTAAGGGATATGAAATTTTGTATTATGTATATGTATAACATTGAACAGATAAATGAGTGATGACAATACCTATAAATGAATAGAATTGTATGTCATGACTTTATGTACAGAAATTTGGGTGCCAAGTGTGTAAGTAGTTATAGGTTCCTTATAAAGGGTGTTACATCCACCAATCAAAATCAAACCCAAATATTGTTCTCCTATAGGTCCTTATAAAGGGTGTTACATCCACCAAATCAAAATCAAACCCAAATATTGTTCTCCTATAAGCATGGGCTTGATGGTTAACAACAACTCTCCATTTTGGTCCTAACTTGCTAAGATACTTAACATTTTCATATCTAATCTTAGTTTCCAAATAAGAAAAAAATCTAAGGATTTTATTATAAAAAAAATCCCTAAGCGCTTTTTTTAGGTCAATTGAGACCCCTAACATTTTATTTAATTAAATTTATAAAATACGACTTTTATCTTTAGAGCCTTTACTTCTATTGCTCATTTTTACCTTTCTCCTTTTAACACTACATAATTGCTCATAAGTTTCCTTATCAATAGTAATAATAGCATCGAGGGTTAGACAAAGAAGAATTATCTCCCTTTCAGCCCGACTTGCTTTGAAAGATTAATCTTTATTGAGTCTCTTTATTACTCCCTTCATAAACTTCCATATTATTGTTTCTAACTAGAGTCTGTTGAGAAGTTGTAGCCTAGGTGTCTCCTTGAAGCCCAATATGACTTGGACCATCATTAGCACATTCCAATGCATGCTCCATCTCATTACCCTCCCCATCATTAACACCTTCTATCCCTATAAATTTTATGTAATTACCATTCTTGAAGATTTTTCCTGCTGGCTTCCACATCTTGCCTTGGAGTTTTAAGGATGCTTCTAGGGATAATTACAGTTACACTATCTTTATGAAGCACTCCATTTGCTCCCAACCTCATCACAGGTATATGATTTGGTAACTACTTCGAGATATCTATATTAGCACACAATTAGGCATAGCCTATCCTTTTCCTTCTTGCTGTATTTTCATCCATACATAAAGGCTACCTTAAGTACCTAGCAATCACACTTAGGTCATTAGTTATCCAATATTCTAGTCTTACCAATGAAGGGATTTAATGGTGATTAATTGATTCAGTTTGTAGGCCAGGCTACCAGATTTGGAGAAATAAAGTCAAAGTTGAGACATGTTAGCGGCCTTCCTATAAAACTTTAAGTACTTGAGAATTAAAAGTAAAGGTAGCTAGTACAACATCTATAAGGCCTTTGTTTTTCCATATTACAGTAACCCATTTCTATATAAAAGAGAAGGGAGGTCTACTTTAAAAAAACCTCACTAGTGAAGCTTTCCTTGTTCTTTTCACCAGCTTATAATTCTTCCATTCTAAGTGAAACCATAAGTCTACCATTCTCCTCCTTTTTAGGGGTGGGGGCATGAGTAGTTGAGAGAGAGGTCTTCAGCAATAAGAAAATTCATATTATTATGGGATATTTATGAGTCATGCTGATTTACTATGTCTGTGACAGAGCCTGCTTATTTTGAAAAAGAGGTTAAAGTAGAAGAATGGTAAGATGTAATGATTGAAGAAATAAGAGTAGCCAAACAAAATTAGATTAGGAATTGGTAGATCTACTAGATGGCAAGACACCTATAAGTCCCAAGTAGGTGTACAAACTTAAATGCCATGTTGACAACTATACATCGAAGTATAAAGTGGGGCTCGTGATAAGGGGGTATGCACAATATCTAGGTATTAACTTTTATGAAACATTCTCATCAATTGCTCGTTTTGAAATAGTTAGAATCAAAATAAGCAACAACTCTTCTATCTCTTACTACAAAATTAAATCTACTAGTTTATCAATTTGATGTGAATTTTGCAATTTTATATTAGGAATTAGAAGGAAGTCTACATTTCTCAACTCGAGGGCTTTATTATTAGTAACAATGAGACTAAAGTTTATAAACTTAACAAAGCTCTTTACAGCTTGAAACAAGTTCTCTGAGTATGGTATAAAAGAATTGATTCATACTTCCTTAATATTGGGTTTTAAATGAGTGAAAATGAGTCCATATTATAAGTAAAGAGGCATGAAAAGGATGTTCTAGTTATATGCATTTATGTTAATGACAAAATTTATATGGGATCCTTTTAAACACTGATCGCCAAATCCAAATCCTGCTTGATGAAAAAGTTTAAAATATCATATTTGAGTATGTTACAATATTTTCTTGGATTACAAATGAAATAATTGGAAGATGGAATTTTCCTTTCATAAAAGAAGGGTGCAAAAGATCATAGGTTTAAGTATGGGATGCATAATTGTAAAGTGGTTGATACACCAATGAATGTGAAAAAAAAATTGCAACTTGAAGATGGTATAGTGGTAGCTGACTTGTGTTTCTTTATAAGTTTGATTGGTGGTTTGGATTATATGACATATACTTATCCAAATATTATGTTTCCTGTCAGTGTGTTGTCCAGATATAAGCATAGTTCGGCGAAGCATAATCTTGGTGCAAATAAGAGGGTGTTATATTACATTGTTAGGAATGTTCAATTTAGGATCTAGTATTCCAATGATGCAAAATTTTCCTTGGTTAGGTATAGTGACAATGATTAGTAAGATGTATTGATGATTGAAGGAGCACATCTGGTAACGCTTTTAACTAAGGGTTTTGGAGCAATTAATTGGAGCTTAAACAAGAAGGATATGTTATTATGTTATCTCATTAGAGACAATGTTGGAACACATTACCGGATATCCAACCTACTTAACCCGAAACCCTCATACATATATATGATTATAAACTCCATTAAAGTCCTCAGAACAAATCGTGTAAAATTCATCTTAATTTCCGTCAATAAAATTGATTTACTTAGGGCCCAAAATAAAATCCAATTCCTAAGCTAATGTGGAAATCCAGGTCTCTAGGTCAAAAGAAGCAGAGAATTCCTCAATCGGATCTCTATAATTCGCAGGATTGCCTAAAACCAGAATTGCACGCAATATCGTCACTCAATTGGCTCGCCTTCATTTTTATCGGATATTTCAGCTCAAACCCGACAATTCTCTAAAAC
>JANKOD010000004.1:14116782-14127396 GCA_026284645.1 Erythroxylum acuminatum | reverse complement strand
GTAGTGCCTTTGTTTATTGTTGTTGGCTCGACTCCATGTCGCGCAATCTTCATAATAAAGGTTTTCTAACCCTATCACTTCCATATCTTCCACTTGGAATCCTTCATAGAAGGGTTTCAATCAATGGCCATTGACCTTGAATTTCTTATGCATCTGTAAGCTTTCAATTTCAATTGCACCACTCAAAAATATATTAGTAACAACAAAAGATCCAATCCAGGAGGAACGTATGTAAGGCCCCAACATATACCTTGGAAGTATTATAGCATGTCGAGGGTGTATTAAGAAGTGAATATAACAAATAGAGTGCATCTAAGTATAGTAAGAGACATAATGGTACTTAATGTAAAAGGTATGGGTGAACGGGTAATTTGTTCGTGTCGGCATGGACATACATACTTAGGCGTGAAACATGTATAGGAATTTTGAGATGTTTGCTTGGATTATGAACCTGATGTGAGGGGAATTGGTAAAGTATCCTATTTTCTTATAAGATGTTGTTGGTTAAATTGGATGCATTTTTGTGTTGCTCTTGCACGATAAGACTGAAGTTAGTTGATTTGGGATGTGAACCTCACTAAATGAATAGGTTCCACTGAATAGACTTCTGTAACTTAGCCATATCTAGGCTTGTAGACCTTAAAATTGGAAATTTTCAATTGGAGATTAAACTAGAGACATAGTTATAAAAATTTGATGAAGGAATTGAATTTTGATTCTACCTCTATGATTTTTTAATTCTGGTTTGAAGTTGATTTCTGGCTGTTGTCCTTGTTTTTTAATAACCTATAGTTTTTTGGGTATAAATCCCGATATAATTAACCAAATTACATGAAATTTATGCCATTATAAATGAATACATAGGGTAATGAAATTAATTGATAAGATCATAGCCCAATGTGAGAACTAAAGAAAGAAGAAGGACCAATGTGCAATTTTCCTAAAGTGAACTCATGGACCAATTAGATTAAAGCATATGTAACCAATAAGATTAAACATGTGAGTCCAATAGAATTATAACACATGGTCCAATAGAATTGGAACACATAGTCCAATATAATTGTAACATATGGTTCAATAGAATTGTAACACGTGGTCCAATGGGATTGTAACATGTGGTCTAATAGGATTGTAACACATAGTTTAATAGGATTGAAATATATGTCTAAGACTAGAAAATTCATGAAAAGGCATAAAGAGAGAGGAGATGGACGACACTTTGATGGCTTAAATTTTATATTTTTCTCATCTCCATTTCATCCCATCAATTTTCATTTGTTAATTCAAGCAAAGCAAAAATGGAAGGGAAGGAAAGGAAATAGATGATCTACTTTTTCAATTTTGAGGTTTAGGACTACACTTAGTTTAATTCCTCTTTGTGTGTATGTTTGAATGGTTATAAAGATTCATTTGGATATGTAATGGTTACTGGGATGATCGTTGGTGTTACTTTGGATGAGCATGGTTGTATATGACAAGAGAGTATCATGTAGTGGAATTCTATCTAGGGTTTGTTTGAGTCTATCACATTGTTTGAGTCATAACTCAGACTACAGACTTCTAAATTATATGATTTTAGTTGCATATGAACCCTGAGACATAGAGATAAACATCTCTAGAAGACATTTTGACTTAATTCTAGCTTTATCACCTTGAAAATTAAGATTTAAAATAGTGACCTAATGTTACCCATGTTTTGGAGCAACTTGTGATATTTGGTCTATATCTCATGCCTTAAGAGTCCAAATGGCCTAATTGTTAGTGTTGTATAAACTAGCGACATAGAGAAAAAAATTTCTAGAAGACCTTGAAACCCAGTTCTAACATTTTCTATATGCATATTAAGGAATAAGTAGTGGTATGAATGGAGAGAGTGTCTGTCACGACCGTGACATTGTTTTCATTTCCGATTTTTACTTCTTCTTATCCGAACCTTTATGAATATGTATGAAACTTTTTAAACACCTAGAAATAAATAAAATAGGACTTACCATATGTGAATTGGGTGACTAAACATTGGAATATAAGATTGTGCATAATGCATACTAAAGAAAATTTGCATGTATATAAATGATTTATATGCATATTCATTACTCATATGTGTATAGTATGATTATACAAGTGTGATTTTGATACCCTTCAAATGGTGGCGAATTATGACTTGCATGCATAAACACAAACATAGATTTTAAGACCAAAAATGTATATCATATGACTTGTTAATATATTAATCATGAAATTGGTAAATGATTAAAAGAAAATATTATAGTGCCTGCTTTATTGTCTTAGTATGGTTAGACAAGCATGCCTATAGGGTTACAGTGCAGCTGCTACAGTTTGACACCAATGGTGTCTTCATTTGAGACTATAATGTCTCTATAGTTTGATGTCTTCAGGTATTCCTAGTTTGATACTTTTGAGTATCCACTGTTTGATACTTTCAGGTATCCACAGTTTGATATCTTCAGATATCAACAGCACTTGTTATCCACACCCATAGAAAATGTGCAGGCTTAACACAAAATGGAAACTTAACAGTCAATATAGCACGAAAACATGAATAATTGGTATTGATGAGCATTTGTATTGATTGTAATGATGAATTATAATGATGTGCAATTATATTGAACATTGTATCAATGAACGTTGAATATCAATGGCTTATAAATGTGCATTTTCAATATATAGATAATATGTTGAAGCATATTTACATTATGTAATTTGCTTAAGTACGCCATCATTGTTGACATGAGCATTAAATATCAATGTTTGGTTCATGAATGTGAATTTATTGTATATGAGTTATAATGTTTTTAAATGTGTGTGCTTAGCGAATAACTTCTGTAAGTGGCCATCCAAACTAAGTGTTTTCCCTACTAAGCTTTCAAGCTTAGCACGGGTTTAATCTATATAGGTCCAGGTCATAGGAGTGAGGTATAGGGAACATCTACAAGGACCAAGGCTAATAGCTAAGAGTAAAAGTACCTTTGGATGTGTTTTTCAATTAAAGAATGGTTGCATATGTAATAAAGAAAATTGTATATTTTGTTTTCAGATTATTATGTTAATGTAAAGATGTAATACTACTTTTCAATAATAATGTTAAATGATATGAAATTTTGTAATATGTATATGTGTAGCATTGAATGGAAAGATGCGTGATGATAGTCCCTATAAATGAATAGAAATATATGTCGTGACTGTTTGTATAAGAATTTGGCTGCCATGTATATGGGTGGTTGCAGGTTCCACATAGGGGGTGTTGCAACGTAATTTACCAGGAAAAGTCATGAATGGTAGATAATTTTTTTTCTAATGACGTAATTCTTTCTAACAATCATCTTATCGTGAAATTGCTTCGTCTTATCTTTGTAAATATCTATGTTTTCATAAGAATCAAGCCTAAGTTATTTGAATTCTTGCAGTTGAAATTATCGCTATTCACCCACTACTTCCATCTTCATATTGCATTGCTTAATTGCCTAAAAAGCTTTATAATCAATTTCCACAGGAAGATGACACGACTTTCTGTAAATTAGTTAGTATGGAGATATGCTAATCGGTGTCTTATTTGTAATTTTATATACCCAAAGAGCATCATTAAGTCGTTAGCTCCAATCTTTACAATTTAGGCTTACCATTTTCTCAAGGATTGACTTGATTTCTCTATTTGACACCTATTTGTCTTCGGATGGTAGGTTGTAGGCACTTTGTGAGTGACATGGTACTTCTTCAAAAGATTTCTCGCCAATTGATTGTAAAAATGAGTACCCCTATCGCTAATCAATGCTCGTGGTGTTCCAAATCTAGCAAAAATGTTAGATTTGACAAATTCTGCAATAACTTTAGAATCATCAATCCTTGTGGCTTTAGCTTCCACCCATTTAAAAACATAATCCACAGCAATTAAAATGTAAACAATACCAAAAAAAGAAGGAAATGATCTCATAAAATTGATGCCCCATACATAAAAAATTCACATACAAGCATTAGAGATAAGGTATTTGGTCTCTATAGGATAAATTACCTTGTTTCTGGCATTATTCACATGCTTTGCAGAACATATAAGAATCTCGAAATATATTTAGCCAATAAAAACTACATTCAAGTATTTTTCTAGCAGTTCTATTAGGCCTAAAATGATCACCACAAGCATACGAATGGCAAAATTTCAAAATAGATTCACATTCATATTCAGACCCAAATCTCCTAATTACTTAGTCAGAACAATTCTTCCACAATTAAGGATCATCCGAAATATAATATTTTGAATCACTGTTTATTCTGTTCTGTCTAGCTTTACTCAAATCATTAGATATTTTATGGTTTACTAGATAGTTTACATTCTCAGCATACCATATTACCTTATCTTGAAGAGTTAGTAGTTGCTTATCCGAAAATAGCTCTTGCAATGGTATTGAATCCTCTTCCTTCACAACTCAACTCAAGTGGTCAACGACTGAATTCTCTACACCTTTCTTATCTTTGATCTCGAAATCGAACTCTTGGAGTAGAAGAATCCATCCAATAAGCCTTGGCTTAGCTTCCTTCTTCAATAAAGATAAATAAATGTCGCATGATTAGAATATATAATTACTTTATAACCAATCAATTATGGTCCAAATATATCTAAAGCAAACACAATAGCTAAAAGCTCCTTTTCTGTGGTGGAGTAGTTGCATTGTACTAGACTAAGAGTTCTTGAAGCATAGTAAATGGCATGAGTCATCTTGTGACATTTTTGACCAAAGACGACAATTATTGCAAAATTTCTCTCATCACGCATAATCTCAAATGGTTGACTCCAATTAGGTGATTGAATCATTGGTGCTGAAGTTAAAAGTTCTTTCAACTTATCAAATGCTTCCTTGCATCCTTCATCGAATTCAAACGACGCGTCATTTTATAAGAATTAATAGAGATTTGTTGAGATCTTACTAAAGTCTTTGATAAACTTGCGATAAAAACTTGCATGGCCAAGAAAAGAACGAACCTCTCTCACATTTGTGGGATAGGGTAAGTTTTGCACAATTTTTACCTTAGCTTTATCGACCTCAATCCATTTAGATGAGATTACATATCCCCAAAACTATACATTTTTCAACCATTAAATGAAAATTTTCATAATTTAGCACAAGATTCGTTTTGATGCATTATTCAAGTACGCAATTTATATTATCCAAGCATGCATCAAATGAATCCTCACAAACAGTAAAATCATCCATAAAGACCTAAATAATGTGCTCAACATACTCAGAGAAAATACTTACCATGCATTTTTGAAAGGTGGCTGGGGCATTGCAAAGTCCAAACGGTATTCTTCTATAGGTAAATGTACTAAATGGGGATGTGAAGGTTGTTTTCTCCTGATCATTTGGAGCTATCACAATTTGGTTGTAGCTTGAATACCCATCAAGAAAATAGTAGTGAGATCGTCCAGCAAGTCGTTCAAGCATTGTTCGATGAATGGGAGTGGAAAGTGATCCTTGAATGTAGCAACATTTAACTTCCTATAATTGATGCATACTTGCCATCCATTTTGTATTGTTGTAGGGACAAACTCATCATTCTCATTTTTCACCACTGTAATCTCAGTTTTCGTCGATACCACTTAGACTAAACTTATCCATTTACTATTAGAAATTGGATAGATAATATCAACATCAAGCAACTTCAAGATCTTTGTCTTCACTACTTCCATCATCACAGAATTCAATCTTCTTTGGGATTTTCTTAATGTTTTGGATCCTTCTTCTAAAAGAATTCGATGCATGTATGTTGAAGGGTGGTGTGTGTGTTTTTACTTATTGAGTGTTAATGTTTTTAGTTATGTTTGTGGTACTTTTCGTTCTTGTTTAGTAGTTTAGTTTAGTTTTTAGCCAAGTTTGATGTTTTGTTGAGTGTGAAGGAATAGGGGAGCAAGATGATAAAAGTTGGTGAAAGAAACAAGGAAAAATGTATCTGGTGCGATTGTGAGGGAGAATGGTGCGAGCACAATCAAGGTGCGATCGCAAGTCACTACAGTGCAATCACAATATCAATGGGTCTTCTGGAGGTAGCTTCGGGTGCGATCGCGAGTCAGTAGGTTGCGATCGCACTCAGGACTTTTGATCACAAGATAGGCTATTCACATACGGGTGTGATCGTAAGTGCCATGGTGCGATCGCAATACGCAACTTTAGGGGCAATTCCAACAGTTCCTTACATGTTTAAATGAATGGTGAACGGTTAAAAGAAGTCCTCAACGTGCGAGAACGTGGGGGGAGCTATTACAATTCAGTGGAGGTGGACAATCATGAGGGAACGCAGAAAGTAATATTAAAGGAAGAGAGGTACGAAGAAAAGGGGGACGAAGAAGCAGGAAGAAGAGAGAGGAATAGGAGCTCCGTGAAGCTTGTAATTCAGGGTATATGAACATTTATTTTCTTTTCAGTTTATTTTCAGTTTGTTTATGATGTGTGTTTTCTAGTTTCATTATTCAAAGTTGTTTCACCCTCTATGGTGAATCTTGTTTTCTAAACTTCTGTCGTGTATGGTAATTTCAACATAGTTGATTTATTTATATCCTTTTTAACTTCTAAATCTTTTTATTATTAACTTGAACAATCTAAAAAGAATTTAATTGGTGCTTAATATAGATCCTCGTGGGAACGATAACCGTACTTCAATAACTCGTACGCTTGCGGTCAGGATTCGAGTGTGTTTCTATTTTATAACTCATCATATATCATATCATAATGTACTATATCATACACAACTTCAAATAGGAATCAACGAACACGATTTACATGACATTTAAAGATGAAAACCATCTAATGCTGTTGAAACGAAAATGCATTGCTGATTAAATTTTTTTGTTTTACTATTCAATTCCCCTAGCGGCTTCTCGTTCAAGTTGATAGATATTTTTTGCATTATGGGTCCATGACTTTAAACATAGTCTCAATTAGTATACTTCTTGTAGATATAATTGTGTTCTTATGTCCCACATTACGTAACGTATAATAATACTGGTTAAGGCAATAACAGTTTTACTTGTTTTTGCATGCTGAATAAAAACACCTATTTCAGTGAGACCATAACAGCATAATTCTGTAACATTAATTGGAGTAAGGGCCATAGAACAAAGAACGAATCTAAACCATTTGTTTTTAAACTATCAAAGTCAAATTCATAACATAAAAATGGGGGCATTTCCTTAATTTCAAGATGTTTTTGATGAAAGAGTATCTGTGTAGCATACAAAGTGTGATTCGTCTCGATGAAAAATACGGAAAGCCTGTAGTTTTTATATATAAATTGTTAAGATAAAACAGGATAGGAAAAAAAGTAATTGTTTTAATAATATGTAATAAGATAATAACTAATAATATGCTATTATCCCTGTCACTATATATAAGAAAATATAGTTAGGATTTTGTGAAATTATTTATTTACTATCAGCTCCCTTCAAGTTAACAAGTGTTTACAATGATGAGCTAGCTTTGAAGTCAATGAAAAGTAGATGATGCTAAAGGACATCAACAATTTACTCATAAAAAGAAATATATTTAAAGAAGAGAGTTTTTTTATTAACCAAGTCTTGAACAAAATATGTATCAATCCTAATGTACTTTATACCAGTAGGAGAAATTGGATTTGCAATAAGAAAGGTGGTACAAATATTATCGTACTATAGAGTAGGTTTGATGTAAGATAAATCTATTTAACTAAGAAGAGAGGTAATCCAACATATTTTAGTAATGGCAAGCTCAATACTCATATACTTGACATCTGTCCTAGACTTAGCAACAATAGATTATTTCTTGACACTTCAAGAAATGAGATTAGGACTAACGAAGATGCAATAACTAGAGCTAGAACCACAATCATCAGGACAATTAGCTTAGTCAATTTCACGATAGGCTTGTGTAATAAGTGGGATGTTTCTCATGAGAGGGAGTGAATCTAAGATAACGTATTATCCACTTAATCACATTCTAATGAATATCAATAGGATAATATAAAAATATGGAGACTTTCTTTTTTATCAATTGGATATTAAGATCAGTGAGGCAAATGTTTTGAAGAGCATCAACAGTGTTATGATATTTAGTGGGATCAATAAGAAGATAGTTATGATTTTTAAAGAGAGCTAGGTGGTGATAATAGGAATGTTGATAAGTTCCAAGTTGTTAAGGCATGTGCGAAGAAGTAGATTTTTAGTATATTACATTCGGGTAAGTAGAAGGCTATTGAGTATGGTTATCACTTTCATGCCAAGGAAATAATAAACATGATCTAGGTCTTTAATGAAAAAGGCAGTGTTAAGGCCATAGATAAGATGAGTAATGAAGGTGAATGAAGAACATATAACTAAGATATCATCCACGTAGACTAAAAAGAAAGTTATATAAAAAGAGGTGGAGTGAATCAAAAGAAAAGTGCCAAAGTTCGAGGAAATAAAAATGAGTTTATGAAGTTTTTTAGTCAAATGATGAAACTAAGCATGAGGAACTTATTTAAGTCTATTAAAAGATTTTTTTAAAACAAAGACATATAATAAAGATGGTGAGAATTTGTAAACATGGGTTATAAAAAGTGGTTCTTGAAGATTATCATAAAGAATTGCATTATTAATATCAAGTTAAAGAATGAACCAATTATTAAAAAGGTAAGAGTTATAATGATGCAAATAGTAGTGGGCCCAAGTACAGGACTAAAGATGTCAGTGTAATCAATACTAGGTGTCTGATGATATCTCTTGGCAACAAGGTAAGCTTTACAATGGTCAAAAGAACAAGTAAGGTTATATTTATTGCAAAAAAACTCAATCATGGTTGAAAATGTTGACATTTGGCAGTAGAGGAATAAGAGCCTAATTTTGGTTGTAATAAAGAGTATTGATCTTATCAAGCCTAGCTTGGCACCAATGAAAAATTTATTAGTTTCTAAGAAAAAAGTGAGATCAGGTTTATGAGAGTTATACGTGGTGATAGAATAAGTGAAATAGTAAAAAATATTTTAAATTATTTGAGTGTGATCACATGTGTGAGTGATTATAGGATGTTGAAATTATGATGGCGGTATAAGAATAGGATGTGGCGAAGAGGATGGAAGAGTTAAAGGTACTAGTGGAGAAAGTAGATTAAAGGGTAAAGGTATTTTATCTTAGAAGATGAAGAGGAAGGAGTAAAGAGGGAGGATTTAACATAGGAAAATTTATTTTTAAAAAATGAACAAAATAAGAGATGTAAAATTGAAAGCAGGAGGGTCAAAACAAAGAATAGCTGAGAAAGACGCTTGATGTAGATTTTAATGTAAGTTTATCAGTATAAGGGAAACATGTATGACTAAAAACATAAACATGACAAAGGTTTAGCTAGTTTGGTTAGAAAAAGTAATTCACTTGGAAGCTTATAGTAAAGGACATAAGTATGTAACATATTAATAAGCTAGACATGATGGATTATGTAACATATTAATAAGATAGACATGATGGATAAGGTTTCAAACCAAAAAAAAACTTAGGAGTAAAGGTATGGATAAGAAGATTGAGAGCAATGTTAATGATATGAAGGATTTTATGTTCATTAAAACCATTTTATTGAGAAGTATAAGATTAAAAGATACGATAAGCGATGCCAAGAGTAGCTAGGTAATAAGTAAAAGTACATTTGATGAGTTTAGAAGTTCTATTGCATTGAAAAGTTTTTGTAGTAGTGGAGAAAATATTTTTATTTATAGCTTTAAATTTGAAAATGATAAAGAGCTTGAAATTTTTGAGTTAAGGGGAATATCTACGACTAAAACTATTAATAAAAAAATAATAATAAATACCAATAAATAAAATTTTTGAGTTAATGAAAATGAAGGTTGAGTACTTTTTTTTCTTGAAGACATTAGATACAAGGATTTATGACATTTGACTTAGCAGATAAAAAATTAAATAAATTAGAGAGTATAAGCCAACTTTGGATGACTAAAACGTTGATGTCATAGAATAAGCAAACCAAAGGTGATTGTGAGAGTAATAAATTTTATGAAATTTAAAGAAATCTTCATATGATAGAGATTATTATAGATGAATCCACAAGATGCACTATCTTGATTTTGAGTTCTTTCATATTATAATCAAAAAGGTTAAATTCAATAAATAAGAGTTATTGTATTAAAATTTTCTACTAATAAAAGGTTTGTGGTGAAATGTCAGGCAATCAAAATACCAATAAAGTGAAAGCAGATAAATATATAGAAAATATTAAATTATAGTAAAGAACTAGGAAGGTAATTATCATTGCTAATAATCACTTAGTTAGGACCTTTATATAGAATTGTGGATTATACAAATTAAGGATCAAGTGTCCCGTGAATAGTTGTGTCAGTGTCAGGTAAACATTCGCCAATATTATTAAGAGTAAATTGTGAATTATTACAATTAGTTTAAATATTCATGACAGAAAAAGTTGTGGTAAGGATATTTAAGTCAGTCTAGGGCCCAATTTGATGAGTTTGAGACTCTATGTACATAAATCAATAGTGTGCAACAATATGTCCTCATTTTTAACAAAATTGACACTGTAAGGGGCATAGTTAAAATTGGAAGAGTTTTGGTGAAGGCTTAGTTGCGATTTT
>JANKOD010000004.1:14084362-14097318 GCA_026284645.1 Erythroxylum acuminatum | reverse complement strand
TGAAGTTCAAATGTATTTGGTATATGTATCTTTTGTATGCTTGTATGGTGAAATAGATAAAGGTAAAGAATGAGTTGGTATTGCTTTATGGATTGGAAATGAATAGAATTCTAAGTTTGTGTTGTTGCCTTTGAGTTGATATTGAGAAGATTGAGTTGGATGGTAGTTGGATGATTGAGAATTGGAAGATTGAAGTGCTTTTTGTGTAGGTATGAAGTTAGGTTGGAAAATGAAGATTTTGGCTAGAACATATTTAGGGGAGGTGCTGTCCATTTTTTAAAAAAATGGGCAGCCACCTTGTTTTGGCTTTTAGAGCATGTTTGAGTATAAATTTGAATGAGAGGTATTTCTTAAAGATTGTAGAACTTATCAAGATCTTCAAAATGAGGTATGATAGGTCCTGATCGGAGTTAGGAGTAAAAAGTTATGAGAGTCGGAAGTTAAAACAATCACTATTCATTTGGTAAGTAGCTAAAAAGCATCCTTGGACCTTTTAAAGAGCCAAGTTAAGTTTTTAGTATGAAAATGGTTTTAAGATGAATAAGATGAAAAAAAAGAATTAGAATGAAAAAGAAAGAAAAAAAATTTATACCGGATTTGGAATGTCTAAGGTTTCCAATACGAATTCGGGTTTCAAAGTGATGTTCCGTATAAGTAGTTGGATTTCGGAAACGGGATCCAACATGCTATATGTTTGTTACATGATTTAAATGATTATTTTCAAAAAGAAAGGACCACAAAAGTGATATCTTTGAAAAAGATGCAAGTTTATGAAATCATGTTTTCAAGAATGGTTTTCAAGATATGCATCAAGTATATGACAAGCAAGTTTTCAAGAAAAGTGCCATTTTGGACAACAAGTTTACAAGATTTTGAAATCTATGTGTTTTGTGGGTTTGTGGTAGTCCCTTAAGAACCATCACGTGCACGTTGACTCTAGTTAAAGGCTTCTCCCACCTGCCCGCTAGTGGCATGAAGCTCCCTCAAGGACTCCCTCAAGAATTTACGACTACACAGGACCATTTCAATGGAAATGTGTAGTGCGTCATGTTTTGGACTTACCCAAACCATTCTGATGTGTTTATGTACTCATGTTATGTTTGATCAAGTTTGATGCATTCATGATTTGTGACTTATGGATTTTTGGCCGCAAGCCTAGGAAACATGTGTTTATGAACTCAAAGAAAGTTTTCTAAGACAAGTAAAATGTTTTCAAAAGTTTTGTTTATTCTTTTTATTATAAACTGTTTCCCACGAGCTTTCAAGCTCACCCCCTCTCTGTCCCATCCTCAGGTGATAGCTAAGAGATCAAGTGATCAAGAGCCTAAAGGAATTGCTACATTTGCTACTTTTCATTTCTGTTATAAGTTGATGGTGTGGCTTTTGATATGTATATAAAGTTTTTCAAACTCGATTGCTTGAGTAATGAAATGATAGATTTAAGTAGATCAGTTATGTATGTATGTTTACATTGATTTCGAACAAGAGTTGGATTTCGAAATCAAGCAGGATCCAACATTTGTGGTATAAGAGCAAGAAGATAAATATATGATGGTTAAAGAGATTACAAGGAACCACGATCAATTATTATGGTATTCTGAAGAATTGGGTTTCGGAAACGGGACCCAACACCTAGAGCATTAGAGGTATACATATTGTTTAATGTTGGAAAGGGAAATTTGTTTAGAGTTGAGAAGATATTTTCAAAAAGTTGTTACCATAATAGGTAATTGGTTAAAGTTGAGCAAGCAAAGAAAATTGAAGGGCCTAAATGCTCCTTATCAGAGCACTTAGAGAGAAGAATAAGGAAGAAAGGTGAGCAGCTCGGGAGGAGATGATTACAAGAATTATTGGATTATTGTTATTATAATTATTGGTATTGAAAAATGGAATAAAAATAGGTAATATTTGAATATGGTTAAACAAAATAAAGGATGAGTGAGGAGGATAAGGATGAATCAGCCTAAGGGACGAAGCTCTCACAGCTAAGGGATAAGGTTGTAGAGAGAGTCTAGAGAGAAAACATTGATGTGTTTCTCCTTTTCAATTTGTAGGTCATTTTATTTTTAATGGAATAAATGTTTTCAACTAATAAGTTATATTTAAAAAGATTTACAGTTTTTTAATAGGTTTACACTTAAATAAAATTTAAAAACAATATTAAATGATACAATAATCGTATAAATAATTAATATACATAAAGGAATCAGATACATATGTGAAAAAGTGTGACTTTCTACTATTTTTAATGAATTATTAAAGGAATCAGATACATATGTGAAAAAGTGTGACTTTCTACTATTTTTATGAATTAAATAATTAATTAAGAATAAAATGTTGTAACATATAAGTCGTTATATAAAATTATACCAAAAAGCTCAAGACCACCACTATAGATAAAAAAACCTTTGATTATATTATACCTTAAGTAAGGCCAATAAATTTGATTAAATAAACATTAATAACTTTACAATGAGAAGTCCTACTAACTAGCTACCTCACTTAAGAACTACCCTTGATTAATTGTGCATCACCTCATATAGGTGTCCTCATCCCAACTTATATGTTGTATATTCTTTATGTTGATTCCCCCTATCACCTTCTTTCCTTTAAGTCTTTGTATCTACTTACTCTATCTTCTCTCAATCTCTTTTTCTAGGCTTTTTACTAGAATTGATGATTTAATAAATGTTGTTTGATTTCACCTTAGTCCACTTTCAATAGATTGAATCTCGTTCATTAGTCTTCACATGTATTTAGTTTTAACTTGATAGAAGACTTTTTCCTCTAAATGTCATCACTTTATAGTTTTCTTTTTGTAATTAGCATTATTAACTTCAAAATTAATGGGATTGATGTTTTAGATCCATGCATATGTTGTGAAATTTGTTGGTCTACCTAAACGTTTAACTAATTTAGTTCCTATGATTCAGTAATTTCCCTACTAAAACTTGTAGAAATTCGCTTTGCCATTAGTTGCAATCTTATAAACTAAATCATCATCATCATCATCATCAACACCTAATTGAATCCCACACAAACGCGAGATTTGGGGAGGTCTGATAGTACGTAGCCTTACCCCTATTTAGTAGATAGACTATTTCTGATATACTCACATGCAAATGTGAAATGAAGATATTATAAAAAGAGTCAAATAAACATAAAAGATGTAATAAAATAACTAAACACCTTTTAAAAACTTAGAATAAAGTAATAATAAATAATTTAAAATAGAATAATACCAACTTTGGTAAAGGGAAAAAAAGATCAAAAAAGGTCAAAAAAAAACTAAAAACTTCAAGAGAAAGAGCTAAACATGAAAAGAAAGGTTGTTAAGCTCTTGAATCATTCATTAAACAAGCAACAGAGCCAGACTGAAGTAAGAGAAGAGCCAAAAATTGAGGAATTAAGAACAAGAAGAGAGAATCAGAGAGTGATCGCGTACCCTGGGTGAAGATCCGAGCGTAGGGAAAATAGACACAAAATAAAAATTATCATAGCAAAATGGAAGAGAAAGCTTTTGTTAGTTTCTGCAAACAATTCATCACACATACCAAAAGAACACAGATAAAGCTTGAAACTTTGGACCAAAACCAAAACAAAAAAATAACCTTGCTTAATGATCATTCACTTCAAATCAAGAGGCAGACAGGACATAAGATAAAAAGTATCATAGCCAAATGGAAGAGAAAGCTTATGTCAATTTCTGCATACAATCCATCATATATACTAGAAAAACACAAATAAAGCTTGAAACTCTAGACAAAAAAGGCAACCCTGCTTGATGATTGTTCACTTCAAGGCAAGAGGCAGATAGGACATAAGATAAAAAGTATCATAACAAAATGGAAGAGAAAGCTTGTCATTTTCTGCATACAATGCATCACATAAGCCAGAAAAACACAGAAAAAGCTTGAAACTTCAAACAAAAGCCTAAACAAAAACAACCTTATTTGATTATCATTCATTTGGCAGCAAGGGGAAGGATCCCATACTTATATAGTAGCATACTTATGATATATAGTAGCATATCTCCCATTAAGCTCCTCCCTCTTCCTTATATCCATATGATAATTCCATGTATGTTAGGTTGGAATTTTGTATGTGGCATAATGCATATATTTTTCCCATTTATTCAAGGAATGAACACATATAAAGAACAGATGCTCATGAATTTTCTAGTATTGCTTTCATAAGAGGCACTCCAGATAGATTAAGGTAAATTAATATGTCCAATATTGGTAGCCTTTTCAAGACTACTGGCCATACAGTAAAGGATATATTAGGAATGAGGAAACTATTCCATATCACTTTGTGCCACTCTATGATTGCTCCTTTAAGCCTTAATACCTCGTTACAAGATTTGTTACTAAACTCCCCTTCAGAATTCCTTTCACATATATAGGTATCTCTTCCCTCCTTATATAAAGATTATAACTTGGTAAGCTAGAAACAAACTTGAAGGGACATTGTTCCATTGGTTGAAGTTAGTTCAACATTTCACCTTAGAATTCCTTGGAATATCCTATTAGTAATGTAGTATTAGAATAATGATGCTTTCTCCATATTTCCTATTTTCATTTTATGTATTTAACCAAAGTTCTTCTCATCCTCAATGGTTGAGCCATGAAGTAGAGATGTGAGGGCTTTGTTTTAAGAAATAGGAGTGGATCCATCTTGTCTATAATGACCCTTTATTTTGTACCAATTTCCACACACACACACACACCCTAAATAAAAGCTTATTACTCAAGCTTATAGAAGTTATTCCAAACCCTCCTTTCTTTCATTAGTTTAGTTACTTCAGTCTATTTCACCTTTGTATGATGTGTCTTATTACTACTACCTTGCAAAAGGAATTCCCTCATTAGTTTTTCTAGAGACTTGATTAAATTCTTGCATAAAAACAAGTGTGAGGCCCCATATATATGTAGGGAGTTTAGTACTGATTTTATTGGTTGCACTCTCTGTTGGACCCTAAAAATTTTTCTTTAGGTTAAGCATGATTTAAAATTTTTTTGGGGTTTTGATATATTTAATTTTTGGAGTTATAATTATGTCAAAGTTAGTGGGAATTTAAGTGTTAATGTAACAAGGATGTTCAAGGACATTTTTGGGAGATCACTTAAGCATAAAAGAACATAAGCTTATAGGGAAAGGTAAAATGGACTTTTTGGACTCATTAAGGGTAGAAATGGAAGAAGAATATATTACCTTGCTTAGTAAGAAGAGAAAAACGTAAATTGAAGGGGGGAAAAGAGTGAAAAACGAAAATAGGAGAAAAGGAGAGAAGTTTTTGGTGAAAGAAGAAAATATGATAAATCAACTTTGTTAAGGTAGGTTAATCATCTCCTTTTCTTGCTTTATTAAGGAAATGGGTTGTGTTGAGGATGAAGGAGTTAGAGAGAAAAGGGGTTTGTGTAGAGAATGAAAGGTTTGTGTTGGAAGGAGATGAGTTAGGAGAATCAAGTGATTTTAGGGTTTCTAAACTAGATCTTAGGTTTTCTAACCTAGATGTTCCATGGGTAGGTTAGAGTTGAGCTTAATTTGTGTGTGTTGCCATTTTGTGATTTCTTTGTTTTGAAGTTTATGAGTTATTGGAATGTTGTTTGAATGAAACCTTGGTTGTTTTAGGAAATCAAAGGAATCCTACCCAAGAGCAAGGGAAAGGCAAACTTGACTTGGATTTTCCTATGTGTGTATGTTGAAATTGACTTGTTTGTAAATATTGAAAAATGCATGATGAAATATGATTTGTTATACCTCAAAAGAGGTCATGACTTTTGTATTAAATGAAAAGAAGACAAAGCATAAAGTATGAGCATATGAGAAAATGAATATGAGCTTTTGTTTGGGCAAGAGTGGAACCATTCTGTTTGTCACGTGCACGTTGACAAGAGCCTTCTCCCAGCTACTCGCTTGTGGCATATGAGCTATGAAATTAGACTTATTCTATTCATGGAGTAAACTTAGGTTTCTCCATTCTGTCCTCATGGATCCCTCGAGCCGTTTGTTGTGCATTACTTCTTCAACTTGTCATGTATGCTGCAATTGAGTGTTATGTGCTATGAGTGTTAAACTAAATTGAAGAATGCTTGAATTATTGAATATAAGTGTATATCTATACATATGCTTGAATTTGTGGTCAATTGCCAATGGCTATAAATATATTTGCCACTGAGCTGTGTTGCTTACCTTACTATTCCCTCCTCAGGTGCGGATCGAGAAGGTTAGAAATCCTTGCAAGGTATCAAAAACTCCAAGATATTAGAAACTTTTGTAACTAAGTTAGTTTAATAAATTTCTGATAGCTTATGAGCATGTAAATATTAAGCATCCTCTATAGGTTGCATTTTGTGTTAAGCCTTTGTTTATAATGTAAATTTGTAATTAAAGCTATGTATGAGCTTTTGTGGTTTTGGCAAATGAGTTTGGAATTGAAAAGTTTCCCATGTGTATGTGCATGTTTCTTTGGTAGTTGCACATTTCAAAAATCCAAGTCTCTCCTAGGTGTAGAAATTGTGTGCCGAATTCAGGGAAAAAACTAGTCTAATTTAGACTAAATTAGTCAAAGTTGCCTTCTGGAAAGTTGTAGCTTATATTTCTAGCTTTCCATCAGTATATAGTATGAAATATTTGGGCATAGGAGTCAAAAGTTATGGTCCTTAGAAGGGGATCATCTGTAAAGACGCTTCGTCTGTGATGATGTCATATCGTCTATGATGACGTCATATCGTCTCTGAAGATGTATCATCTGTAAGGATGATTCGTCTGTAAAGTTGTATCGTTTGTAAAGATGCTTTATCTGTGATGACGTCATATCGTCTATGATGACGTCATATCGTCTGTGAAGATGTATCATCTCTAAGGATGATTCGTCTGTAAAGATGCTTCGTCTGTGATGACTCCATTTCGTCTTAAGACTTTGCTTCGTCTTAAGTTGACTCTATTCGTCTGCTTTTTAGCATTCGTCTGCTTTTTGGCATTCGTCTGCTTTGTGGCATTCGTCTACTTATTTGCATTCGTCTGCTTTTTGGCATTCGTTTGCTTTTTGGCATTCGTCTGCTTTGTGGCATTCTTCAACTTTTTGGCATTTGTTTGCTTTCCCGCATTCGTCTGCTTTTTCGCATTCATCTGCTTTCCTGCATTCGTCTGCTTTTCCGCATTCGTCTGTTTTTCCACATTCGTTTACTCCACTTTCATCTACTTTTCTGCATTCATCTACTTTTCTGCATTCATCTGATTGCCCTCATTCGTCTGCTTTTTGTTTCCTCTATAGTTGACCCTCCGCTTCTTCTATACACTGTTCATCTTAAATCGTCTGGTCAAAATTTTGACCCTCCAGATGATGAAATCTGTCTTCAAGGTCTTCATGAAAGTTGTAGATCTTGAAGTCTTCTTTCGAACAGTCCAAAGAATTGTTTAATCGGAAACCTATAAAGA
The DNA here is from genome assembly GCA_026284645.1 of Erythroxylum acuminatum. NCBI lineage: Eukaryota > Viridiplantae > Streptophyta > Magnoliopsida > Malpighiales > Erythroxylaceae > Erythroxylum > Erythroxylum acuminatum. The sequence goes on along the minus strand of JANKOD010000004.1, from coordinate 14,089,875 downwards.
AAGTTATGCCTTTTGTCCCTAAACAAGTTCAATAGGGTTATAGACATGTACTGTTTCTGTTAAATGTCTCCGAATGCTGGGCTCCGGAATCAAGGTCTAGCACTCTCCCTCCATAAAATAAGTACTTATTGCACCAATCTCCTAGTCTTCTATGAACCTTCTTTACTAAAGGGAGGCATTCTCTGAAGTTAAACCTATTTTAAGCTAAGGAAAGAACAAGGTACATTATATAAAGTTTATGGACTTTGATACCTATTATATCAAATAACCCATCTTTCAGGGCTTGAACACTTCCTGATTTAAGTAACTGACTCTTCCCATTTTTCATCTCCAACCCTGATATCTCCTTTAAATGTTGTAGGGTACTCATTATAAGACATATAATATTCTTGAGCCCTTATGAATAATATCAAATCATCTATAAAGGATAGACTAACTTAGCCAATACTCTTATATTTGTTGTGGAAATTGGACCTTATTTCTAAGGCCATTTATGTCTTATTGATAAATGCTAAATATAATATATTTCTAGTCTCATATTTAATGCATTTTGCTTGTTTATTTAAGAGTTTCTTATTGCTTTGGTATATTGTTTTTATTATGTTTTTAGGTCTTATTTTCCTTTGTGAATAAAAAGAAGAAGAATTAGGGGAAATTTGGGACATAAAAAGAAAGAATTGAAGCTATTTTGGTGGTTGTTTGTGACATGATTGTGTGGCTGCCTGTGTAGCTCTATAAGACCGTGTTTCGTCATGATTTTAGAAGATTAAAAGACATGGTCATACACATGGTCATGTGAGTGACCGTGACTACTCCATAAACCCTAAATTTGAGCTATGAATAGATAAAATGAAGAGAAAATGAGGGGAAGTCAAAAAGGTCGTAAAATGCTCAAAGGGCTTTTAAAAAGACATTAAAGACCTAGTATGATGATAGAGAATATGAAGAATAAGCAAGGAAACATATTTGTGATGGATTTCATGAATCTAAAGTGGATTTCATGAAGATTAAAAGGGATTTCATTATGGTTCTTTTAGTTTTGAGTTTCCCTTTAGTTATGATTTTATGATTATAAGATAAACTTTTGTTGGCACTTGGATTAGATGAACCCTAGGATAGACCTTGTATTGATTTTATTTTAACTTAATTCATTCTTTAGTTTCATTTAGAATCAATTATGTATTATTAATTATTCTTGAATTAATATTGCTAGGGTATTATTTCATATATGATTTCATTTAATTGAGATTGAGAAATCCTTTTATCTAAATAGATTTACCATAATTGAAAGGAGATGTATGCAAACCTAGATATAGGTCGACATAAATCCTTTAGATTAAGGTCAAACCTAATAGCAAAATTCATAAATAAATTAACGCAAGTTTAAGGGTTTTAACTAGAAAGAAATTTCAGTTAATCAACTGAGGATTAATTATTAATAGTCTTAAGAAAGATATTAACATAAGATATAAATTTTCATGGTCCAACGAACTAAAGATTAAATTAGTGAAATCATGATTGCACGAGTAGTCCTAGGGGATTCGAAATCCAGGTGCCAATGTTTTCATTAATTGTTTCTTAGTTTAATCTTCATTCTAATTAGTTAATTGAGTTGATTTATTTTACTTTATTATTTTAATTTTGTATTTGATTTATCTTAAACACCATAATTTATTAGGCTAGATAATAGAAAGATGGTAAGTACTAGCAATTGTAATCCTCGTGGGATTAACCCATCCTTGTTAATGCTAGATATAGCGATACCACGCACTTATGGTTCAAAACATAAAATTACATCATTTATCTAGATAATAGAAAGATGGTAAGTACTAGCAATTGTTATCCTTGTGGGATCGACCCATACTTGTTAATGCTAGATATAGCTACACCATACTCTTGTGGTTTAAAACATAAAATTACATCATTTATCAACCTTGATAATGCTTCCATATACAAGATAAAGATATATTGGGAGAATTAAGATGTCCCTGCCTTATCCCTTTGTTCATTTTGAAGATTTCAGTAGGTCCCTATTGACCAACACATTAAAAAAGGTTCTGTTTGTGCATCATCTCAAGTATTTTTTTTTTAATGAAGTCTCAACTTATAAACTCATAGCACCAATTAAAATCCACTTTTATAGCATATTTTTAAGGGCAATTCCTTTTTGAAATCCTTTGAACAGCTCTTGAGCTATCAACACATTGTCCCCTTATAGCCTTCTAGAAAGCTCCTTGAGTTTCACATATTAATGACTTTAATTCTTCCATTAACCTTATTTCCATTATCTTTGCAATTATTTTTTATAAAAAAATTGTAGCAAGATATATAGTCCTCTACTCCTTTAGAGAGTTTGACATAGGTACTTTTGGAATGAATCATAAGAATGTTTTTATTTATTCCTTTCAATAGCTTGCCACGTTTAAAGAACTCCATCACTGCCTCAATTACCATATTCCCTATAATGGCTAAGCTTTCTAATAGAAGTCATTGAGCCCATCAGAACCTAGGACTTTCTATGCATTTAGGTCAAAAATAGTGTTATGGATATCTTGAGTTATTACATGCCTATTTAAGAGCTCTTTATCTTCATTATTCATCTGGTGCCTTATGAAAGTTCTAGGCATACTACCTATTAATCTGATAAGGGGCTTGCTTTCCTAGTGAGCCTTCAAATAAGTTAAAAACTTCTTGTTTGATTTATTAGTGATCAAACATTTTGGAGCCATCTTTCTTAGTGAGTGAGCTAATTATGTTTTGATTCCTCCTAGCTATTACAAAATTGTGAAAGAATTTTGTATTTATTTCCCCTTCTTTTATCCACAAGACCCTTAATCTCTGCCTTAAGATGGATATATGATTGTATGTTGCCTCAATATAGTATTTGACTCCTTTTTCTCTACCTCCTTCAAGGTTATACCCTTAAGATCTTGGTATAAAGGTTATTAGATGCTTAGCATTTAATTTTGGAACTTGTCACTTCTTATTCAATATTGGAGCCTTTTCAAGAATTCAACTTCTTTAGCTCTTGTTTTATCTAGTGAAGCTTCCTTAGACACTTAAAACCTTTCACTCCTTGAATAATGTCTTTCATTCCTTTGAGGATAACTGTATTAAAACCTTTCAGACTTGCTAGGAAATTATTGAATTTGAATGGCCATAATCTCTTACAATTACTGAGGATATTTTGCACCAGAATTGGTGAATAGTCTAAGAATCTCAGCTTCATAAATTTTCTATACTTTCTAGGAGCTTTATCATCGATTGATTATTTACCAAAGTTCTATCTAGTTTCTTTATTAACCATATAGAGCTTTGTTTATTGCTCTATGTGAAATACCTTCCTTTATGCCTCAAATATGTAACTCCTAATAGCTCAATACATTCCTTCAGGTCATTAGAATAGTTTCTATCGGTCACATTTCCTTCAACTTTTGATCTATAGACAGTGGAGTTGAAGTCATTTGTAACTCATAGTTGCTCAGTACATTCCTGTAGGTTATCAAAATAGTTTCTATCACACATTTCCTTCAACTTCTGATTTGTAGACAATGGAGTTGAAGTCTCCCCGTATAATACATGGTTCATTTGTTGTTGGTTGGATATTTTCCATCCTGCTTCATAGCACTTTCCTTTAGAAGTTGAAATTTGAACTATAGACATGTATGATCATTACTTTATTTTTTTTCCTAAATAAACTCCATAACTAGGTGAATCATCTAATCACTTGATGCTAACTTAGTTACTCTCACCCTACAAGCATTAAAAGTTATGATTATTCTCCCACAGTGGTAGTTCTGGTAGTTTGATATCAGATACCACTAGCTTCCTAAGTTTGAGCCTGATCATATTCTCCTTGCTCAAATTTGTCTCCAAAAAACCCATTATTAGTGGTTTCACTTTGGTTACAATATCGTCTAATAAAACCTTTTTTTAAGCCAATTAATGTCCCTTAGATTCCAAGCTACTCTTGATATAGGGTGGGGCTTTTAGTTGAAGGTCTCTTCGATCTTGTTTTCCTCATTGACTTCCTTCTATTGTCGCCTGTGGACCCTTCCTCATTTGAGGCTTGACTTGCCCTATTCACTGTAATCACTACAAGTTCAACCTGTGTAGTATTATCCTTTATACTAGACTATTGTTCTTGTCCTCCCTTCCGTTCATTATTTTTACTACTTCAGTTCCTAGTTGCTCTCAAGTTATAGCTATTGTTGTTGTGCCCTAAGTTCTTTTTCATTTAGATCTTCCCTCGTCCGTTCCTCTTTGTTCATTCTCATTTGAGTAGGCTAATCCAATAGATTTATAGGCTACTCCTTGTCTCAAACTATCTAGACCACCTATTCTTATGGGACAAAAACCAATAAACTTAAATAATCAGATTTGGTACTAGATCCCTAATTATTAATAAATTATATTAAAATTATTTATTAAATATTCGTTTATAAATATAACAATGAGATATAAATATGATAAATAATAAAATAATAAAATTCATAATTTTATTTATTAATATAAAACATCAATCAAATTCATTACTTATAAAATATAAATAAACTAATATACTAAATAATGAATAAAACTTTAATAAAAGAATTAATTTATTATTATAATGAACTGATAATGTATTCTACTTTTTATATGTAAATACTTCTAAACATTATTATGTAAATTAGAAATAGCGATCCAATTTAACAAAATAACCAATTTGAACTTTTACTAAAATATAAGAGAATTTTAGAAATATTTTTACAACACAAAAGGATTTAGTATAATTAATTAAATTACACAAAAGATTAGTCTCTTTTACAGAAAACATTTCATCTAGTTTGATTGTAATTATGGGAGCTCTCAAAATTTTAAAATGATAGTATAACAAAGCTTAAAAGATAGTAATTTAAGAAAAACTCCCTAATTTTAAAATTAAGAAAAAAAAAGTCTTTCTAATCTTGAGTTTTTCAAAATGACTTCTCCTTCTAGGCCTCAGTTAAAAAATAAGTACAAAATGCAAACAATATGAATATTATATATGAATTAATTAAATTTAATTAATAAGGTAATTCAGCTTTAAAGTCATTCTAAAATAATTAAATTCGATATAAATAATAATTTAAGATAATTATAATAAATTACCAATTTGAGTCAGATTTAATTATTTCAATCCTAATTTAAGAATTGAGTTGAATCGTTATATAAAGAGTATTTGATTAGTATAAGTTGATTTTCATGATATATGTTTTTAACCAAATTCTAGCAATAAGTTTTTGTAGCAAGTAAATTTTTCAAAAATTTAAAAAATGAAGATTTTAGAAAAAAAATCTTTAACTTACACGCCAGATGTATGTCTTTTTACAGAATAAACAAATTAACAAGAAAATATGAAACCCGATCCGACCCGATTATATCTTAAGGCCAAGATTCACGACATACAGTAAAACTTCGATAAATGAATATTGTTGGGACTTGAAAAATTATTATCTTATACGGAGTTATTAATTTATCGATAAATGAATATT
>JANKOD010000004.1:14053306-14079093 GCA_026284645.1 Erythroxylum acuminatum | reverse complement strand
GATAGGCTTCAACTTTCATTAAGACCATTTTCACCAATTCCTTCTAAATCAATCTAGAAAAATCATCAAAGTTTCAGGTCATCTAACTCGGGTACTGTTCACACAGCCCATAGCAATGACTTTCAAAGCCAAAATTCAACCTCTTAAAGCTACAATTAGACAACACTTATTTCACAAGAAATCTTAGTCAATCAACTAAAGTTTCATTTGGTCCAAACCTCACCTTAATAGCATAACCACACAAATAGTTATGGCAAAAACATTGAAACATGATCAATTTGCATTTTCCAGCTTTGCTCCTAAACTTATATCCTATCACTTCCAATGCCAATTACACATCAATAAGCATCCAATTGAGACAAGAATTCAGCCAATAGGTCATCAAGACCTTCACCTAAGCATCTAGCCTTAGATATGGCAGCATACACACAATTGGTTTTTCTTCAATTTCCATTAATTTAACCTTACAAAACTCAATCCAAAACCAAGTCAAAAAGCAATCCAATTCACTTACCATCAACAACCATGAATTTGTACCCAAATAATCAAGTCATGCTTTATGAAATTAATACACAATACAACTAAATTCATGCACAATAATTCCCATTCAATGCATCTAACTACCAATTCCTTCATTAAATGCATAATTAAAGCTTAAACCATCATCTTACCTACTCAAGCCTTTCTCTCTTCAATACTCCAACTACTCTACTTTCTCCACTCTCAAATTCTCATGCATGGCTATCATCATGGAAAAAAGGTAGGAGACTTGAGCTTATATGCATGTAAAGAAGGTTCTTAAGGTTGGAGGAGACAACAATTAGCTAAAACACTTAGAAAAAAGCAATGTAAAGGAAGGAGAAGTGAGTTTCGGATGGGAAGATGGAGAATTTCACTCTAAGCAATGTTTTTACTCTTTCAACCACAAAGAGCCGTAAATACATGGTTCAACACAAGCATTAAATGGAATAGAGATGAGTCACCCACACACTTGTCCAATTAGAAGAAAAAGACAAGATAAGGAAAAAGACAAACTTTTAATAAGATCTTATTAAACCCTAATAAAATTTGACCCATTCAATTCCAATGGCCCTAATTCCAAATCTAAAATAATATACCCAATATTGTAGTGCCATTGGACTGAAATTTTCGATACCAAAAATCAACTGGTTCGCCACTTGGCGATTGTTCCGGTCCGAGAATTTTCTCCGGAAAATTCCAGAAAAATTCCTAAAATTTCCTTAAAATATAAAATACACAAAAACTCGCTCCAATAAAATTTTTAAACACAATTACCACATTATTCGCAACAAATTTCATTTAGGCCTAAATACCGAAAAATGTCATGAATGCATGTACAGATATTTTATGTGCAAAAATTTCACTGTTCACAAATACCAGTATACATGAACAATCCTAAGTAATCTCAATCACTCTCATCCTTTTCCAAATCACTATTCTACCCTTCCCGTCGGGGTGGGATGTTACATTAAAGCAGCTGTAGAGACACTGGATTGAATGAGCAGAAGTAGATGCGGTATGTGTAGAGATGATGGCTTTATATGTAAAGATGGGTTAAAGAAATTTATGGATTTTAAATCCCTTAGATGAAAGACGCCTTTTTTTTAAATAATACTTTCTTTTTCTTTTTCTTTCTTTTTTTAAAAATAAAATACATCAATAATGTAGTGCACAGAGTTCGAAGGCCCCTCTGAGAAGTTCAAACCTTACTACATCAAGAGGTTTCGTAAAGATATCCGCCAACAGCTTTTCTGTAGATACATGTGACAAGATGACTGTTTTGCTTTCCACAAGCTCTCGAATGAAGTGATACCTAAGATCAATATATTTCGTTCTTGAATGCTAAACTGGATTTTTAGAGATGTCTATGGCACTCTTGTTATCGCATAAGATAGTTAACACATTCTGATCAATCTCATAATCTTCTAACATTTGTTTCAACCAAAGAAGTTGTGAACAGCAACTACTTGCAGTTATGTATTTTGCCTCAGCGTTCGATAGTAAAATTGAATTATGCTTCTTGCTATACCAAGAGATCAAATTGTTTCCTATGAAGAAACAACCTTCTAAAGTGCTTTTGTGATCGTCTAAGTTTTCAGCCCAATCTGTATCACTATGTCCAGCTAAATAAGATGTCCAATTTGATGTATACCATATCCCAAAATTAGATCTTCTACTTACATACCTGATAATCCTCTTGACCGCTATTAGATGTGTTTTTTTCAGGTTAGCTTGATAGCGGGCACATACACCAACGTTGTAACAAATATCTAGCCTACTTACAGTCAAGTATAATAAACTGACGATCATGTCGTGATATAAATTGTTGTCAACGTTTTTACCATTCTCATCTCTGTTTAGTTTCGTTGAGACACTCATAGGTGTTCTTGCATGTATGGCATTCTCAAGACCAAACTTCTTTATTATGCTATTGGCATATTTGGTCTGCGATATAAAAATTTCATCCTTCACTTGTTTAACTTGCAAAACCAAAAAAGAAATTTAACTTACCTACCATACTCATTTTAAATTCGGATGTCATTAACTTGACAAAGTCATCTACCATCTTTGGATGTGTAATACCAAACACAATATCATCAACGTAGATCTGAGCCATCACAAAATCAGATTTAAACTTTATAATAAACAAAGTTTTGTCAACACTACCTCGTTTATATCCTTGCTTGATAAGATACTGTGTGAGCCTTTCGTACCAAGCCCTTGGTGCTTGTTTGAGGCCGTAAAGAGCTTTCTTTAGCTTATAGACATGATCTGTATAAGTTGAGTCAATGAATCCTTTTGGCTGCTCGACATATACTTCTTCCTATATAAACCCATTTAAAAAGGCACTCTTTACATCTATCTGATAACGCTTAAACCCTTTCACACACGCTATGCTCAATAATAGTTTGATAGATTCAAGTTGTGCCACTGGTGTAAAAGTTTCGTTGTAGTCTATTCCTTCCACCTGAGAGCATCCCTGAGCTACTAACCTTGCTTTATTTCTGGTGACATTGCCATGTTCATCTGTTTTATTCCGAAGCAACCATTTTGTTCCAATTACATTAGTGTCCGATGGTCTTGGCACTAATTCCCATACATCATTTTGTGTAAATTGAATCAATTCATCTTACGTAGCTGCTATCCAGAACTCATCTTGTAGAGCTTCTTTATCGTTCTTTGTCTCGAATAAAGATGTGTAATACAAGTAGCCTGCAAGTTCTCGATAATCAACCATTTTTCTGTCTCTTGTTTTTCTTCTTTCACTAACATCTCCAATGACGTTCTCTACAGGATGATTTCTTCGTATTCGAGATGGAAAATTTTGGTTCAACTTAGCTTCTCTCGAGTTTTGAGTATTTAAAGGAATAATTTCCGCTTCCATTGTTTTGGTTGAGTTATCATCTGAAGTAACTGAAGGTTTTTCAGTTTGTACAGTTACTTCCTCAGTAGCAACTAATTGCAGATCTGGACAATTCTTCAATCTTGTCTCGTTGTTTGTTTGAGCTGGTTCAAAGGGTTGGTTATGCTGATTTTCTTCTACCACTTGACCATTCATAAATGATACATCTTCTATCACAACATTTATGGACTCTAGCACTTTTTTAGTTCTTTGATTATACACTCGGTAAGCTCTACTGTGAGTTGAATAGCCTATGAAAATTCCTTCATCACTTTTGCTCTCAAATTTTCCAAGTTGTTCCTGATCTCTAAGAATATAACACTTACTTCCAAAAATATGAAAGTAACTTACATTTGGTTTCTTTCCCTTCCAAAGTTCATGGGATGTCTTGTTTAAGATGCCTCGAAGATACACTCTATTACATATGTATCATGCTGTATTAAATGCTTCGACCCAAAAATGCACAGACAATTTACTTCCATTCAACATAGATCTAGCTATTTCTTGAAGTGTTCTATTTTTCCTTTCGACAACTCCATTTTGTTGTAGAGTTTTAGGTGCTAAAAATTCTTGTATAATGTCATACGCATCACAAAAGTCATTAACGCTTGTACTCTCAAATTTCCTTCCGTGATCCAATCAAATTCTCAATATAGTCAAAATTTTTATATTTATGACCTGCACATATAGGCTTTTAAAAGCCTTAAAAGCACCTGATTTTTGTTTAAAAAATGATACCAAAGTATATCTCAAATAATCATCAACACAAGTTAGAAAATATCTCATTCCACCAATGTTATCATGTTGTATTGGACCAACCAAATCTATGTGAATTAACTCAAGCATACGAGATGAGGTAACATGTATAACCTTTTTATGTGGCACTCTTAACTGTTTTCCGATTTGGCACACACTAAAAATTGATTTTCATTTTTTTTCATTTTTGCTAGACCCTTCATAGCCTCCAATTTTGTCAATTTGTTGATGAGATCAAAATTTACGTGCCCAAGCTTTTGATGTCATAAATCAATATTCTTATCGTGAGTGGCCGAATTACAAGTAGTCATGACCTGCAACATGTAGCAATTGTCATCTGATCGCTTACCACTCATAATACATTCTCCTTGTTCAGTTAGTATCCTGCATTCATCACTTGTAATTTTAACTAACAAACCATCATCACAAAGTTAGCTTATACTTACCAAATTTGCTTTGAATCCATCGACATGGAGCACATTCTTAAGAGGAGGCAAACCATTCACACATAATATTCCTCTACTAATCACCGAAGCCTTCTTCCCATCTCCAAAAGTCACATGACCATCCATACAATTATGATAATCAGTTAAGTAATTCTTTTCCCCTGTCATGTGGCATAAGCATCTACTATCAAAGTTCCAACCATGTTGTAAAGTTGCCTTCATTGATGTAAAAACTACGAGTGTTTGCAATTCACTCTTTTTTACCCAAGTAGATTTCGATACTGGGAGCTGATGTTGAAATTTTTGTGAAGGACGTATAATTTTTCGGCTTTGGCTTCTTTGAAACAGCATCTGCAGTAACTAATAACATCTTGTCCTGATATGCCCAATAACTCTACAAAAATGACAAGTGGGTACAAATCTTCGATTCTTTTTCAATGCTTCTACCTCTTGGACGGATATGGACATATCAATTTTTTCTTCATTCACTTTTGAGCACTCACCTTTATAGCCAATGCCTTCAAGATTCCCTTTAACCTTACTAATTTCTATCAACTTATCTAGTTTTGTTGTGCCTCCATTCAACATTCTCAATCCTTTTTTAGTACTTACCAATTTTATTATTGCTTCATCAAGCTCATCTGATGTCAACATCAATTTCTTTTCTAACTCTTATTTGGTGTTCTTCATGGAGAGATTCTCTTCCTTCAATCTTTCATTCTTTCTGCACGTTCTCACCCATTTTTCATACATAGCTTTGTAATCCTCGTAAATATTCTCCTTTTTTATCATTTAGGCCACTTCCTTTGCTGTCATAATCTGATATTAGGTCTTGAGTTGAATTGTTTTCAAAATTTTTCGATTTCCCCCTTTTTCGACTTGAGTTACTTGTAGCGCCCTAATACCCCCTGGGAGGATATTGCGAACGCCACACAAGACAGAACATACTGAATACGAAACATTTCGTAGAAGCACAACATTCAAAAATAAACATTTTAAAGCATACGAAACATGCCTGAAACATAGTTATTACAAAAACTTACAACAATTCATAATCATACACTTTATATACAAGCCAAAATAAACTAAAAAATGCATTTTTATCAAAACAAGACTCAGACTCCTTTGGCCATTACGGTTGACTTGTCCCAGTCCCTACGTCCCTCTCTCTGAATCTACATGGGGCAAATCCACCGTGCTAAGCATATAGCTTAGTGAGTAATAACTAAACTATGTTTAACCAAAATAGATACTTAATCATGTTACACAAAAGCATCTCAATATACTGAAAATTCAGAACAGAATAAAATTTATTAAGGAAAACAGTTCGCAAGCTAAGGTCAGTCATTTCAATAGCAAAACAAAACATTTAGAATACAGAACTGATTTTCAAAATAGGGCGTTAACCCATCAGATCAAAATTTTAGATTTACTTCATATCAAATCTTATCTTATCATAGATCAAAATGCAAAATGAATCAGACTGTAAATTTATGAACAGAAGTAGGTAATGGGACCAGAATAGATGATACCATGATTGGTATCTAAAATAGAAGAGACTTGAGTCTCTGAAATAGAAGACACATAAGTGTCTAAAATCAGAAGACACCTTAGTGTCTGGTTATAGAAGACACTTTAGTTTCTGGTTACAGAAGCAGCTGCAGACCCTTCTAGGCATGCCTATTTATCAATGACTAGGACTTGACAGTTTTAAAACCCAACAAATTCATTTCATGGACAACATAAGTAGCCAATCATTGGTTTCATGCCAAAATTCAAATATATCAATCTAACAGCTTTGCAAATCATTCAATGGATTAAAGTCAAACAACAAACAAAACAATCAAAGTAGAACTATCGAAAATGTACTTACTGAATTACAAACAAAATTAACTAACTAAATTACTTACAAAAGCTCCCTGTTTGCTTATTGCCTCGAAGTCCTGACAATATCTAGAATCGGTTGCTCTAATGGTTCCTCTAAAATATTTAATACAAACATATATCACTATTATGCACAATTATGAATTCAATTATGCACATTCAAGTATATTGAATATGTTTTATGCATGTTCATGACAAATTTTGGGTTTCTTATCCTTAATCTTGTCATATTATCGACCATGTGAAACCATACTCAATTCCTCAATCCAGATTTATTTCATAATCAACTTTTGGGTCCACTTTGCTCCATTATTTTAATCCAGAAGGTAAGATAATTAGGTAATACTTCCTTCTAGAAAATTTCCCCTCTTTGTCTTAGGTTTTCAATGATACCAAGTTCATCCAATTTGGTTTAGTATACTGAAAGTTATACTCAAAAGATTTTAGACTGTTCTTAAGCTTCAACATAATTCTTATCTCAACTTCCAATCATATTCTGAAATTCTTAGAGGCAAAATTAGAATTTAATCTCTTCAAACAATTTGTAGCCTTATGTCTCTAGTTTTCAATGAACAATAATCTCATTCTGAGGTCCATAGATCAAGATATAGTCCAATTACTAAAGTATGATCAGTAAAAATCATCCCAGTTATCATATTTCAACACAGTCACATTTCATTCTTAAATTCATGAACCAATCGATTTCAGAAAGCTATGATTTTTTGTGGAGATGTAGATCAATGTCTTATAAGTCTATTGGTTTAAGAATCAAATCATCTGAAGGTCGCATGACAAAGTTATGGCCAAAAGAATCAAGGTTGTTCAGGTGAGTCAACATTCCTTCGAATGCACCATCATGCTTAAGCACGATGGTGTCACCGTCGTGCTTAAGCACGAGGGTGAACTTGCAACTTACCCAACAAAAGTCACTGTCGTGCTTAAGCACGAGGGTGAACTTCCAAGTTTCTTCAACAAAGTCATCGTCGTGCTTATGCACGAGGGTGAACTTTCTAACTTAACCAGCAAAATTAACTTCCAACTTTTTTCAGAAAAGTCACTATCGTGCAAGTGCACGATAGTGCATTCCATCTTCTTTTTCCTTCACCGAACAACTCTTTCATTTTTTTTCAATGCTTCATCACACACTTGTACACTTACATGCACGACTTTATTTCACTTCTATATCATCTCAATTCATTCCAAACACAATTCAAGACCAAGTTTATAATCAAACACTAAAAACTGATTCCTTTCACAAGCTTTCTCTCACTATTGCGTATTTTCCACTTCTGGCACTATTCACTTCACTAATTTCTCATTTAACACATCCACAACATTACCGAAGCTATCCTTCTCACCCACCTCATTTTCTGCTTTGGTCTACTTCACTACGTTTCTTTTTAAACCACATGCAAATCGATATTACACTCCCACTGTATAATCCATTATACAATACTTTCAACTCATCTTTCTTCATCACTTTTATCGTATTTGTTTCACACACAACTCATGTATGTGATCATTTCCAACATATACAACATCATCCAACTCATGCATGTATTTATTCCCAATATTAACACATCATTAGAATTATTCACAGAACTCAAAAACTTAAAACTTTACTTACCTTGTTTTGAGAAAATCATCAGCAGTGGGGTTTCGGTGATGGTTGAAAGAGCAAGATTAGGGATAGAAGCAAACTACTAGCTGGACCAACTTATTTGAGTTGCCAAGTTCGATACTGATATAAGGATCCAAACTAGTGTTTCGGTGATAAAGGTTTAGTGATTTTCAAAGAGCATCAACATAACCTGAAGAACAACAAGGCTTTTGTGGTTTTCCTTTCTAAGTTTTCCTTTCTAACACAAGTACTCACGTGTGTTATTACCACGTGTATGGTTAATTAATTGACATATGGCTCATTGCATGTGTGCCATTTGTCAGGCATATAGGACTGCCTCCTTACATAATGCCATTTGTTTCTCTTTAATCAATCCACATGTCACACTAGGATTGGTCCAAATTTCAATATTTTTTGAAAATTTACCAAAAATTCCAAAATAATACTAATAGTCTATGAATAAATTTTTCATAATTTATTCGCATTTTATAAATCCATTTTACCCAGAATATGTAAATGCATGCGCTATTTGTTTGTGTCAAAAATACATATGCACTTTTCAGCGAATACTTAATTATGCAAAGCATATAGTGCACTGAAATTCCTCAATTTTCTAACCCTTAACTTGGGGTGTTACATTACTTCCTTCTCTGTTACGGTTAAGCAAGTAACTGAACTTCTGTTGTATAGGGCAACTAACGCAACACCATTAGCGATTTCTTCTTCGCTGCCATATTCACTCTCGGAATCATTCTCACTCCAGGTGCTCGTGAAGGATTTTCCTTTTCTTTTCTTCAAGGATTAGCACATTTGGCTTGAATGTGTCCAAAACCTTGACATTTATGACATTGGATTCTCCTTACCTTTCGTTCACCCTTTTGTGTTTTGACTTGTTGTTTCGAATTGTTACTCGATGAACTCCCACCATATTGTCTAAAGTTGGGTCTGTCCTTTTTCATTCTTCTCATCCATTTACCAAAATTCCGTGTGAGTAGTACCAAATCTTTATTTTCATTCGATTCATCTTCCGCATCATTCACGCTTTTTCTAGTTTCCACCTGTAGTGCTAATCCTTTGCTTATTTCTTGTTTACCTCTTGAAAGATTCATTTCGAAATTTGTAAGAATTCTAATAACTTTTTCCAGTGACAGATTATCAATGTCGTGAGCCTCCTCTATTACTGCAATTTTTGAAATAAATCTCGGAAGTAGTGATCTCAACGTTTTCTTAACTAGTTTGAGATTGGAATAATTCTTTCCCAATTGATGTGCCCAATTTGTTATATCTCGCAATCTTTCATGAAAGTCTCCAATAGTCTCATTTTCACCCATACTCAGTTCTTCAAACCTCACAGCTAACATCTGTAGTTTCGACGCTATCACAGATTTGGACCCTTCATGAATAGTTTGCAAAGCATCCCATACTTCTTTAGTCGACTCACAGGCTGATATCATTGAGAAGCATCCCTTATTAACAGCACTGAATATCGCATGCATTGCTTGTGAATTTCCAAGTGCACTTTCTTCTTTGGCTCTTGTCCATTCAGATGGATCTTTTTAAACTGCCTCTCCTTTATCATCATTGATCATTGGATGCGTCCACCCATATACTACCAAAGGCCAAACTTTCGTGCCCTGAGCTTGGATAAAGACTTTCATCCGTGATTTCCATGTAGAATAGTTAGATTCATCCAATAGTAGTGGTCTAGTGATTGATGCACTCTCTCTTGTAGCCATGTTCACGAACCTAGGATCTGCACCAACTTGCTACCAAGTTCTAAATCGGTGACCTCTCTCTGATACCAATTGAAAAACTGAAGGTGATAATTGTTTCGCAAACTTTCTAATCTTTCGTGGACGTCTCTAGCACAAACCAAAAATAAGAACAATCAAAACGAAATAATAAGAAAATAAAAAAATTTGGTAATGTAGTTCAACACACGTTGCCTACATCTACAGGGCCCTTACCCAGATTAATACTTTCAAGAAAGTGCAATAGATTTACACAAGGTCACACTTAAGCAACACCACTCAATCCTTGTAATTGTCTTTTAATCTCACTTCCCATGAAAGATTTTCACACCAATAATACGACCAACTCGTATTAATCTCGTCGGAGGATTTTTCTAACTACTTTCACTCAAGGAAAATTAAAAAAAACTCAAGTACTTAAATAATTAAGAACTGAACAATAATATACTTGAGTTAAAAGAAAGACTTCCCTATAGTTTTAGCTTCTCAAAATAATCACCAATTGAAACGATTCATCCCAGCTTCAACAGCTTCAAATAAACCATATGAGATACCGATGTTTATCTCACGAAGAACACTCACAACCCGAGATGAAGAAGTCTTGAAAAATAACAAGCTGACCTACGATTTTTTGCAAACACCGAAGACGTGCACATGTAGCTTTTTCTCTCAATAACAATTGACACTCTTCACAATCTAACGCAATCTACACTGTAGCTCTCACTCACTGCACCATTAACTTGTCTCCCTCAACACACGATTTTTATTCAGTTATATTCCCATGTAATGTTGTAGTCGTATGTCTTTCTCTATTGACCATTAACGCACAGCACTGCAATAAACGTTTTACCACACAAGAGATTTGCTTCAACTGTTAATTAGAGGCGTGTACGACACCAACACCCTCAAGCAAGAAGAGTCCCACTTCAACGACACAACTATCACGTCAAATTCAAAATACACAGCAACCACTTCCTTCTGTTTTCTTTTATCCGCAATATCCCTACAATCCAGCATTAACACTATCCAATTACTAACATGTCTAGCATAAAACATTTTAATTAGCAGCATGATAAAGGATTTCATTATAGTGTAGAATTCTTTTACAAACACAAGTGTGACAACCATATCTTTTTGAATTCCACTATAATTAAGATTTTATATGTCCAATTAAGATGCCAAAATTAAATAAAAGATATATATAATATATCTTAACAAAGTAGTTCTTTTATTTTCTTTTTTCCAAGACAAAAAGGAAGAAAGGAGCAAATGGTTACGAGGTCAAAAGTGCAATGGCCCAGTCGGAGTGGAGGAAAAAGAAACATCAAACCTAGGATAGGCGAAAAGGGGGGATCTGGAGGGTGTTTGGTAAAATGATTATTGGAAATGGATGGAGCAGGACAAGGGTAGTGTGAGAATGAAAGTAAAACACAACGTTACGCACGCTAGATAGATTATTGTGAGTTTGGTTGTCTCAAAACATAGATAAGCCTGAAGCCTCAACTCCAAGAGTTAGTTGCTCCCAAGTTTCGCGCTGACCAAAGCACTTATCTGTTTTTTTTTTTTTGGGTAATTTAGTGGCATTATGGAACAACGATCCTTCTTATATCTTTGCTAAGTCTTTCATCAAAGTATCCGTCAATCAGTATTTCTAGAGCTACAATGGAAATTCAACCAAGAATGAAAAAATGGTCTCATTAGGAAGCTGGGAGCTTTATAAACTAACATATCAAAGAAAACTAATCCATGCAGTTTGGCATGAATTATGTAGCATTACGACCCAAAATATTTATTGAATCACGTTTTTGTTCTTTTAATTTCAACTCCTTCCTACCTTTGTCTCTTCCTCTTGGACATTAACATCTCATAATTGTAATTCTTTCTAGAACAACGAGTTAAAACCAAGAAAAAGGTAATCAATGTAAATGAAGAGATAATGGGTTGCGTTGACAAATTCGAAAGTGAGTTGGTCTCCAGTGCTGATTCAATCTTAGTGGGAAAAATATAACACTATTTAAAATAATCTAATCCAGCTTGGACTAAGCAAAAGCTGTTGGTTTTAAGAATCCGTACAAGTTGGATTAAATAAATAAACGTTAGTAAAAATCAAAACTCAAAAACCACCCAAGCCGAGGGAAAAAGAGCGAAGAAAGGTCAGCACGAATGGAAATGTTTCAACAGAAGCGGACACTGCTGACGGTTTAAAGTGGGCAGCCGCCATTAACAGTCACGCCGTTAGTGACTACGTCCCTGTGACATTTGCTATTTCAAGAACTCAACTTTCTTGTTCCACGCACCTTGGACCAATCCTATTGGACCAAAGGAACGTTTGCTTAAGTGGAAGAAGTACAAATGGCTCTTTCAAAACGTTGAATTGGTGACAGAGAGAGACATATGAAGGCGAGACGAAGCTGGGATAGATTTTTTTTTTAACGTTTACCCAGAGAGAGAGAGAGAGAGAGAGAGAGCAAGGTTAAACATTATCGGTTGTTTCAGTCAATGATTGATAAATCCATCTCTCGCTCTAAACACGCTTTTCTTTGTCTAAATTCTCTATGATACTCTCCATTGTTATCTCTCTCTCTCTCCCTCTGTGGTTGTAGGCAAAGGTGCTCCTGGTCAAGGTTGAATTCTGTCGAAGAACTGTTCCCTGATATTTTTGTGGAGATAGATATGGCAGTAAGTTTTGCCTTTATTGTTGTTTCCTTTTCTTTTGTCTTTTTCATTTTTCTCTACGTTTGACAAAACCTTAACCTTTGCTCTCTTTTGTTGCTGAAGAAGTTGTAGAGATGCTATAATATGTATTTATAGGTTTCTGTTACTTGGAAGACTAAAGACATCTCATATAGCCTCTGTGATCATGTCAGTTTCTCTTGTCGTGTTTGGCAGTGCTCGGTACTCTTATATGTGATAATGTCAAGTATATCGCTGTTGGCTTGGATGGATTTGTGTCCTGTTTGTGGTTATGAATATTTTAGGGTTATAATTGAGTTTGAATTTCAAGCCTCTGCATTTGTAAATGAAGAAGCAAATCGTATTTCTCTGTTTCTCTTGATGTCTATGAAGAAAGAAAGATGGTTTTGTTTTATATTTTATTGGTTGATGGGTTTTCTGAGAAATAAATAAAATAAACAGCAGGGAAAGGAATCTCCCATTCCAGAACTAACCCAACAGCGGTAATAATTAGAGTTATTTTAGGTGTGGTGTCTACATCTGGTTTAGAGAAAGGTGGAAGATGAACCAATTACCAAAATTTCGGAGGTGTTGCCAAGTCTTTTTAGTTTTGTTTATAACAAAATATTATGTTCGATGTTTGATAAATGGTGGTGCGTAACAGGTTCTGAGTGTTGTTTATGATCTTAATCCTAATATATTACTCGAGACTCTGTCTTCTGCATACATTCTGTTATTTGCATATGGCGTTTGCTGTCTTCTTGATGAAATCTGTGCAGTCCACAGCATGAGACTTGTGGTCGAAATCAATGAAAATATGTGGCTTGCATAATTTTGAAGTCATGTTGAAACATAGTGGAATACGATATGGCTCTACTTAGACAATTAATTAGCCAAGTTTGTGAATGTGACTGTGGAAACTAAACTTCTGAGGTTCATAAGTTCCACGTTTGTGAGAAACCTGTAGTTGCTTCGCATTCTAGGTTAGTATATCACATTTAAATCCTTGTAATCTAATCTTGACAATAGTAGTTCCCCCCTTTTGCATTGAGAGTCAAATTGTTCTGGGCTTTCGATTTTTCTATTACTGTCATATCCATCATGAATCTTATAATAAGTTTTTGTCTATCTTTTTAATGTTGATTATTGCATGTTCTTATTAATAAAATTATGAATTTTGAATAATCAGACTTGGTATATCTTTTTCTTTTAGTGAATCAGTAATTCTCCAGAGCAAATGATTTTTATGTTCCTAACTAGCAGAGGAACACACGTGGCTCTAGATTGTAAAATTTGCCAAGAATATATAAAAAAAGTTGCGTGTTGTTTTTAGATAGTCATTATTATTTTTCTTACTTATTCTTTTTCAGTCATTGTTACCTTTGATGGTTGAGGAATTAAGGTGAAAGTGACTTGAGCATTATTCCTTCTCATATTTGTGGCCCTTATTTTTAAAGTAGCAAAATCTCATGGACGAAAGCACTTTTAACCTTCAACATTGAATCCTGTGGGAAAAACGCTTAACTAATTGCCTGTAAACTTCTACATTATGCATCTTAAATGGATTTCTAATAATGTTTGTTGAGTTGGTAATTAGGAGAAGAGAGTGTTACTTGGTTAGTCATGTTTTTTAATATGATCCTCAAGTTTGTTAAAATGTCAAAGCGGAGACTATTTAACACATTAATTTCTTTCTAAAAGAACAAAGAGAATATTTAAAGCTGTAACCAATATAGAAGCATCAAACTTCTCAGTTACACTATTAAATTATGTGAAAGGGTGATTGAGAAGAAAGTGAAAAATGATGCATCTATCTCAGAGAACCAATTTAGTTTTATACCAGAAAGATTTACGATAGAAGTCATACATCTCCTTAGATAAAAATGAAATATTATAGGGACAGACAGAGGAACTTGCACATGGTTTTTATTGACTTAGAGAAGACTTGTAACATGATTCCGAAGGATGTCAACTGAAGGTGTTTATAAGTTAAGAAAGTAGCCTATATTTGAGTTATTAGGGATATGTATGAAGGTGTTAAGACTAGAGTAAGGATGACAGGAAGAGATACGTAGCTTTTTTCTTTAAATCGATATCAGGCTACACTAAGGATTTTTATTGAGCCATTTCCTATTTGCAGTAGTTACGGATGAGCTTACCAAGAATATCCAAGGGGATATGCTTTCATGTATGTTGTGTCATCATTTAATTGATGAAACAAAAGAGAGTATTAATGTCAAGCTAGAACTTTGGAGGGGTACATTAGAGTCAAAGGGTTTTAAATTGAGCAGGATTAAGACTGAGTACTTAGAGTTTAAATTTTTAGATCACAATGTTCTATCTAATATGTAGATCAAGATTGATATAGCAATTATATCACAAAAATACTGTTTTAACTCTCTTGGATTTATCATCTAAAGTAGTGGTGATATAGATGACGACATAATTTATTGTATTAAATCAAGATGACATAAATGGGGGGTGTTTCAAGAGTTTCATGTAATAAGAAGATATCACTTAAGCTAAAATATAAATTCTTTTGTTTATCAATTAAATCGGTCATATCCTATGAGTTAAAATGTTGGTCCATCAAACAAGGACATAGTTATAAATTAGTAGTTGCAGAAATAAAGTTAACGTACCTAGTGCACAAGGCTCCTCGCTTTGCGGGGGTCTAGGGAGGGTCATGATATATGCAGCCTTTTATTTGTATTTTTACAAAGAGACTGTTTCCGTGACTTGAATATATGACCTTGTGATCACAAAGGAACAACTTTACTGGTTGCTCCAAGCTCATCTTAGTTGAGGAAATGAAAATGTTATGTTAAATGTGCAATCTTACAAGAAGAGATAAGGTCAAAGATGTAGTAGTAAGTGACAAGTTGGACGTGGTCGATATTGATAGTAAATTAAGGGAGATTAGACTTAGGTGTTTCAGATTTGTCAAGAGGAGATATTTTGATGTCATAATGAGAAAATGCGAGAAGATTAGGTAGAGTACCCCACATAAAGAGGTCATTTTATTTTCTTAGGCATTTTTAGCCTTTTCTTTCGATTCTAGTTTTTTTAATTAGACTAAGTACTTTCGATTATAACATTTATTTCTTTAATTATTTCATTTTTAATTACTTTTTTATTTTTATTTTTTATTTACTTTCTTTTATTTTTATTTTAATTGTGATTTTTAATATTTTAATTGTAATTTTAATTTTTTTCATTTATACAGTTATTTGTTTATGTATTTGGCTATTGTTTTCTTTTAATTGTATTTTTGAAACCTTTTTTTTGTGGGTCATCCAAAAAACATCTTTAGTAACTAAAGGTAGGTAAGACTGCATACTTTTAGTTTCTTCAAACCTTGCATCTTAGATTCTTAATAAGATATCGTTGTTATTGTTATAGTTAAACAACTGGAATTCTTAGTAGCATCTAGGGCTGTCGGACCAGTTGACAGAATACTATATAGCCATGATGACCGTATCCTTTCTGTTATGCTGAACCTTTTTCTCTTAGCTTGCACAAACTTTTGCTACATGAACTTGAACTGTCTAGTGATGATGCTTACTAAACTCTAGTATGTTAGTAGTGGTCTTTTCTGTCTTTTGTACACTTGCAGTTATATATTTGCATTGCTCGGGTCTCCAGTAATTTGTTTACAGAACTTGCACAATTTCATATATATGATGTCCATGTAGACTAATTATCGCCTAATTTATCGGGTCTCCAGTAATTTGTTTATAGAACTTGGACAACTTCATATATGATATCCATGTAGACTATCAGCCAAATTTATCCTGTAACATTTTGGAAATATTCTTTCCTCTATGTTAAGAAGGTTAATGATTTGCATGGTTTCCTATAGTTGTGCTGTGTCATTGAAGCCTGTCTAGATCTCACTGGGCCAGACATTGCAAATTATGTCAATATTTAAAAAGATATTTTATAAACTTTAAATGTTTGAATCATGACACGATTCCCAGTTCATTAGCCCATGTAATTCAATGGTTGTGACTGGAAACTATGTAGGTGTTTATGGACAATCTTGTAAAGATAATGATTTTTTGTTATTGACACAGCAACGCTCACATGTTCCAAAGTTTGGGAATTGGGAAAGCGAAGAAAATGTTCCATATACAGCGTATTTTGATAAGGCTAGGAAGGGTCGAGTTGGGGGCAAGATGATAAATCCTAATGATCCAGAAGATAAACCTGACTTAGTTTCTGCTTACTCAGCTCCAACCCAAGCTTCTCCTGTGGTCAGAGATGAGCCAGAGGGACAAGCAGGGAATGGAGCTGCTAGACAACTGCATGATCGCCGGAGAAGCCGGGAAGACAGTGAGTTTAGCCAGTATGCTGAATCTCCAGCACGCCATGACAATATTCACCGCAGAGCTGGCAATGAGACTGTACCTCAACGATATAGTGGTCGTGGAGGAGGTCCTGGTGAAACCTATAGACGACCTGCGAGACAGAGTGCTGGGTCTGAGAACAGCATGGAGCGGTCACCGCTACATCCTCATGCCAGGATAGCAGCAAAAGGCAGTGGAGCTTCACCTGTCTGGGAAGGCAAAAACTACGATAGCAGCCATGGCACTCCTGGAAGATCCCGAATGAGACCAAGAGGTGATGAAAGTGTAAGTATTCTAGCTTCTTACAAAAGTTTAGTACGATGTTTTGTTTGATAGTGAATGTCGGGCTGCTGGAAGACTGAAGTGGTGTTGGATATACATATGGTGCATCACATTTTCGTTGAGAATCGTAAATTGTTCACACACACTCTCTCTCATTTATGCTGTTTTCTTTGTGATAGCCTGATAAGACTGCTGCTGTTCCAAAATTTGGTGAGTGGGATGAAAGTAACCCTGCTTCAGCTGATGGTTATACTCACATTTTTAACAAAGTGCGAGAGGAAAGGCAAGCAGGGATGGCACCTGGAGTGCCCACTGAGCCATCTAATCCCAATATCCGCAAGCAGCCTCCTACTGAAAGTTCCAAGGTTTGTTATAATCCTTTTGTGTGTCACCCACCCGGTGCGTATGACTGTTTTATGATACGGGTTTTCTAGATCTAATTTTTGGTTTCTTGTGGTTTTCCTTTTAGAGTTGCTGCTTTCCATGGTGCAGAAGTTAAAAGTCTCTCGAGTTTCCCAAAAATGATGAGGAATCTGGTTCCTGTAAATATCATGGAGATTTCTTCTTCGTGCAGAGTATCTCAACTGGCAGTGCCTTCTTTCTCTACGTCTGGTATTTGTGCGGCTTTTGTAATGCTTAGTGATTTTGTTACAATAAAGTGTTATATTCCCTTCTCTCAAATTATTTGAAATTATATTTAAAGCAAAAAGAAACACTTAGAAGGAGAGCAGATTCTTTCCTTTTGATGTTTTATGTTGTACCTCCCTCCTACTTATGTTATTGAATACAGGTCTACCAACTTGTACCTATAAGAACTTTGTTATGCTTTAATAGAAACAAGTCAAAGTGTTGCTTTTCGTTGGACTCGCATAGCATGTTTAGTGCTTGTTTCATCTAATTCTAAGTTGCTTGCGTGATCACCAATATTATGTGTATCTTCAGTTAGTCTCATTTTTGTACATGAGATATTACTCCACTGGTAATATCAACTAGGGAAATGCATAATCGCTCATGCTTAATGAATTTATTTCTTTAAGCTCCACGAGATATCTAATCTATCTATACATTTGTATATTAAATTAATTTTATTTTTTAAAGCTCTATATGTACATACATAAGTACATATATAAATATACGTAGTTACTATTGACACATGACATTTCCATTGTTTGCCTTTATTCATCCAATAGAGGAGGATCATTCATATATAAAAGGTTCGAGTAATTTATATTTTTCCATTAAAAATTAATTGGTAAACATTAAAGAAAGGTATTTTATATAAAAATCTTTATTCACTATTATCCAAGATTGATAAGTGACTTCCATTGTTTGTCACATATTCATCCAATAAAAAAAAGGTTATTTATATGCAAAAGATTTGACTCATTTGTATACAATTCTAATATTATGAATACTATATCAGTATTGTATTGTACCAGATTGGTTTTGGTACAATACTAAATTGATATCGGTCAATGCTAGGTATTGTTTCGGGTAATTTTTTAAATTTATTAAATATTTCTTGATTTTTTAAAATTGCAAAATAGTTGATTAGTATATTGTACTGTATACTTTATAATTTTACGTCAATCTCGTCTCTAAAAATCATTATAATAGAAATTTAAAATAACAATAATTTATGTATTTTTATTAACATCGATTTCACATATAAATAATAACTACAATTAATATAAAAAGATCATTTAATCATCATACATATATAAAATTAAGAACAATACAAAGTATTTAAAATACTTTAAAGTGGCAAAGATAAAGGCAAAGAAGAAAGTCTCAGTGGCTAAAGGTGAAGCTTACAAGAATTTGTACAGGAATTGCATACAAAAAAGGGAGAAAAGGACATTTTTAAGTTTACAAAAGTCAAGGAACAAAAAATGAGAGACTTATTCCAAGTTTGATGTATAAGAGATGAAGCAAGGCAGGTGTTCATGGAGGACAATGACATTAAGAGTAGATGACAAAGGTACTTCTATGGCTTATTTAATGAAGATATAGAGGACAACATCTCTTTAGGTGTGCTCAACACGTTTGAGAGATTTCGTAATTGGTCTCATTGTAAACGGATCACAAGGGAAGAAATTAAAAAAGCTTTGAGGGAGATGAAGTGCGAAAAGGTAGTAGGACCGGATGAGATACCCATAGAGGTATGGAAGAGCCTAAGTGTTGAAGGACTTAATTGGTTAGTCAAGCTTTTTAATGTGATCCTCAAGTTCGCCAATATGTCGGATGAATGAAGACTAAGTATGTTAATTTCTTTATATAAGTATAAAGGGGACAAATGAAATTGTAACAATTATAGAGGCATCAAACTATTTAGTCACACCATGAAGTTGTGGGATAAGGTAATTGAGAAAAGAGTAAGAAAGGAGGCTTCTATATCAGAAAACCAATTTAGCTTTATGCGAGGAAGGTCCATGATAGAAGCTTTACACCTCATTAAAAGATTAATGGAATATTACAGGGATAGACAGAGGAATTTGCACATGGATTTTATCGATATCAAGAAAGCATATGATAGGATTCCTAGGGAAATCCTGTGGAGGGGTTTGGAGGACAAGGAGTTCCTATGACCAATATAAGGGTGATTAGAGATATGTATGAAGGGGTATTGACTAGAGTAAGGAAGATAGGAGGAGATACTGAGAAATTTTCTATCAATATTAAGCTACACCAAGGATCCACATTAAGTCCTTTTCTATTTGTAGTAGTGATGGATGAGCTTACCAAGAATATTCAAGGAGATGTGCTTGGTGTATGTTGTTTGCTGATGATATTGTTTTAGTGGATGAGACAAGAGAGGAGCTCAATGTCAAGTTAGAATGTTGGTGATAAGTGTGAATTGCATCGTATTTTAGAGCTTAGTTTGATACGTATTTAATTGTTAATTCAATCGTTTAGTATGTGCTTATGTTAGAATTGTGTTAGTTTGCTAATTATTTATGTTTTAAGTGTTTTATGGGTTAGTACAAGTCTTTAAGCTTAATTATTATGTTTTTGAGGTAGCTTGATGTGTTTGTTAGTATTTCAAGGTCAACATCGAAGAACAGAGAAGTTTCAGAGACATTCGGGGCGAAACAACGGCCCACAATCGTGGCATAACAAGCCACAATCGTGACAGAAGCATTAGAGTTAGCCCACGATCATGATCCATATGCCACGATCATGACAAAAGCCTAGGACATGGACCACGATCGTGGCAAGCAGCCATGATCATGACAAAAGCCCAGGATATGGACCACAATCGTGGCCTGCTTGCCACGATCGTGACAGAAGGCTTGAATGTGGCCCGCGATCGTTGCCCTACATGTCATAATCGTGGCCTGCGTCTGGCAGATGTGCAGATACTAAAAAACGTCAAGTTATGAGAGATTTTTTGGACCTTTTCGACCCCCAAAAAATCCTAGGGCTGCTCAAAACACAAAAAGTATTTAAAGAATAAGACAAGAAGAAGAGGAAGGTTTTTGCATCAGCCACTTTCAGAGAAACCCTAAAGAAAATTGTCGAGAGATAGAGAAAGAGAAGGTAGACAGAAAAGGAGAAGAAGCTGACTCAACGTACTTCCCAAATCAAGAGTTTCTTGACGTCTCTGCCTCCAGTCGTCCGTTCAATTTCGTATTTCCTGTTATTTTCAATTTTATTATTGTATAGAATTGGATTAATAGTTGATATGATTTTGGATGTTGATGTTGCTTTTAAACTCACCTTTAAGGTTTTATCTTTGATTTAATGAAATATTATTGTTTATGTTTTACTGGATTCATTGTGATTTAATTTCTGCAATTGCATAATTCTGTGATAAACTGAGAGGGTCAATCGAGTGAAAAATAATTAAATTAAGTTAACCAGAGTTAGGCATTAATAGAACGAGAATTAAATCAAATAGGTAAATTATGTTAAAAGAGATTTTGCATAGGTTTTTGATAGTTTATTAGACAACTTCAGATTTAATTAGGGTTTTAGATAAGTTGTTAATTGAGAAATTGCAACTTCCATAATCTGATTAGGGTTTATAAATTAGGGTTAATAGTTATAACTCAAGAGAGAATACTCAACCTTATGATCATCTAGAAGCGATAATCCAGTAATTCATAATCGATTAGGTTAGCATTAAAGATTAGTAAAATTCCCTTTCTTTCAATTAGTAGTTCCTTAGGTCAATTCTTAAGCGTGCGTTGCAATTGCTAAATTGTTAATATTTTCGTGATTGATTCTTGAATTGATTTGCTTGATTGAATTGCATTCTTGTTTTAGTTTCATTACATTTGAATTTCTGCGATTTATTTTGGCCCTAGATTTTAGGATTAGATTATCCCTCCTCGTAGGATCGACACCTTAGATACTACGCGAACGACCCGTGCGCTTGCAGATTATCGAGGTTAATTAATTAAAACTTACACATATAAAAATAACCACAATCAAGCTTTTGGTGCCGCTGTTAGGGAGGCGATTAGTTTAGTTATATAGTTTAAGGCGTTTAGTTAGTTTTTAATTTTTGTTTTTGTTCTTTCTTTTTATTTTTGAAATCATGCTCTTGTATGAACATAAGAGTCGTGAGAAGATCGAGTCACGTAGCTAAAACCTTAAATTTAGACATAACTCGATTAGAACGATCCAGTAGGAAAGCCCAGTAGGAAGAAGAAGAGGAAATCGCAAAAGAAACAATGGTCGAGGAATTTCAGCAATATTTGGACCACGGGGCTAACCAAGGACGTCAATAATTGACCCTTATGGACTTCATGAGACCATGGTTCAATGCAACTAACCAAGAAGTAGCTAGGCCACTCGTACAAGTAGCATCTTTTGAAATCAAACCAGCCCTCCTAAACATGCTTCAACAAAACGTGCAGTTTTATGGACTAACGAATGAAGATCCTAATACACATATAGTGAACTTCCTTGAAATTTGTGATACCTTTCGGTACCATCAGATGTTAGAAGATGCAATCAGAGCTAGGCTTTTCCCTTTTACCCTTAGAGAAAGAGAAAAGGCTTGGTATCATTCCCTCAACCCAGCCAATGTGACAACTTGGGATCAGCTAGTTCGTGCCTTTTTAGATAAGTATTTTCACTTGACCAAGACTACGAAGATCATTGAGGAGATTACTAACTTCCATCAAAGTGACGGGGAATCGATCTACGAAATGTGATAATGATACAAGGATTTGCAACGAAAATGCCCGCACCATAACTTACCTAAGAAATTCTTGTTGTAAACATTCTATAACGGAATAACCCCACATACAAGAGGCACGATTGACACAACTTTAGAAGGATCATTGATGAGAAAGACAGTAGATGAAGCAGAAGAGCTAATAGAGGAGATGGTGAGTAATAGCTGTTTGTGGACGAATGAGCAAAGAAAACAAACTACTACCTTCCGAGAACAAAAAAGAATTACAGTTGTTGATGAAATGATGGAAATGCAAGCAAAAATTGATAACTTGACTTGACATCTCATTAACATGAAGCCTTCGTCTTCAACTTTGGTAAAAGCTATGCAACTTAAGTGTGAACTCTATGGATAAATGGACCATGATACGATGGACTGTTTCTTTATTAAGGAAAATGATCAAGAGCAATTGAATTATATGGGAGCTCAATATGGATGAGGAGGGGGAAACAACCCCTACTCCAACACTTACAACCCTAGGTGGAAGAATCACCCTAACTTCTCGTGGATAAATAATGCTGGAGGCCAATTCAAGCCTTAAGGACAATCAGGTTTCCAACAAGACAAACAAAGCTCAATGGAATCCAAGTTGGATAAGATTTTAGATAAAATTGGAGGCATGGAGGATGCACATAGGAGGATTGAAAGCAAATTCGAGCAAGTCACTAAGAACCATGCCTCTTCAATACACAATCTGAAGGTCCAAGTAGGTTAACTAGTGGATGCAATTTCTACTCAAAATGCAAGAACCCTTCTAAACAATACCGAGTCTAGCCCAAAGGAACAAATTATGGCCATTACTCAGACCCAAGAAAAGAAGCTCAAATATGCGAAGGGAGACGGAGCTAGGGGAGAATGGCAAGTAATTATGGAATTCCTTCCAAGTGAGCTCGTGATTGAGCAAATTGAGGAAACTTGACCTAAATTTTTGTACCCTATTCTAGCTCAGCGGAAGTCAATTGCAAGTAGGGCAACGAGGAATTCTAGGGAGGTTGAATTAAACAAGGTTGAAGACGTAATGGAACATCTACAAACGAAGCTCACACTAAAGAAATCAAACAAGAAGAAGGTTAAGGAGCATCACAGAAGAAAACCCTAACATAACACAGAAGAAAGAGGACCCAGGGGATTTTTACACTCCTTGCAGTATCAATGGAGTTCAAATAGACAGGGCATTTGTAGATTTGGGAGCAAGTATCAATAGGATGCCCTATACCTTTAGTTAAAAATTAGGGTTAGGAGAGTTAGAACTCACAAAGATGCAAGTGAAGACGGCGGACAAAACAGTTCATCGGCCGAAGGGGATTATTAAGGATGTCTAAGTACAAATTGATAAATTTACCTCCGCCACAGACTTCTATATATTGGATATTGGAGAAGATGTGGAAACTCCTATGGTCCTTGGATGACCATTCTTGGCTACTGCCCGCTTTATAATTGACATTAATAGGGTGAACTAACTCTGAGGTCAGCAACCATCAAATAACCTTCAAAATGTCAAAGAAAGACAACATTTCTCTCTTACCTCCAACTAATCTCAAGGAGCCTAAACCTCGAGGAAAATTGGAAGATATTAAGGATCTTGGGAATGCATCTAGAAAGAAACGATCGTGAAGAAGAAGGCGAAGGAAGGAGAATCACAGGGAGAGTGGAATCCAAGGCATGGTAGTTCATGTGCAAATTGTAAGATCAATGATTGCACAATTCATTAGAACCACCTTGAGCACAAAAAGAGCGACGAACTACCAACGTTAAAGGAAGTGTTGCATGGGAGGCAACCCATGGACTGTTAAATTGATGTTATTTCCCTTGACATTTAGATAGTTGAATTTCGTAGTTAGGTTATTTCACTTCCAAATAAAATCAGGAAGGCATAGAACTTCGACATGAGTTTGATGATCGAGGAAGTAAGCAAAGAGAGGTGAAAAGGCCATAAAGAGTTAAGAAGTGATTTCAGAGAAGTGAAGAAGGACAAAAGAAGAGAAAATTAAAAATTGGTGAAAAGAATTGCAGGCCACGATCGTGGCCTATGGTAGGGTAAAAAGGAGACATGTGAATTTCAAATGTAATTTTTACCATTTTACCCTTTATCCACCTATATATTCATTTCTAACCTCACTTTTTTACTCACTTTCATTTTTACTTTATCTTTCTAAGTTAGAACCTCCAAACACTCTCACTTCTCTCTATCCAAAATTTCAAACCTCCAATATTTTCCAACTTTTACCTACTCGCAAGCCAATATGTCGCGCATTAAGCAATCAGCAAAGTGGAATCAATCATCGGGACGAAACCATGTCTCTAGACGAGGGAGAAGGAACATGGCAGCAAACTTCGGAGCACTATTCCTGATCTACACAGAGGAGGAAGGTGTTTGTTTCCAATCCCTCATGCTAAACAAATTGTATTCCCAACATATTTTGATTTTGATACGCTTAATAGGCTAAAACTGTGCGATAGGGTAGAGAACTTAGCAGAAAGAATTCAGTGGGCAAAATTCATACACTTCCAATTTCCTGTCTACCAGTAGCTTACTTTAGAATTCTTTACTTCCCTTTTCTACGAACCTAGGAACCCTAAAGAAATGTGGTTTAGGTTGTGGGTATGAGCTTATGAACTGAACATCGAAATCATGTGTGATATGTGTGGGTTCCCCGAGTCTTCCATTATCGATCAACACGATGATTTTCATGCTTCTTGCTATTGGAATGAGCTTACTGGGTTAGAGTGTTTCGATGCCAAAAATGCCCACAACAACATCATAAGGACCCATGAGCACTTATTATTGCACAAATTTATGTGTCAACTAGTTTTTGATAAATCATAAACCAACAAGTGTCTAATAAAGGAACTTTTCATGTTGTGGTGCATGAATCACAACATTCCAGTGTGCACCTCCACACATGTGTTGAACGCTATTGTTGCGACTTTGCGCAAGAGGAGCAAAAATTTGGGTTTGGGGTATTTAGTTTCCTCCACTGCTGAGTATCATGGCATGGACTGTAGTGGTTGAAGTTAGTCTATCTCCTAGACTTCCTAAATCATCATCATCATCTATGGCATGCTGAAATCCTTAAGTCCTATAACATGGAACTCCAGGATATCAGCCAAAAGACGCATGTGATGTCGGACCCCGAACCCGAAGCCCTACTGCCCCGGGAGGTGAGCCTGACTGGAGCCCATTCCCGGGACGCTTGTCTTGCTGAGATCTTAAACTTAACATATGCTACTAACTCACTTTGGTGGTGAGCATAAACTGCTTAAGACTTAGACCCTGACTGCTCTCGATAAACCCAAGAAAAATATGACTTTCCCAACCATTTGTCATGTTATACTGACAGATACCTCGAGGTATGAAACAGACACCTCGAGGTATGCAGGCAGATACCTCGAGGTATGAAACAGACACCTCG
>JANKOD010000004.1:14035195-14051662 GCA_026284645.1 Erythroxylum acuminatum | reverse complement strand
GAAGCTTCCTATCACAACTCCGGTCCATCTCTGGAAGAGTTGATGTTGCAATTGCAGGAGAATACTTTACAATTCCAGAAGGATGGAGGGCAATTTCTAGAAACAACTTGGTCCCAAGAACCGGAGAGCCAACTTGGTTCAGGTACATCTTTAGAAGGATGGAGGGCAATTCAAGTTACTTCGCACTGAAATGAAGGAAATGTTTTCTGAAGTTATGAAACATCTCAGGTCATGATTTTTTGATTAATAACAAATAAGGAGAGAAAGGAAAAAGGAGAAAGGAGAAAGAAATGACAAAGATAAGGGGAGGAAAGAGAAGAGAAGAAAAGAAAAGAAAAGAAAAATATATAGACTACAATTCTTTTTCAATTATAGTCTTATATTGTATATTTTCCTATAGATAATACTTTCTTTCTAACAACTATGATTATTTGTTATCATCAAAAAGGGGGAGATTGTTAAGTCAAAATGACTTTACGATTAATAATTTCGATGAAAACCAAATAATAATGAAAGAAGAAAGTAAGAGAAAGCGCAGAGAAACTAAGACGGAAGCAGATACAAAATAAGACGAAAGCAGATACAAAATGAGATGGAAGCAAAATGAGGCGGAAGCAAAATGAGATGGAAGCAAAAATGAGACGGAAGCAAAATGAGACGCAAAAATGAGACAGAAGAAAATGAGACAGAAGTAGATACAAAAATGAGACAGAAGAAACTAAGACGAAGACCCGATACCACGTCGGATGATTAATCAGTTTGAGTTAGTTACAAAACTCAATTGAATAACTGTTTCTTCAAAGATCAAGAAACAAGAAGAAAGAAGCAGTTATCAAGAAGCGGTTGAAGACGAAAGCTATAAATACGAGTCGGAGTTGAAGACTGCAGAAGTTTAAAAAATTTTACAAGAGCAAAAGATTCGAAAGCTAGAAATATTATTCATTGTGCTAAATTCTAGAGCTACTATTGTCTGTAACAAAGCTCGAAACATCTTTCAGTAGAAAGAAGAAAAGCAAATAGCCTAAAGAGGCTAGGTGTGAAAAGAATACTTGCTGTAAGAGACCTGAAGAGGCTCGGCGAAAAGAATACTTGTATTTTTAAGAAGTTTAGTGAAATCTCATAAAGGATTATGAGGACTGGACGTAGCCCACGGTTTGGGTTGAACCAGTATAAATCTGTAGTGTTGATTCTTACTCTCAGCTTTCAACTCTAAAATTTTACTCTTACTGTGTTATACAAGTACTTAGAAGCGAATTACAATACTGCGTGATAAGTTTACTCAATAGTTCTGAAAAAGCAAGTTGTTTAAAAAGGGGAATGTTTTTTTAAAAAAGTGATACACAATTCAACCCCCTTCTTGTGCATTTGTACATCAAATATAAAGGCTGTACTAACGTGTGATTTACTTCATAATGTAGCTGAGTAACTAGATCAACATGCATCACAAATGTGTGCCTTCGTGTCAAAAGGCTATAATGACATTCCAACCAAGCCGCTTAATAAAAACATTACCTAGTTGAGTAACTGAATCGACATTCATCACAAATATTTGTTTTCGTGTAAAAGGCTAGGTCCATGTCTATAAAAATTAACAAAAACCAATGTTTTGTCAAATAAAACCTACTAACCTTGTAAACAACTTGAAGTTTCATGAAAACTTACTTAGGGATAGTTACTTTTTCTATTGGCCGAATGAGTATCAATGTGTGTGTGTAAGTGAAAAGGGTGAACATATTTTGACATTAAGTTATTGGTTAATATATATATTTAGTCCAAGGTACTTAAATGTGGATTTCGCAAGTTAATAAGTTAAAACAACATGAGGGAGAGTGGTCACTGTTAAATTAGTTTTGTGAAGTTGAATGCCATTGCCTCATTATTACATTTGCGTGTTTTGTGTTTTGATGTGTTGTGCGTTTTGCTTGTTTGTTTTTGCTTAAGGACAAGCAAACATTTAAGTGTAGGGATGTTGATAGTCGTAAATTACATCATGTTTTTTGGTTAGTTTAGGATGTTTTTAGTGGTTAAATTTAATCAATTAGTTCGTGTTTAGGTTAGAATTATGTTTGTTATTTAAATATTTATGTCTTAAGTGTTTAGTGGGTTAGAGCACAAGTTTGAGATGCAATTTTATGTTTTTGAGGTGTAATGGCATGCTTGCTAGTGTTTTAGGGAAAATATAGAAGAACAAAAGAGATTTGGAGAAGACCAGGAGCCAAACCCAACATAAACAAATGCAAGGAGCCACGATCGTGATAAAAAGGGGAAACAATGTGCCACAATCATGGCCTGCGTGGTAGATAGCATGCCCTGACTTTTTGAACTTCATTTTTGAGGACATTTCGGTCCTTTGGAGCACAATAAAAGCCCTAGAGTTGCCCTAATTAGAAAATGTTATAAGAAGGAAAATAAAAGACAGAAAAAGGGAGCCTTTAATCTACCATTTTGGGAAACACTCCAAGAGGAGAGAAGAAGAAGAGAGGAGAAAGAAGCGGGTCTTTACAGCTGCTACTTTCCCAAGGCGTCCCGATCCCCATTCCATGTATATTTTTTTCATCTTTGTTTTCGTTTTCTTGAATGTTAAAATGAATACAAATATTTTTATGGATTTGAGTTTCATTAAGATGTTCTAACTATCTTTCGGGCTTTTACTTTGACTTAATGTTTTTGTGTTATTTGATTGGGTGTTATGATTAATTATTGTATCTTCATGCTTCAGTAACAAACCGAGAGGGTGAGTTGAATGCAAAATGATTGGGTCAGGTTAATGAGAGTTATGTGATCTAATAGACCACGCAATCAATCTAGTCGGTTATTATATGGAGAGAGATCTCGTGTGAGACCTGATTGTTCATTAGTAAGCTTAAAAACTAATTAGGTTTAGGATTGTTGGTAATTAAGAGATTACCAGTTCTGTACTTAAACCATTTAGAGATTATTAATTAGGGCGAGTAATTATAACTCGAGAGAGAGTAATCACCCTTGGATAGTCTAGAACTAACACCTCATTAACACATAAATGTCTAAGTTAGCATTGATGATAGGAAGAATCCCCTCTCTCATAATTTGGTAACTTTTCTTGGTTAATTTCCATTATGACTTTTGTGTTGCTCGATTTCATTTGCTTTTCATGTTAAACTTGCTAATTAATTTCTTGATAATCACTTTCCTGTACTTACTTTTCTGTGAAATTTTATTTTCATTTTATTAATTTTCTTAACCTTAGATAACGTAGGATTAGATTAGTTCACACCTCCTCGTGGGATTGACCCTTCACATACTACATTTCATGACCCGTGCACTTGCGATATTTGACAGTTATAAATAGTAAAGCTTGACTACATCATCATATATTAAGGAGCTCTATGTGGTTTATGTTAGTATGAAGCCTCGAGGGGTGAAGGGAGAGCAAATCATGTTAAAAGTTTTTCCATTTTCAATAAAAAATATGGAAAAAGATTGGCTTTTTAATTTGTATGTAAGGAGTGTTATTCGATGGATCAAAATGAAAAGCCTGTTTTTAGAGAAATATTTTCTATCATCAAAGGTAGTAAGCATAACGAAAGAAATTTGTGAGATTAAGCAACATCATAGAGAATCCTTCTAAGAGCATTAGGAGCACTTAAAGAAGTTTTGTGCCAGCTTCCCCATCATAATATCTCAAAGAAAATCCTTATTTAATATTTTTATAAAGGATTATAGTCGATAGATAGGCATTTAATAGATGAAGAAAGTGGTGGAGCATTAGGTGAAAAGAATCTTGAGAAGGAAAGGAATTTAATTGAGCAAACACTCAATAATTTGGCATTTGTAATGATGTTTGTAGAGTAAATGAGGTCAATAATTCATCCATTGACCATCGTTTAGATGAAATAATATCCTTTGTTAGACAGATTACTCTAAGGCAAGCAAAGGTGAAAGGTTAGAGGATATATGCAAATGCAAACCATCCAATGGATGGTTATCTAGCTTTACAAGAGGGAAATATTGATTATATTATACTGCAAGAGAAAATTTTTCCCATCAGTACAATCCACATTCCCAAACTTATAAACCAAGCTAGAGAGATCACCAAAACCTAAATTATATAAGGAATAGGTAGTAGAATTAATTCCCATATAAATCATAGGATGCATAACAATTTCAGCCCAAACCACAAGCCTCGTCCTTTAACTTAGGTATGCCATTAGATGATATGGTTAAGTCTTTACTACTAACACTTTGTAATTATAGCAAAATGTGAAACAACTTCAGTAGGAGACAAGATCTTAATTTCAAGAGGCAAGGTCTAACATTCAAAATTTAGAGAGCCAGATGAGTGAGATGGTAGTTATTATCAGCCTTTCAGAATCTCAAAGTGTAGGAAAATTGTCATCTCAACCTGAGGTAAATCCAAAAAATATTAGCGTGTGACCTTAAAGAGTGGTAGGAAGCTTGATGATCTTAAGAGGACCTCACATAGCATGGTCAATGAAGAGGAAATTGAGAAGGAGATAGGAGAATAAGGAGATCCCTCATCTAGCTAAAATGTAAATTATAAATCTCCTAATGAGGTTAACAATAACCTTAAATTTTCCGAGTAGGTTAGCAAAGTTAATTAAGGAGGAAAAGGATAAGGAGACCTTGAAAACTTTTTGAGATGTGGAAGTAAATATATCTTTGCTGGACGAAATCAGGCAAGTGTCAAGGTATGTAAAATTACTTCATAGATTATGTATCTATAAGAGAAATTTGAAAGGTAATAAGAAGGTCATGATGGATGAGAATATTTCTACAGTCTTTAAAAGAAATTACCACCTAAGTGTAGGGTTCCATCTATGTTCACTGTTCCATATAAGATTCGTAACACCGTAATTAAGAGAGCCATGTCAGATTTTAGAGCATCGATCAATATTATGCCTCGTTCTATCTATGCTTCCTTAGACTTAGACCCTCTGAAAGAAACTAGTGCTATCATACAATTGGTTGATCACACTAATGCTTACCCTAATGGAGTGGTTGAGGATTATCTACTGTAGATGAACGAATCAGTGTTACTTGTATATTTCTATATCGTAGGTACAGATGGTGACATTTCTATCAACCTCACTCCTATCTCATTAGGGAGACCATTTCACAATATTAACTAAACTAAAACAGATGTTCATAGGGGTACTCTTACAATGGAATTTAATAGGTAAGTGTTTCATTTTAATATTTTTGATTTTATGAAACATCCTAAAGATGATAGATCTATTTTTGCTATTGAGGTGATTAATCCTTTAGTGCAGGAAGTTTTTAAGTTAAATTGCAAAGACAAGTTGAAAGCAGTTTTAACTAAGTGTCTAGAGTTAGAAGCCTGATTGATATTGTTGATCAATATTAAAAATATATCACAAATGCACGACATAGTTGTAGCTAGCATAGACAAATATAGGTTGATCCCACAAAGACTATAAATAAGTACTAGTAGTTACTTTTTTTTTCTATTATCTAACCGATGAATTAGATTGTGGATTTTAATTAAAAATTTAAGTGAAAAGTTAAACTAATATTGAAAACAATACTGGACTCATAACAAGCAAAATACTAAGAATAATCAATATCAAATAGTAGTGTCTAGGTAATGAAACCCCCTAAGAATTCTTAATTATTACCCTTTATCATGTAACTATATTATTGATTATAGGATCATGGAAATTCCTACCTTATGTTAATATCTTTCTCAAGAATTTTAACAACTCATCCATTATTTGATTAATAGAAATCTTGTTGGTTAAAATCCCCAAGATTGCATTATTGATTTTTAAATGTTGCTATTAGGTTTGACCCTAATCCAGAGGGTTTATGTCAACCTATCTCTATGTTTACATGTAACTCCTTCCAATTATCATAGATCTATTCATATAAGAGGATTTCCCAATCTTAATCGTATGAAATTAAATTATACATTAATGTTTTAGATATATTAGAACAAGAATACAACATATAATTGAATCATAATAAATCAATCAATAAAATTGAATTAGATAAAAGATCAAATGATATTGTTATCACAACTTAAGGGTCATCCAACCTAGACGCTAAGGAAGTTTAGTTTCTAACCATAGAAAATAAAATCAATAACAAATATGTAAAAGACAAACTAGAAAACAAAGAAATCATAATTCTAAATCTCCCTTTTTCTTCTAATGAATATTCTTGCAAGTTTGGATTAGATAAAGCTCTTTATCAGATCTATTGACGTTATCTTCATGTTTTCCTCATCCCTTAATTAGAACTATCACCTCTCTAGGTGTCTTAAATCTCAAAAGTACTTAAAAACTTAGCTCTGTAATGTTTTGTCTCTGCTTATGTCCTTTTATAGGAAAAACTAGGGTTTTTGGGTTATACACAGGCATGTTAGTGATTATGTATCTCCAAAAGCACCTGAATTGTGATTTCATATGGGCACAGAGACTTACATAGGCAATATACATGGCCATATATATCAATATACACGAGTGTGTAACTCCGCACAACTAGAGCCAAAATTCTTAAATCTTCACACGTTTATAGAGACTCACACAGTCACTGTACATGGTCATGTATCTTCAGGTTACTTCAAATCTTTGTTCCATGTTATAATTTCATCTGAATTCCTCTCCTTTTGACCCATGAAGGCAATTATTGCCTATAAATGCACTTTAAGTGAATTAAGTACCAAATATACAATAAAACTAGTAAATATCAAGAAAAACTAATTAAATATGGATGTATAATTGTAGTCAAATAAGCATTTATCATAGCCATTAATGATGTTGAGTTAGGATAGGAGCTGACCGAAATGCTAGCTTCCTTGAATTCTTTAGAACTCACTCCATAAGATATGAACTTGCTTCCATACAATTACCTGAATCTTACCAGAGGTTGCTGCCTTTTGATGTGTAAGTACCTGATGTGGAGTTGAAACCACTACTCTATTATTTGAAATATGCATACTTAGAAGACAATCAAACTCTTCCAATGATTATTTAAGCGAAGTTGACTCTTAATCAGGAAGATAAATTTGTTTGCGTATTGAGGAAGCACAAGAAAGACATTGGGTGAGCAATTGTAGATATCATAGGAATAAGCCCTTTTTATGTGCATACATAGCATTTTGTTTGAGGAGGGCAATAAGTCAACTAGACAAGCACAACGTAGGCTAAATCCTCTAGTGATGGAAGTTACGAAAAATTAAGTACTAAAGCTTCTTGATAATAACATAATTTATCCTATTTACAATAGTAAATAGGTCAAGTCAAAGTAGGTTTTTCCAAAGAAATCTTGAATCATAATGGTAGATGGTGTGTTAGTCTCCACTTGAGTGTAAACTAGGTAGCGAGTTTGTTTTGATTATAGGAAGTTAAATATTGCAACTAGTAATGGCCACTTAAATATTGCAACTAGTAATAACCACTTTCCTCTTCCATTAATTAATTAAATGCTTGAAAGACTTGCTAGACATGATTATTACTATTTTCTATATGGCTTTTCAAATTGTTTTCAGATCCCTATTGCATTAGAAGATTAAGAAAGGATGACCTTCA
Source organism: Erythroxylum acuminatum (assembly GCA_026284645.1). Taxonomy (NCBI): domain Eukaryota; kingdom Viridiplantae; phylum Streptophyta; class Magnoliopsida; order Malpighiales; family Erythroxylaceae; genus Erythroxylum; species Erythroxylum acuminatum. The sequence continues at coordinate 14,044,112 of JANKOD010000004.1, read as the reverse complement.
TATGCTCATTTGATAAATTTGCTTACCGAAGGATGCCATTCAATTTGTTCAATATGCTCGTCACTTTCCAAAGGTGTTAGGTCATAACTGGGGTACGTCTATTGCTAGTTGAAAACTATTTCCAAACCCCCTCTTTGCCTAAGGCTTATCCCTAGCCATTAAGAATTTCTAGAAGATCCTAAGTTATGCTATTGTAGCATAGGATGTTGGGTGTGTTAAGAGCAACATAGTGAAGGTGCATGAACCTCAAGCATAGGATGTTGTGTGTTATGTACTCGAAGGTATAGATGTTGACAAATCTAAGATTGATCTCATTTATGCTTTGCCTTACCCCTCAAATGTGTGGAAAGTTCATTCTTTTCTTGACCATCCAAGTTCTTACTATAGGTTCATCAAGGATTTCTTAAATAGAGCATCTCCTTTATGCAAGTTCTTATAGCAAGATTTCCCTTTTGAGTTTGATGATAAGTGAAAGAGGAGTTTGGCAAACTTAATAAGCTCTTGACACCACCACCAGTGATTTAACCTTCTAATTGGAGCCTTCCCTTTAAGATTATATATGAAGCAAGTGATTATGCAATGGGGGTAGTTTTAGGATAATGAGAGGGAAAGGTTGCACATGTCATCATCTACGCTTTGAAAATTTTGAATTTAGCCCAATTGAATTATTCTAAAATTAAAAAAGAGTTTTTGCTTTTGTATTTGCTTTAGAAAAATTTTGGTCAGACTTGTTGGATGCAAAAGTTATTGTTTGCTTTTATTATGCAGCTTTGATGTACTTGCTCACTAAGAAATATGAAAACATGAGGTTAATCATATGGATTCTTCTTCTTCAGGAGTTTGATTTAGAAATAAAAGATAAGAAGGGGGCGGAGAATGTGGTTACTGATCACATCAACCATTTGGTCAGAGAGGAAGATGACGTCCTTTTGAGAAAAATTTCCAGATGAACAATTATTTTCTACCAATTTTACACCATCATGAAAGCTTTGCAATGCCCAAAAAATTTCACAAAATGGATGAAATTATATTTTTTTGTTCCTGCGTTCAGTATACTCATCAATGTGAACCAACAAGGACATTCAAGAGCTCCAATGGCATAAGGCAAGGAGATCCAACCTCACCATACATTTTTTCTATTGTTATGAAAGTGTGTAATAGAAATTTAAAAAGAATTATGGAAAGAACTAAGCATTTTAAGTTTCACTCTAAGTGTAGAAGATTGGGCATCACAAACCTCATATTTGTTGATGATCTGACAATCTTAACAGTAGTTTTTTTTTAAATTAAGTGATATATATATATGAATACTTTTGTAAATTAGGTCACTGTATAAAGTGACCTAATTTACAAAAGTATTGAAGACTAAACTTCATGATTACAAGGAGTTTAGAAAATCAACACATTAGCCATATTTCCTTCGTGTTTGTGGATAAGTCTTTTGTTATTTATCTAGCTACCATAGAGAGTCTACACTAGAGGTATATTTGATGGAAAAGTGTTTTTTTTTTGCTTCTCTCCTTCTTTTTGAAAATTCTGAAGTTTCTTTCTTGCCATATGTAATATACTATAGATGAAAGGCTGATATTGATTACTTTGCAGTTTGCTGTGTTTGCCATTTTGAGGCTTTCTATATAGTGAATCAATTCTCTTCAGAAGCTGGTTGTTTTCCAAATACTAAGTAATCTCTACATTTTGTTCCATATGTTTGATGTATGCTTGCATTTTACTGGCAGACGATCTTATGTTTCCTGATGGTGGAGGCAGAGTTCACACTCCAGTGAAGTTACGGGGAACTTCATCTTATCCTTCGTGGGTAGTCTTCCTATAAGCTGCATTCAAAGTATGACTCATATTTGAATTTAAGGTCAAAGATACAAACTCTCCTTAGTTTAATTTTTTTTTAAAAAAATTCCTTAATCTTAAAAATTTTCAAAAAAAAAAAACAATTGTCTAAAATTAGGAATTCCCTTACAATCACAAAATTTTGATGAAATAATTATTGTGGCCTATAAATTTTATCGCGAAAATTTAATAACATCAGGTCAATATCCCTTTTCAATTAATTATCAAATTAAATTCTTTTAGTTTTCTAAAAAAACTCATTTTTCTAGACTTTGGTTAAAAATAATAGCGAAACACATACAGTATAATCATCATATGTCAATTGAACCTAACTCTTAAACTCGAACCAAACGAATTAATCCAAGTCAAAATAATAGTTTAATATAATTATCTTAAATTATTAATTTAAGTTCAATTTAAATTATTTAAGTTTAAAAGGTGAGTTTAGTTTTGTTTACGCAATTAAGAGGTGAGTTTAGATACGATATTAATAACATTTAATTAGTTTATATATGATATTTATATTGTGTATATTTCATTAATATTTTTAATGGAAGTCTAATAAAATAAATTTTCTAAAAAACTAAAGTTTGCTTTCTGAAAATAAATTTGGATGAAGCTCTTTATTAGATCTATCGACGTTATCTTCATGTTTTACGAAATTTACCACTAACTCATTGGTATTTCTAGTTTCACCAAGTACTAGTTGGCATAGGTCGATGAGGTTTGAAATGAGCGTCTGTCTAATAAGTTAAAAGATTTTTTAATTAAAAAATAAGGTAGAAAGGGCCAGATGAGATCTCGCCGTCGAATGTTGATCTGACGGACAGACTTTGTCAAGTGAGAGGGCAAACCCTGAGGGCGGCCTCACAAAAGTGGAACTCGATTATCTCAAACAGAGCGCGAAGAATTGGCGGTGAGATTAAAATGTTCAAAATTTTGTGAGATTGAAAAGCCAAAACTTGAAAGAAAACACTCTATTGACTCTTCTTCCTTTGTAAGATCTGGGTAACAGAGTTGGATCCAAACCTCATGACTTCTCTTTCTTTCCTAAATTTTCTAAGGTTATCTTTCGTTAAATAGAACTGCCCTCTCTCTCTCTCTCTCTAAATCCCTGTTTGTAATATTTGAATTATCTCAGATGCTTGAAGAGTTGGGGAATTTGTTTCTTGTAGCCATTTGATTTTCCTTGCTTCCATTCAACTGCCCTTCCTCGAGCTATTGTATCATCTGCCAGAGCGGCGAGGCTGTATGGTGCTGGTCTACTATTGTTTCTTGGTATCCATTTCAATTAATAGGGTGACCAATATTACGGTAGTGTGAATGTGCTTTGAGATTTCCCCTTTTATGTTTCTTCTTTTGAAATTTTGCGTACCCAGTTGAGCTTTATTACGGGAGTTATAGAAAAATAGAATTGAGTTTTTAGTATCGGAAAGTCGGATATGTTGGTTGGTTTTTATTTTTCCGTGCATTTCTAGTTCTCCAAGCTCAAGCCAAGATTCTGGGCTTTTCTACACTTGAATTGAGGAGTTATGGTGAGAGAGCAAAAGGTTGAGTCCTTTTATGCTCGCATCCGTGAATCAGTATCAGCTTCCTCATTCTTTCCTCTGCTTATTTTACCCTCGACGTCTGATGTAGACTCTCTATGTGCTCTCAAAATTATTCTCCACATCCTTGAATCTGATTCAGTCCGTTATGCTTGCTATCCAGTTTCCTCTTTTCAAGAGATTTACAAATACACAGGCAATGATTTGTTTTCCTCATCAAATGAACCCATTTCGATACTCTTAATTAATTGGGGCTGCCAGCGTGACTTGCGGCGGTTGCTCAATTTAGGCCCTGGATTTCGTGTTTTTGTTGTTGACAGTCACCGTCCTATCCATTTGCACAACCTGAGTGAGCATAATGAGAATGTGATTGTGCTTTATACACATGATGATGAGAATCAAGCTGACTTGTCATATGATTTTGATATCTCTGCTCTGGCTAATGCGAGTGGTTTGAATAGTGATGATGAAGGTGGTGAAAGTGACGATAGTTATGAGGATGAAGATAGTGAAAGTGAGGCTGAGGATGGAGATGGATCGAGGAAGCGGAGGAGGGTTTCCAATGAGAAAGATGATGAACCAGTACACCTTTTCAAGAAATTGAAGAGGCAGTACTACCACATGGGCACGTTCCATGGAAAACCATCAGGGTGCTTGATGTATGAGTTGTCCCATCTGCTGAGGAAGAACACAAATGAGTTGCTTTGGTTGGCGTGTGTTTCACTAACGGATCAGTTTGTTCATGAGAGATTAACAGATGAAAGGTACCAAGCTGGTGTAATGGAGCTTGAGCAGCATATTAACAGTTCGGGCAATTTGGAGGCAGTTACTATGGTGACTCTCAAAGATGGGACAAAAATTCGGGCTCCAGAGTCATCAAGGATTGCCTATGAAGATGAACCAAGACTCATGCTGCTAAGGGAGTGGAATTTATTTGACTCCATGCTATGCTCTTCATACATTGCCACAAAATTGAAGACCTGGAGTGACAATGGGATGAAGAAACTTAAGCTTCTCCTTGCAAGAATGGGATTTGCACTTGTGGATTGTCAACAGAAATTTCAGTACATGAATCTTGAAGTGAAGCGAAAAATGAAAGGTGAGTTTGAAAGATTTCTACCAGAATATGGACTTACTGATTTTTACTACCGGAGTTTTCTGAGGCTACATGGGTATAGCACTAGGGTTTCTGCAGCAGATGTTGTATATGGGGTGACTGCCCTGCTCGAGTCATTTGTGAATTCTGATGCTTCTTGTGCTGCTAAGCAGTTCGGACTAGCCTATGATGCATTATCCTTAAACAAACTCGATAAGTTGAATGATGGAATGCAACAAGCAATCAAGTTACAGCGAGCAATTCTTAGACAAGGGAGTGCAGCAATAATGAAGAGTGGATCCATCAGGAGTGGAAGAAAGTTTAGGTGGGTAAAGCTTGAAGATTCAGTAGATACAAGGCTATTAGGTTATCCACAAGCTTTGACAAAATTCTGCTATTTTCTTATGGATGCCTTGAGAGAAAAGGGAGCTAGAGCAAAGCCTCTGCTTTGTGCTTGCTTATCTCAAGATCCCAACAAGATGTTAATAGTTGGGGTTTGTGGAAAGCCTCGCCTAGGAGCTGTTCAGGGTAACGCTTTTGGTATTGCATTTAGAAATGCAGCTGAGGAGATTGGAGCTGAGTTCTTTCATGAGTTGTTTGAGTCGTCATGGATAGTTTTAGACAAGGGAGCAGTTAATAACTTCATGATCCGATTAACTGAGAAGCTATGACCTTAGCTCCCCTCTTCCTGTTGTGCTACTTCTCCACAAAGGATAAAAGTCTGTTATGGTGTCTTTCTGATTAACTGAGATTAGCTGCTCATTTGGAATTTGGTCCTTTTTGAACCTTTTCCTGTTGCTCTACTTCTACACAAAGGACAAAAGTCTGTTATGGTGTGTTTTTATTTTTTTAACATGTCTGAGATGATTAATAAATTGAGATGTCGTATTTGAATGAGTTCTAGCAAAAAGGTTTTCTCTTTTAAGAGAACAGTTTTGGTTTGCTAATAACGGCTGCTGTTCCTGAGTAGTGTTAAGCGAGCACCAATTTTGTTCTTTTTAAAGGTAAGTGGTGTATGAATCCTTTTGATTCTTTTGGGGTATAGATGGCAGATGAACGCTGGAAAATTACCAAAAGGGTAAACCGCACAAAGATTTTACTGTTTTTTTTTTCAAAGAAATGCTTTGTAGTATGGATATAATTTCAAGAGTTTCGTTTGGTAAGGAATGAAGTTATTCAGTTATCCAGTTATTCTATAATATGTGACATTAGAAAATTGTGCATATGTATTACAGTTCAAAGTAGTTCTTTTATTTAAAAATTAGTAGAGCAAGAAAATTGTAAATTCCCATCTTTGAAACCATGTGATTTGAGTTGATAAGATTAATCCAATTTGGAAACCAATTATAAACTTCTTTTGCTGTCAACCGTCCTCAAGTGTACCAAACTTTATTACTCTTTTCGGCCTTAGCAAACTCTCCATTATACTTGCTGTTATAAAGGTCTTTCTAAGCGTCATCTTATTTAGATTTGTTAAAGTAAGACTTAGCTTTCCCATGTGATTGTTGACCAGTAATCTTTGTCTTTGAATGTCTTACGACTTTCGCAATGTTTAACTCTTATGCTCGCCAAAAACTACAGAAGCAATAGAATATTAAAGGCAACAATAAAGCAAGAAAGAAATACAGTAATAATGTCAATCTTTATTACTTCTTTCAAAGTATAGAAAAGATGCTCTCTCAATTTTATATCTCAATGTGTCAAGAGCAAGATTCATAAGCTATATATAGGCATCAAGGCTTGGGAAATAAGTTAGCATCCTAATAGAACTCAACTACTCAAAATCACGTCTTATCTTATCAAATTACATCATTACCCAATAAGATAACTTCTTCATCTAAATAGGACTTTATTTAATAAGGTCTATCTACATCCCAACTAACAAGATAAAAGATTACACATGATCTATCCCTATCCATGAAGATGTTCACTATCTTCAAACGATCCTCCTACGTGGTCTTTATCTTTAGAGCTATTGTTTATCCCCCGTGATCTTATCCATCACATTATCTACGATCTCCTTACAATCTTTATCCGTTGATAATGAGTCATCCAAGCCAAATCCAGTCATAGCACATTAGTCCGATCCAATGCTTACCCCTATCAAGTCTATTAGTCATGATCCGTTCATTTGAGTGCTTAGTCCATCAAGAACTTAGTTATAGCCATGTCAACTCATACAAGGTCTAAAACTCTACCAAAACTCGCTCCTTGCTTAATCTAACTTGCTAAGTCACCTTGGAGCTTTTGCATGCCACCGCTATGCGTGTGATCCAGCTAACCTTCCACCCAGGGTCCGTCTTCAACTAGCTGTGAAGTGCCTTCATATGCTAAGGAACTAAGAAACCACCCCCACCAGATAAATTCGATGCCCTCGTCGAACTAGTCTGAAGGTAAGCATTCACTTGATCCTCAAACTACCACAAAGTCGTATCTTTCTCCCACGTAGCTTTCGTGATCAACTTTCCCTTCTATTGGATTAAGAACTCGGTCTATCGGGTCTTCTTATGCTGCCCTATTGTTTAATGATCCAAGATCTTCTCTACTTGATCCTTGAACTAATTTGTCACAATCGATGGAACTCTCCTCACTTGACTCCTATTAGGATATGTTGTATCCTCATGGTAATATTTGAGAAAACTAACATGAAAAGTAGGGTATACGTTCAATCTCTCGAGCAACTTCAACCTGTATGCTACATTCCCCACTTTACTCAGCACTTTAAACGGTTCATCGTACTTTGGCACTAATCCACGATGCACTTGCTTGCTCGAGATCTTCTTCCAAATTTGTGGGGTAAGTTTTAATAATACCTTATCTCCCACGTCGAATTCTAACGGTTTCCTCTGTAAGTCTGTTTGCTTCTTCATCCGTCGACAAGCCTTTCGAAGACTATCACTCACCCCATCCATCAACTCATATTTCTCCATCGGGAACTTGTACGTAGTAGGATACTTGCCACTTGTCCTTTGTTGTTCAATCTCAAGTGGAGTATGAGGTTGCTGTCTTAGGACTATCTCAAAGGGACTCTTCTTCGTCGCAGAAGATTTGTACACTTTGTTTTTCATCCGATCTTTTATGTGTGTGACCTTTAGGTTCTCGGTTATTTTGGACACTTGAATTAACTCTTAATTCAAGCAAATCATGATGTCAATTTACCATAATATAAGTGGATTAACACATGAACTCTTTAATAGATAATTATCTGACCTATGAACCTTTCCATAGACAATTACCGTAAAATTCGTCCCTTCACCATTCTATACCTCACTTGGTTCGGAGTATAGGCTATGTGTCAACTCCTACTAGACTGACTATGTCATATCTAGTCCAAGTGATGTTAGTTTTTGTCCTGGGTTCTCATTACTCTATATGTCGTTGAAGACTCTCTTCATGACACATAACTACTCTGGCTAGAGACTCCTAAGTAATGACCTCGATAAGAGACCGTGGGTATCATCTCCTTCTATCAGGAGCGGTGAATCCTTTATTGGCTACCTAATTACCTTCGAATACTAATAGTTGTACCCAATCACCACCTTATGAGCAACCACGTGTTGAGGCAACAAGGAATGATGTCAAAGCATAGGATCAGTATCCAAGATCTCCTTGAGTACCTCAAGTCTAAGGATATTTGCACCATTGCTATGATGAGATTAATCATTGACATTTGATAGATCATCTATATGAAAATCTCATAGCGAGTCATCCGATATACTTACTACTCTTAGTAAGCATCTACATGTTAAGTTTAAACATCTCATGCTTACAGTTTGTGAGATCTACTGGTTGATCAAATCAAGAAGTATAACATGTGTTAATCTATCGGGATTAATAATGCCCTATCTTATTAATCCTATGACTAGGGATAATTTAGATACTAACATAATTGTACATGATAGGAATCTCTTTATAATGATCTCATTATAATTATGTTTTATCTTGTTAATCCTATGACTAGGGATAATTTAGATACTACCATAATTGCACACGATAGGAATATCATTATTATGATCTCATCATAATTTCCTTTTGCTATGTTTTGTATTATGGACTTCATTAAATCGATTTAAGATTGATATCAATTCATAAATAAATGAACATCAAATTAATAAAAAATTGCCTTTCGCTTTATTATTGACTGCGCGTCGTAACGCTAATCAAAATAAAATTACTAGACTACTACTGTAGAGTGGTGAGTCTAGGTCGATCCCACAAAGAGTGTGTGTAAAGTTTTTGAAATAAAAAAATAACCGGTGTTTACGAAAAAAGGGGGTTTTGAATTTTTCAAAGAAGAAAATTAAAATAAAATAAAACTAACTAATAAAAACTAATTAAAGAAAACATGCAATAAAATAATAAAAATGGGGAATTCGGTAGGGACCCGGTTCTTCGGTTCAATCTCGGCCTAAACCCTAAGCAAGTAAAT
>JANKOD010000004.1:14000307-14011665 GCA_026284645.1 Erythroxylum acuminatum | reverse complement strand
CATTGCTAGAATTTCAATATAATCCGTAATTGTTATGTTGAAATTCATGTGTAGCGACTAATGATTCGTAATCATTAAGGATAACATGACCTAGGTTAAATGACACATCGTATGTAGTTCTTGCCTTGGTTAATCGATTTTTCTAATTCGTAATGCTACTGCCTAATTAAATCTAGAGATCGTATCCTAGGTTGCTCGGTAGTTAGGTTTAATTAACGATCGTATCTTGATTAAACAAAACTTAAGGGAAAACTAAGGTTAATTATTAACCCACGATTAATAATTGCTATGAGAGGTTAAAGAATAACAAATTAATAAAATATGCTTAATTAGAGTGTAGGCCGAGATTGAACCAAAGAATCGGGTTCCTACCGAATTCTCCACATTTATCATTTTTGCATGTTTTCTTTAATTTGTTTTTATTAGTTAGTTTTATTTTTTTCTGTTTCCAAAAATCCAAACCCCCCCCCCCCTCAATTAGTGTAAACACCGGTTAATTTCATTTCTTAAACCTCACACACACTCTCTGTGGGATCGACCTAGGCTCACCACTGCTATAGTAGTAGTCTAGTTATTTTATTTTGACTAGTGTAACAATGCGCGGTAACTCTTTTCCACTCCTATAGTCTTATGTTGCTCTATTAAATTTTCTTTCATGCTGCACAGGCAGTTTTCCACACTTCTCTTGCAAAACTCCTTGGAGAGCTGACCCATTTGAACCTCTAGGTTGTGAATAGAAGAGGTATGATCTTTAGTTATTTGCTCAAACTTCCCTTCCAGTCTCTTCTGAGCCTCTTCCATGTTCATGAGCTTATCCATGATCTTGTCTAATTTAGAATCCCATGAACTAGACTCATCTTGCTAAAATTTGAATAGGTCTTGATGTCCTAAATGAGTCCTTACATTGTTAGACCAACAATAATTTGGGTGGTTCTGCCACCCCGAATTGTATGTGTTCCAATAAAAATGATGACTTCTCCAACCAAATTGTTCCTCATTGAAATCTGCAAGGGTTCTTTGATTCCTATAATGTATTTCCTCCATTTAACATTTTGGACTCCTCATAGTTGCCTAGTGACGTCCAAATTGAAGTGTCTTCTACTCTGCACCCAAATTTCTCCCCCCCCCCCCTTTTAATATCTTAATTCTTAGAATAAAAGAATTAAACTAATCCTACGCTCCTCGGTAATGAAACTTGATCCAAGGTATCGAGTCTTACAATTTATAACCTTTAATTACCGCAAAAGCACGGTCGTGAATTGTAGCAAATGAAGGGCTGATTCCACGAGAAGGGTGAACTAATCTAATCCTAGGTTATCTAAGGCTAGAAAATTACACAAATAAGGAAAATTGAGCAACACACAAGTCACAATGAAAATTACTCAAGAGAAATTACAAGTTATGAGAGAGGGGATTTTCCTATCATTAGTGGTAATATAGCCATTTATGCTTTATTGTGGAATCGGTTCTAGACTATCAAAGAGTCGATTACTCTCAAGTTATAATCGTTAAATCCTAAATCCTAAACCCTAATTGAATTATGGAGTTTGCAATCTCTCAATTAACAAAACACCCATAATTTTAATTAGATCTTAAGCCCTCTACTAAACTACCAGGACTCACACGGGATTTTTCTCTGCACAAAAGCCAATACGATTAATCACATGATCTATTGAATTGCCTAACTCTCGTTAATCCAATCCAATCATTTTTATTTGGTTCACCCTCTCAGTTTATTACCAAAATATGTAAATACTGTAATAAATCACAACACCCAATCAATAAAACACAAAAACGATATATTAGCATTAAATCAAAGTAAATCTTGCAGGAAGAGTTAGAACATCATCAATAATCCAAAATCCATCATCATATAATCCATTTCAATCTTATACATTGAATGAATAAAAATGAAAATAGAAAGGAGAAAAAACTTGGATCGAATAATCCGAGAAGACAGCAACGTCGAAAGACCCACTTATCTGGGAAGGCAGTAGCATTAGAAGACCCGCTTCTTCTTCCTCTTCTTCTTCTCTCTCTCTCCTTTTTCTCTCTCTTTGAAGCTTTCCAAATGTGGCAGAAAATGGAGCTCCCTTTTAGGGTTGCATCTCTTACCTTTATATATTCTTTCCAATTAAGATAACCTTAGGGTTTTTTCCAAGTCCGAAAGGTCCGAAAAGTCCCTCGAAAACTCAAGCCAGGAAAGCTGTCTACGTGTTCTGTTGCGCAGGCCACAATCATGGCCATGATTGTGGCCCCCTTGTTTGACTCTCTGTCACGATCGTGGCTGGCCCCTTGCATCCAATTCTGTCACGGTCGTGACTTATTGGACACCATCATGGCCCTAGTTCTAGGTCCGACCTTTCTCCGAATCTTCTCCATTCTTCAATACTTGCCCTGAAACACTAGCAAACTTATCAAGACACCTCAAATACACTACATTGAAGCTCAAAAGCATGCTCTAACTCATAAAGCACTCAAAACACAAATATTTGACAAAATAACACAATTTAACCTAAACACACACTAAACAATCAAATTAACAACTAAACACACACCAAACTACCCATTAAAACACGATGCAATCTACAACTGTTAGTCATGTATAAATACAAATGTGATTTGACATTGTTTGACATTGTTTATTAAGTAATAAGAATTACTTAATACTTAATTTTGAATGTTTATTTGGTATGACATATTTTTTTTATGAATCAAAGAGTATGATGGACAAATAAAAGATTAGCCTTCTCACACAAGCAATCAACTCTAGTCTTTGTGATAATTGGAGAAGAGGCAGGTGTTAAGTTTGTTATCAAAGTGATAATTGATATCTAAAGTAAGAAACTTATACCATGAATGCCGACTTAGATGATAAATCAAAAGAAAATTGGTCTGGAGTGATCATATGATCATCGTATCTATTTTAAGTTGCCAAATGAGAGTTCAAAAAGATAAAGTTAAGAGTAGATAAATGAACTCATATTACATATTAAGTATGTATGGATCATATCTATATGGCATTATATTTATAAAAAACATACACTCCAAATTAATAAGATTTAATACCGTAACATATGACTCTTACCATGTGTGCAAAATGAACATAATAAGAATTAATACAAGTCCTAAGATCTCAACGTACATTATGTGAGACCTTAGAAGTTAAGTGACCCTCATAATATACCCTTAGAATGCTCGTCTGATTCTTAAGGATTAAATTCAAGGTTTCCAACTTTAGAATTTACTAGAAGATTATGTTTGATACAATCTTATGGGACAATTCTATGAAAGCAAATTAAATTATATTCAAGAGAATTTAAAGCAAAGGAAGGGTCATTCTGATTGGTAACTCGCATGCAAAAAAAATCTATATTCAAAGGTAGCCATCAACTCTCAGTAAGAGAATTGAATACAATTACGACACGATAAAATAAATGAGATCAAAGAAGATTGAAATGCAAGATATGACCTAGGGTATAAAACATATAAAATATGCTTAAGGATCGATTCATTAATTGAGACATCATATATTCCTAGCAGATGTACGACTATCAGTGCTTGTGATATGCTAGTCACATGGGTGACTGGCCGAGTAAGAGAACATGTAAAAATTTTATTAACTAAACTCATCATGCGTGAGTTTAGGTGTGACATTTCAATTATTAACTATAACATAATTAGTTAACATCTTAACATTATCTATAACTACAAGACAATGTCCACTTAAAAGATTTTATGTTATTTTTTGAAATAATCAAATACACAAAAGATAATTTCCGGGTGAAGTAAAAGATTCTTCAAGAAATCCTTTTAACCTGTGAAAATAAGAAACTCATCCAAATGACAGTTTCAATGATGTATATCCAATCTTGTGAATTCCGTTTTAAATTTTTCTTATACCACTCATTGACAAGTACAGGAAACTATAACAAATATGGGTGTAGGGCGTGGAGAGAGAGAGAGGTATGAGCCTGTTGCCTTGATCCTCTTGCCTTGTCTCATCCTTAAAAAGACTAGTTTAAGAATAGGGGAGAGAGAGAGAGGAATGAGTCTCCTACATTCTCTTTGCCTTATGCTTAAAGAGTAGCTTTTGCCAAGTGAAAATGCAGCGTTACAAGTCTCATCTCAAACGATTGGTCATGGAAGCACCAGATCAGCGATATCCCAGTAGCTATAAACAAACTTGCACGTGTATCTCATCTATTTTAAAAAAACGTAGGTTAACCCCATTTCATTTTAAAATATTTTCTTAGACAATTATTGACTTTGCATATCGAAGATGACTGAGTGCGAAAGAAGAATGTGTTGAAAAGTCGGGGTGATTAGGACATGGGTGCCGGTGACTATCAGTGCCACCTAAGTAAGCGGCTGTTGTTTTTATTTTTTCGTTTTCAATCTACTGGCACTTTTCATCATCTACCACAGCCAACGTCAGAATTCATCGCTAATGTGAAGACAAAACGATGTTTGGTAGAGATCCTCAAAATTTTTAGAAAAGCTATGATTTACACAATATTAATCCTAAACAAAATTATTTCTTTTTGACAGATCGAATCAATTGGAAAAATATATATTCATTTAATAAAATATTTTTGAATAAAATTAACCATTAAAAGGTTATTGATTCCATAAATCAACTCTTATTAACAATTGATGAACCAATGGAACAGATAAAGAATCAGAGGTTGTTGGGTTTTCAATGGAAAAGCAATTAATGAACCAATGGAACTTAATAATAAGACACGTAGAAAACGCAGATAAAGAATCAGAGGTTGTTGTTTGGTTGCCTTATAGTTAATGGATACCAGGTTGAGCTCCAATGGATACCCGTTCCACGCACGTGAAGAGTACTGTCATTATTTTAAATAATCTACCTGCCCTTTCAACGTTTGTCTTGTATATATCATGGCTGTAAGCCAAAAAAAACAGAGACCAGCGAGTTACTTTCTTCAGTAAGCGCGGAGAAGGGTGCATTGAGCTTTGAACGCTGGCTTATGGAAAAAGTGAAGCCATTTGTGGTGGAGAAGGAGGAGGAGAAGCCATTTGTGGTGGAGGAGGAGGAGGAGGAGCTACCTCTTCACGGAAGGAAGTCTATCCGTACAACCACCGCCATATCCGCTGGAACTAATGCTGGGGCGCTCATCGTTTCTTTCAATGGAGACCGCTACGGGGAGATGGAGAGCAATCTCCAGAAAGATGGAGGTAAATTATCTCTTCTTCTTTTTTTTTCCCTTGCACCAACAAATAAACATTTTTTTCTATATATAAAAATTTGATGTATATATTATGAATGTAATTAACTAGTTAGAACTGTTGCATGAAAAGCCAAGCCCAATTTCATAATCGCTAGGATACAATATTATCAAACCCATGTTTTGAACATAACTTTCTGCTTCCTCAAAATTAAAATTTTTGGGGTCAGCTAAGTATTGCCAGAGATATATATTTTTGTTGGAAGTTTTCTATTTTAGTTTTAGCACACACAAAAATCTTGAACTTGAGAGGAACCAGTCCTCATTAAACAGTGCTATTATAATTAATGTTTATTTTATTAGCAATTCTTTCTAGTACTAAGTATGCAACCATTCCCATGTGCTTTCAATTAAGACCATGCGTATGTGACGCGAGCATTAATGTGACCAAAAATAAACTATATATAAAAGAAGTTGACCATGTCCATGTATTCAGATCTGTATCGTTTTTTATTGCTAAAACAACATTCATTGCGACTTCGTTTTCTGTGTTATGGGCAGTGGGGGGTTTCATTTGGTTTAGTGCTGATCTTGGGTATCCATTAAATATACTAAACTGCCTTGTGCGTTAATTTAAAAATATTTTTTAATCTCAGGGAGCCCCTCGATAGTAAAATATTTCTCATTTAAGGCATAACATGACAATTAACTCAGCTCAGACAACACATGTATGCTTCTTCCTCTCGTCCCTAATTTTCATTTCCTAGTATGGGTAAAAATACTGAAGATACGTTAATTTTGGCTATAAATCAATCTATGGTTTAGTGTGTTACAATCATTATTGGATATATCTTTTTCAAACTTAACTTGCTGAATTGGAGTTTGACTAATTATTAATAAAGCATACACATACATATATTTGAGAAACTAACCGCAGTTGCTTATCCTAGGAAGGAATGGGTATGGGACATGGAAAATGTACACTCTTCATTGCATTGCTATTTTTTCTTTTAACAAATTAATTGAGTGGAATTTTACTGAACAAGATTGATCACAAGCTGTCTAAGAAGTTAACGCTCCTTCAACTCCGGTTATGAAATTATCAGAAATCTGCTTATCCAAAGTTTACTTTTATTCTTCTCCATTATCTCTGGTGTTCAGTGTCAGATAGCTTTAAGCATTTCCACTCCAGGCTTCGTCTATGTTGAATGTTTTTGGTTCCAGGGAATGAACATTCGGATGAATTATTTGCATCTAAAAATCCAACTGTTGGTGATATCACAAACTCAGGGACTCAAAACCTACCAGCAATATCAAGCCTTCAAGTTCCATTTTCTGCCAAGCCCCATGAGAAATGGATTGAATATGCTACTCCTGACACTGGAACTTCACAAAATGGAAATAGTAGCCTCACCAAAGAGATTGGACGAGATGTGGCAGAAGTACATCTGGAAGAGGTGATTAAGAAGCCTAATACACGAGAATTCTACTGTCCTCATTGTAATACTTGCATACAAAAAGTTATGCTTCGTGATACCGAACAAGAACATACTTCTGCTCAATGTTTTGAGCAGATCAGATGCACATCTTGCTTCAGTTTTCTCGTCCCTGCAGGTACTGCATATTGCTTCTTTTTTCCTTCTTCTGCATGAAGTCTATGTTTCATATATGGCAATAGATTGATAGAATTTCAGCTTAAAAAGTCATGGGCATGGAAAGTTCTCTTTTTTTATTGATCCTGTTCATATAGAAATTAAACCAAGTCAAGAAATTTTAGGCCCTCTTATCTCCCTTTCAGCCCCGAATTCATGTTTGTTGGCCTGCAATGAGCACTAACTCTGCATTCAATAAATCATGAATGGAATTAATCATAAGATTGTTATTGCATGAGCATGACTATAGATTGGATTTGCACATAGGATACTGGTAAAATAATAAATAGTTGATTATGTTAAGTGGTTATTAAATCCTGTTGAATTTCTTCAACTGGAATGCTATTTGCCAGAGTTTTTGTTGTGTTCTATTCTTCAGTTCTTATTGCTATACATCATCTGCAATTTACCGTTCCTTTTTATACAATTAACAGGGCGTTGGCCATTCTCGAAGCCTATTGAAACAGGCATAATGGACTACTCGAAGCCTATTGAACCAGGCACAATGGACAACAAAGGTAGCACACTTCATGCCATAAGAAAATACTATTTTGGAATTTATTTAAGAGTTTATGTAACCAGGAAATTTCATGAACACAATTCTGTTGGACTGAACCTATACTATGGGTTCACCTCTGCATTACAGATGCAATTCAGTTTTCTAATGACAGTGATGGCCTTATCATTGACTAGGAGTTCTAGTTAATTTATTTTGATTCAAAATCTGTCATAATTTCAAATTACAACCTGGGGAAAAAAGTCTACAGAGAGTCCTCCTTTTTGGTTACCATATAAGTAAACAAGCATATGGGCATGCGAATACACGTAGAAGAAGTACCATAATGTTTTCCTATCACAGTTCCCTTACCAGTTTTGTGTTTGCATAAGAAACACGGGGGATGTTGAATTTTCAATAAAGTCTGTTATGCATCAAATTTCAGGTGTTCTCTCGCAAACTGAATTTATGTCCACAAGTATTCTGTAAATTTGTGAATATTGAGTGTGATTTCACAAGAAAGTTTTATTACTGACCATTGTAGTTGAATTAATTAAATTTAGTACTTGGTTACCCAAAATATTAAAAATTACACTTATTTTGGAAACTTTGATACCATTTTCCTTTTTTTTGACATTACTGATAATTTGATGAAAAAGTAATAAATGCTGATATGTTGAGTCCATACTCTTCTTGTTCTATCCCAAGTTTTGATTGGTTCTGCAGGTACACTAGATGTTGGGATTAACGAAGGATCACCACAGCAATCATCAACAACAACAACGATACCTCCATCAAGTGTAACAAAGCCTGACCAAAATGTGGCTACACCGCTAAGTCCAGCACAAGCTCCTGAAGTTGATTCTCCTTCGGTGTTTGACAAACCTTCACCCCCTGCTGCTTCTGGTGGAGCTTATCTGACTGTGCCCAAGGAGCCTGACATGAAATCAGACTCTACACAACCACCTGACCATATTGTAATTGTTGCAGAAAAACCTAAACCAGGTAATGTTTACATGTCTTGCAATGATACTGATCTTCAAATTGTAGAACACTTCCATTGGCACGCTAATGCAACATATTGTTTTAGCTAACATCATTTAGTGATTCTAGATACCAACTGACTTGGTCTTGGATATTTATCAAAGAGAGGTATGTTAATAGAAATACTACTTTGAAAATTGAATAAAGAGCAATGAAAAGTCCTCAGGGAAATGGGTGTGATTAAAGTCAAAAGTGTGTTCAGTTTTCAATTATATGCTTAGGATGCCTCCTTGTAAATTAAGGGTGTCATTTCTAGGACCACTCTCTCGTCTTTATACGAAAGTTATGGATAGAATATGTTGAACAATTGCGGACATTTTGTCCTCTTTTTTTTCTTTGATCCTAATTCTATTACCCTTTTAATGTCTTAAACTTCCATATATCCGTCTCATGGTTAATATCCTACAGAATGTGTTCCACCAATTTATTTGATTCAGAATTTTTGCCTGCAATATAGAAGAAGATGATCTAACTTAGCATTTGCGAACCAGGAACGTCTGAAGAAGAAACATCTCAGGCCAAACCAGCCCTACATGATCCAACGCAGCCAACAACTAGCACTGAATCCAGAAGTGACTACAAGGTGGAGATTGTAAAGAGCATCGTATATGGTGGTTTAATTGAATCCATTACAAGTTTAAGTGTTGTCACATCTGCTGCTAGTGCTGGTGCTACCCCATGTAAGTTTAGAATTAAATTTTTTTAATCTTTATGAATCATTTCATATATTGGACAATGCATGCTACAACTTGCAATTTTTCCCACATTCTAAAGTACTTAGATAACTTACTACTCCACATTTTTTAGTGAACCAAGTAATCTTACGGTCAATTTCTCAAGTGCCCTATTGTGGACACATTCCATTATTCAATAAAATCAACTCTAGTTACTTAAATTGTTGCCACAGAGAAAAGTAAAGTTTCAAAGGCAAATCATATGTATCATTCTACTTTTATGTGCAATAAGCCATTATAAATTTCCGATGGTCATGCTAACTTTGGCATTTTTTCTAAATGAATTTTGAAACAGACATCCACAACCCAGAAATTTAGAAATTAGGTTGTCGATAATTATGCAAGGTCTTTTGCATTTTAGCTTATAGACGACCTTAAATTACTTGCATATTGCTAAAAGCTACTGAACTACATATTACAATAATCAAGTAGCTGCTTTCAAGGACTATCAAGCCTTTGGTCTATTTTCACATTGTTTGACAATTCAATTAATAACCACTTTCCGATTGCAGTGAAGATTGTAGCTTTGGCACTTGCAAACCTGATTGGTGGACTTTTTGTCATGGGGCAAAATGTGAGCTTCTTTCCTTTACATTAGTTTCTAGTCTGGGGCCGTTACTTCAGTATGTTCAATGATGAGCTATAATACGAGTAAAATGCTCCCTGATGATTGAAAAACCACATGTTAGGTTGAGCTTCATCCTGAAAAATGTGTACTTTCGTTAGTGAATCAGAAAGTAGGAACATCCCATTTACCTAAATGATATTTGGAAAACATATGTTGTTGAATATTCAATTTATGCAAAATTGCAGCTTTGGGAATTGAGAAGTGATGAACCCGCAGAAACCTCTGGTACAAGAATTCCGCAAGTTGATCGCTACCATGTATTGTTGGGGAATAGAAATAATTTCGCAATTCACATTCCGGTTGCTGTGTTATCATACCTTGTCTTTGGCTTAATACCTCCTGTAGTATATGGTTTCTCGTTTCAGAAGAGCAATAACACAGATTTCAAGCTCTTGGCAGTTGCAGCAGCTTCTTTCATATGCATTACAATACTTGCCATAGGAAAGGCGGCTCACATCCAGAACCCACCGAAGTATGTCTACTTCAGAACTATCCTGCAGTATTTGCTCATTGGGGCCATGGCTTCAGGTATTTCATATGTAGCAGGAGACCTGGTCAAGAAGGTCATGGAAAAGTTTGGTTGGCTCAAGTCAGTAGCTGTCACTACGCCTCTTCCTGAAATGGATTCGGGGACGTTGGCATGGGCATCGTATTGATACTAACGCAGTGAAGTCCAGTTTCCTTTTTTTTTTCGAGAGTGCGTAGGTCTGAGGGTAAGGTGGTTATACATCAATACTGGGAGACCTCATCAATTCCAAATAATAAATTTCCTAAACAACTGAACTAAGGGTATAAGATGATGCTAAGGGAAAGTCTGATGTAGATTGTTACTATTATCTATGTTTTTTGATAATTACCTGTTAGACCATTTCGAGTTGTACTTTGATTTCTTAATTTACTTTAATTTTAGCCTCAATTAATTACTCATTCCTTCATTCTTTTCATAAAGTTAGACGTAGCTTACACCTTTTCTTATGGGATTGAATCTTACTCATCATTGTGCTAGTATAAATAATATGTCTATATGCCTGTGGTCTTATATTAAGACCGAAGAAACAATAAAGCACAAATCTTTAGTTGAACCTAAAGTCAATATTTCTTTTACCTTTTAAACTTAGGCCTATATTAAGTACTTGAGTACTAAGTACATGACCTAATTATATGAAAATGCCTAATTTAATACATTCTCTTCAGAACTAAAGGGTTCAAATAAAGTTTTATTCAATAATTTTTGAAAACATGATCCTAATTATTAAAGAGGATTAAGAGATTGAAAAGAATATTATGTTAATGATGAAATATAGTAAAAAATTTTAACAAACCAAGTTAATCAACAACATAATACAATGAAAGGAGAGCGCATGACTACGTTGGACCAATGTAATGAAATCTGTTCCGTACCGGCCGCAAGGTACTGTACCGTTCGGAAAACGGTACCCGGATTTTGTCTGTGGTACCGGCCAAAAATACCGGTCGGTACCGGCCAATTTCGGCTGTACCGACCGGTATTCAAAATACCGGTCAAATACTGTCCGGTACCGAAAATTTTAAAAAATTGGGGGACTTTTTTGCAAAATTTCCCTCCCTCCCTCATTTTTTTCAAAGTTTT
>JANKOD010000004.1:13974772-14000207 GCA_026284645.1 Erythroxylum acuminatum | reverse complement strand
GCGGATGGTGAGTTGAACAGTGAGCCATTACTTCTTTGAAGCTTCTTGATCTCCTTCCACTCATATGCATTGCCCAATCCTTCTAGGGCATACGCTAGATGATGAGGCTGAGATCTGAGTCGAGAAAAAGCGAAAAATCGGATTCAACACAGTTGGAGGAGGCTGAGTTATATTATATCCAAAAACATTTCAAAAAATTACCTTCTAATCACTTCATCCCTGTTTCGCAGCAATCTGTCTACTAGAGATGGCTCCATCGGAAGCTTCAATCCACTTTCTATGGCGGATTGGATCAATTGAGGGAAAACGACGTCGAACCCGATCGGATTACGCTGCTTCTCGTCCAAAGCTGCCCAGCTGTTGGTCTCTATAAACTCGAGACCTCTAGTGACGAGACGTTCACCAAGATTCCATTTGTTAAGAGCAAGAACACAGGAGAGTGTGGAGGATATAGAGTCCTTGAGTAGCAAGGGATGGCACTCCTCTGTAGACCATGAGCCGTCGGGAAGCTGATGCTTCATCACCCAATCTAAACATTCGGGAAATAACGGCTTTTCTATGGAACTAGGGACCATGGCCACCCATGCTGTGTCGTAGGGAGATACTGACACGTCCACATTCCTCAACATTTCTGACAATTTTGTCTTCATCATACTCTCTTCAGTTCCATTTATCTGAGTGTTTTGAACACACAGAAGTTTGAGGTTATGATCGTATATTACTGGAAATCAACAACTTCAAATAACAAACTTACTGATGTAGCAATCAAACTACGATCGAGTGATCTGGGGTCTAGCTGCTGCAACTGAGACGTCGCTTCTGTTGGGGCCGTTCCGGAAAGAAAATCAGATATAAGACACATAGACTGATTAACAGTAGGTAGTAGAAGATGATTAAGTTAGATGACTAACCAAAGGATGAAAAGTGGCGGGGCTTCCTTTGGCCATGGATTGTAGGAAGCTTGGGGACGATAGCACTGTTCGCAACCAACATGACTGCTGAGTGAATCTGAATGATGATGGGATTTGGTTGTGGGGGATTTCAATGGAAGGTGGGTATTTATAGACGATTTCATGTCTGCCAGTGATGAAGTGTAGAAAGAATTCAACGATAGAGCTTAAGACCGAAGATGGCTGTAGAAGTTTTGAGCACGTTTCGGACGCCAGGTGTTTGTCCGTACGCGGACTAAAAAATAGAAGAACTAATTGATAAAAACGTTTAGAAAAACAATTATTTTAACTATAAAATTGTGATTTTAGATAAAATGATATAAATTTTCACATTTATATATATTAAAATAATAATTACAAAATCCTAACTCTAAATTTAAATATTTTTAACAGAATCAGATAATCTGTTTTATTTTTAATATTCAAATTTATCTCATTCACGTATTATATAAGACTTGCATAAATATACAGATAATATAAATTGAAACAGCGGCTAAAACAGCAAAAGTACAAAAGCATATGAGCTGGTGGCTATTCATAATATCATTTTCGTCATTATCCGCTCATTTACTATGTTGGTCGTAAGAGATGAAAGAAGTCTAGGTTCAAGTATTCTTGACGAGCTTATGAGCTCGTCGTCGCCGTCTATAATGTCATTATCGGCTCGTTTATTATGTTTTTCGTAAGAGATGGAAGAATGACAAAACTAAGATCAAAGATGCCCATTGGAATTCCAGCTTATATGGCTTTCGGATAATATTGTGTGTATATATATATTAGTCCAACAAAATTTCATATGGTATCTCAACTTAGCTCTAACATCTGACTTATATTTAAATTAATAATTTAGATCATATTTAAAAGTTGATTCAAAGTAATATTAATTTGCATTTGATACTTATTATGCTTCTAATTTAATATTATTTTTAGTTAGTCATACTAATCCAACTAAACTTAAATTAAATTTCATTATGTAGACTTGAAGGTTTCATTCCCGCAAGCATCTTGAATTAAAAATTGATACTTATAACTAATCCTGTTGACCTTATCATTATTTTGCATTAAAAAAATATTATGGATGCTTTTTAAAACATCAATTTGCAGGCGTAAAAATGTAGTTAATAGTTAGACCTAAGTTTATGTGGATGGCATCATGGAACGCCATTTCTGACTACATATATATAATAACACATACAAAAAATGTAGAAAATGAAATTAGTTTGTATTAATTAAAAAGTATATACTAAAAGTATCAATGAATGACTCTAATTTGACAAATAAGTGAAATATGGTTAATTATAGGATCAAAATGATATTGTTTTGAATAAAAAATATTGATTTACTTAATTAATTCTTTAGTTATGAATTAATTAAGTATTTCATATATCGAGATACGTGCAAAACAATATTTGAATTTAATAATAACCTGGTCATAATTCAATTTAAGCCTCGCTAAAAAATAGACGTCAGTCTTTGCTTCAAAATAAAATAACTACAGTTTGCTAGAAGAATATATATTATATATTTTAAAACAATATTTCGTCGAAAATACTTACATTCAATCAGATATATATGAATATGTTATTTTTCTTCTTTGAATGAACTTATAAAGTAAGAATAAGAGACTATATATAATGAGAAAATTTAGTATTTATGTAAGGTAAGGCTCTCTAGATTTCTTGAAGGGGGTTTTACTAGGTGTATTTTATTATATCCTATATGTAGTTAAATATAATATTTTATATTATTATTTTCATTATTTTTTACAACAACCACAATTACTGTTTTTAAAACTAAACCTGTTGGTTCAATCAAAATAAATATGAACCGACCTGATTTCCGGTCTGATTTAAGTTAATAACTTTTTATAAGAAGACACCGACCAAAAATTGGCCGATTCTTGAAAGACCCGTCAAGCGGTTTGAAAATCTATCAAAATATGGGGTTCGCCAGCAAATTTTAGACACCAACCTATAAATGCTTTGAACTTGTATTAATTGCTTAAAAATACAACTAATGTCTCACAGTGTAAGGGAGTTCGTTAATTGAAATTGTTTTCTTACTTTTAGAACAAGTTAATGTTTAATTTAAGGAAGATCTTGCTGAACAAACTTTAGTAAAGTAGCATATTTGTATCACATATTTTCATCAATCAAATATTGTTAATTATATATATAAATAATTATAGTTATAATTATATAACAGCTTAAAAATTGTTTCTGACCAATTGATAATTAACTAATTATAATGTTCGCAAATATTTTTTATTTTTAAAGAACTAAAAAGTTTGAATGTGAATAGAAATGAGTAAATAAAATATTTTATCAATTTTAATTTTTTAATTTAAGGATTGCAAAAAATATTTTATATTATTATTTTTATGACTTCTTATAACAACCAAAACATTATTAAATGGTCCAATGTTCGAGTTCAAGTTATTAGGTGATGGTTAAAGTTAATCTACCTTGTATACACAAATTATGATTAATAATGATGTTGAATAAAAAATTATTTTTCACAATTATTATAATGGAGAAATACAAAATTAATTGACAAGATATTTTATTTTAAAAATTGGATATAATTATAAAACATGTTATTTTATTTAATTTTAGCTTGACAATTAACTTCTAAAGTTACTCCTTTGTAACTAAAAAGTCTCGGGTTTAAGTCACAGAAACAATTTTTTTTGTACATTACAAAGAGAAAGTTGCGTACAATTGTTAATCATCTTGCAAAACGAGAAATCTTGGCAACCCTTTTAATTAACTTCAAATATGTTTAAACAATTTAATGTTTCTTCTAAACCCAAAATTATGTTTACTAAAAATATTTTATTTAATTTAAGGAAGATCTTATTCAACGACTTTTAGTAAAGTAGCATATTTGCATCAATTAAATATTATTTGATTATTTGTCTCCACTTACATAAATACACATGTTTTTTTGTTTCTTACACTCATTTTTATATAAACTTTTATTTATATAGAAAAAAACATGAAGAAGACATTAAGATGGTAATGCATGAGGTAGGTTTATATAAGACGTGTTAAAATTTATTAATTGATGGTAAGAAATAATTAATATTTTTTTTACTTTTTAATATAAATGACTCATGACAGAAAGGCAGGAGGCGTTTTTGAAGTGTAAATGGCTGCGGTTATTTCTTTCTGCGACAGTTCCATTTTTTTATTGGGTCAAAGTCTTTTTTAGCATTACAAATTGGTGATAATTATTATATTTAGATAATTATTATATATAGAAATAATTAAAATATAATAAAGATATATATAAAATAAAATGAATAATTGTCATTATTATTTATTATTAAGATTTATGAAAGCATGGTTGATGTAAACAGTAAACTAGTAAAGTATACAGTGCAATTGTATAATATACCAATATGGACTATTTTGCAATTTTTAAAAATTTTAGAAACTATTTCATAAATTTAAAAAATTTCCCGAAACGGTACCCGGTACTGACCGGTATCGGTACAGTTTTGTTCCAGAACCCAATCCGGTACCGAGCCCGGTACGGTATTCATAACATTATGTTGGACTTTGCAAAACCATCATTAAAAGGGTTGTAGTCTAGTATAGCGAGATTGAAAATCACTTTGACAAACTTTGAGATTAAATCAAACATTATCTAGATGTTACAGTAATTTGTTAAATTTGATGAATTTCTAGATGAGAATCCCAATACACATATTGCTAACTTCTTGGAGATATGTGACACTTTCAAAATTAATGAAGTAACTGAAGAGGTGATTATGTTGAGGATTTTTCAGTTCTTATTATGAGATCAAGCAAAGTTGTGGTTGAAGTCACTATTTATGAATTCAATCATTACAAAGGTCAACTTGGCCAAAAAGTTCTTAGCCCACCAAATAAAACTTTTAAATTGAGGAATGATGTCTATGCCTCTAAGTAGTTGGACAATGAGACATTTTATGAGTCATAGGAAAGGTATAAAGATTTGGTCAAGAGTTGTCCACACCATGGGTTACCAAAATGGTTGCAATTTCAAACCTTTTACAATGTTCTAAACTATTCAACTAAGCATATGGTTGATGTAACAATTGGGGCAACTCTAAATAATAGGACTTTAAAACTGCCTTAGAGCTAATTAAAAAATGACTATGAACAAATATTGATGGTAGATAATATTGGTAGCTTAGGTAGAGGCACTTATAAAGGAAGTTGATATCCTAAGTAGACTAGTGTAACCAACTCAAGTATTATGTTATAAGTTACGTGGGTGATGGCATAACGGTACTAAATGTCAAGTCAACAATCCTTTTTTCAAGTTAATAAAGCATGTGAAATACTTGAGGAACTATCCACAATAATGAAATTACCCTTATAATCTAGAATGAAGAAATTATCCTAACTTCAGTAGGAGCAACCAAATAGGAGGTGTAAGGTAGAGACAAAACAACCCCATGGATTCCTACAAAGATGCCTAGCTTAATAAGATGATGAATCGATTGGAAGTTACTAATCGAGAAGCTACATATAACTTTTAAGTGGTTTGAAAGATTAAAGCATAAGTTGGATCAATAAGCTAATTTGAATAGTTGGATAATTTCATAAATTTAAGGGGGTAGGGATCTTTGCCTAACAAGATTGAGGTGAACCTGAAGAAGAAATCTTTGTCCATCAATAAAAATAGTGGCAAAATCCTAATGAAGGAAGAGGAGAAGATGGAAGTCAAAAGAGACGAGGACGTGTTTTATTCTACAGATGAGAAATATCCTTCTTTGTTTAAATATGATTTATATTATTTAATTGACACTGTAATACTAACTATATAATTCTTTTTAGGAATTAATCAAGTAAGTTGCACCAGACTTTTGTGCTATATAGAAGATAACCAAATGTTATAGAAGAACATGAAGGCATAGACAAGAGAAGGCTCAATAATCAATTGAAGAAGGCCTTCATATGTTACCTATACAACTCCTTTAACGAGGGGCTACACATTAGTTTCCCTATATTCTAATCAATACTAAGGAAAGTTTCTAGCTAAATAACTCTAATAAAACATTTGTCAGGAGGTAACCCAACCAAAATTTCAAGAAAGTTTAATTTCAGTTACTTCTAGTTACAAATAATTATTTGGATTTGGATTTAGTTATAATTGTTTTAACATTATTTTTATATTATTTTAAACCATAATCATCGCTGAAAATTTTTAAAATGTTAATAGATGTTTGTGTTTTTCTTTTCTTGTAATTTCTTTTATAGGTGAAAGGAAAGGCTATCATCAATTGGATAGTCAATAAAACTATGGATGGCTTACAAAAAAAAAGTCAAAATTATAGTTCAGAAAATTACACAACTTTGGACAAACTCATGTTTCAAACCATATTTTAGGATGGTACAGGCACACCCTAGCGACACGACCATATTTTCTTAGACAATCCTAAAACCAAGTTAGTTTTAAAATTTTAGTGTGTAACACAACCTACCTCCAAATGTTTAGACCCTATGATATTCTTATTGTTATTAGTAAATAACGCTATAGAATGATTATCACAATGCAACCATATAGGTCAAACAACTAAATCAACCATAGATAGTTCATAAATCAAAAATTTTAACTAAGCTACCTATGAAGTATCCCTATAATATGCAACAAACTCTACGTGAATAGGAAAAAAGTCCCCAATATTTATTTGACACTTTTCCACGAAATAGCACAATTTACTAATATAAAGATATAACTTAATAAAGGCTGTCTATCATTTGAACATGTAACAAAGTCAAAATTTATGTACCTAATAAGATCTAATTTCTTAACCTTCTTGTATATCAGATATAATCCTTTGTTCCTTAGAGATATCTCAAAATTCTTTTAACTATATTCTCGTTTTTTAAACCTAGTTTAGATAAATATATTCCCAATGATCAAACAACAAATGCAATGCTAATCCAGTGTGGACTTAAGCATATATAATAATGTCAACTACACTAGAATAAGAAACATTATTCATGATCTCTTTTTCAATTCCAGTATGTGAACATTGTGTCAATGTGAAGCTCTCTTTATGAGAGATCGATTTTAGATGAGATTTTTAATTTTTTTATATAAAACCTTTGCAACTCATGCTTAATGTATGCTCTTTGAGAGAGACTTAATAAATGAATTTGAATACTAAGGACTAAAAATGCTTTACCAAGATCCTTCTTGTTAAAATGCTTACCTAATGGGTGCTTAACCTTATGCAAAATGACCAAGTTATTTAATGCAAGCAAGTGACCTTATGCAATATGGACAAGTTATTTAATCCAAGCAAGATATAATATAAAATTAGAAAAAAGATCTTTGATTATGATGCGTATATCTGATCAAAATTATGCTAATAATCATAAGCCTAATCAAAATTATGCTAATAATAATATGACAAGTGCATCTATCGTTCTTATGGTATAACCCAATGAATATGATTGTTGATCCTATGACAATTATAAGTACTAATATTAAATGTCTTTATATTATCTAACCTAGTAAAATGAATGATTGATTTTAAAGATAAAATTAATTGAATTAGAAGTTTGAATATAGAGTAACTAATTAAAGCAATAGATAAGGATAAAGAAATCAAAAGATTTATGTACTGTTACCTCTAAGATTTCATACAACTCTTATTATTTATGTCATAATCTATTCATAAATATTACTTTTAATCCCTTTTTATGAAATCCAAAATTGAATCAAAATTCTTTCCTAAGAATAACTATGAATCATTTATAAGATAACTCGAGTCTTTCATTAAATCAAAGAATTAATCTTAAAAAATAGCTATAGGATTCATTCCATTTAGATATATTCCAATTTTGCTCAAGCTAAGATAAAAGAAGCTAATAACAACCAAGAAAGAAAACAAGATTGGAAAAATCATCCTCATAGATGCTTTAAATCTTGATGTTCATTATTGAATCCTAATGGGATTCCCTTCTTTGTTTTTAAAGTTGCTCCTTTCTTGTCCCGAGACACTCTAGTTCATCTCCTTTTGTCTGCTCCTTAATGATTCCCCTATTTAATTTCAAAGGCCCCCTTTTATTCTCACAAAACCCTAAAAGTTCAACATATCTTGTCTAACACTAATCCAATATTGATACATGTTGGTCCTATGTTTTTCAACTATAGAAAATCCTAATCCACATAAAAATTACTACTAATAAGAGTCACCAAACTGGATTGTATTGGCTTAGTAACTCCTTAATCGTAAATATGAGGGTTAATCTTGGGAACACGGGTCTAAAGGCTATGAACAAGAGTTCATGCTTGGGAATTATTATTTATATGGCAACTTCTCAAAGTACATATTGGACAATTAGCATATGTGGGAAAAATATGGGACCATGTTTTACCTGTTTTCTAAATAGGTCCATGTTCGCTCGTATTCATCCAAATTTATGCTAAAACTTCTCCAACTTGACTTTAACTTGCTTGAATTTATTCATTCTTCATTAATGAGAAAAAATAAGACTTGAAAACAAAATATAAGCCACATAAAGTACCAAATCTTATAGAAATAATCCAAACATAAGGAAAACTACTCTTAAAATCATGTTAAGAACATAAGCTAATTAGCACTTATCGATTTCCCCTACACTTAAACATTTATTTATACCTAAGCGAATCAATTTCATCACTATTAAATTAAATGGGTAGAACCCCTAGAAAGAATTTATTGAATCAATTGCATCAATCAAGATTCTCTGTTGTTTATTTAATTGCAAAGTTCATGAAATTTTTAAGTATTTAGCTACTTACATCACAACATAAATAAATTCAATTCAACTTCATAACCCTTTAAAGTTTAAATCAATCCAAAAAATTCAACCTAATATATAGTGTGAACATATATGAGAGAGATGCTTAAACTTTCAAACATTTTCATAACCTTAATTGAAAGAAAAGCAAAAGACTGACTTTAAAATAACACAAGAGTAATTAAAGGCTTATTTGAAAAGTCACCTAATCTTTTGACACGAGAGTAAACATTTTGTCATGAATACTCTTAATTACTCAATTATGTCATCATTTTAAATGGAAACTAATAGTAATCTTTAACTTCAACCTTTTACTTAGTCTCAAGCCAACAAAGTCATCATCATCATCATCATCACACCCAATCTAAAATCCCGCAATGAAACGGGATCTGGGGAGGTCTGGTAGTATGCAGCCTTACCCCTACGCAGTAAAGAGACTGTTTTCGGTAGACCCACATACAAATGAGACAATTTAAGAGTGATGCATGTGACAGAGAAAATAGGGAAAACTAGCATGGTAAATTATTAAGTAAATAAAAATTACAATACATACTTAAATAGATGAAAAAAACACATAACAGGGTATACCTGCTGGCTTCCAAATCTGTGAGTGTTTGAAAAGCTGCAAAGTCTTACTCTACTTGTCTCCAGTTAGGATAGGCTTCCTTGCTCAGAGACCCTAAAGGTATGACAATCCTACTGTCCCCACACACCTGTCCCAAGAAGCCAATATAAATGTCCGTGAGCCTTGTCCAAGAATTACACTCAGAAAAGGGAGAACGAACGAAGAATTGGACTTCCTGTGCGATAATCTACTTATTGCGAACAACATCTCCTCATGACTACTATACTATTTTGGTGAACGCTAAAGGTTACTCCTTTACCCTTATCCGATCACGCCATACTTTTCTATTTTTAGCCACTACCTCAGTAAGGACCAACGCGGACAAATCCTTCTTGATCACTCTCCTCCAATTCTTGTAAGGCCTCCCTTTTCTCCTTTTGTATTCACTAAGAGTTATGCTCACACAGCTTCGTATTGGAGCATTAGAAGGCCTCCTACACACATGTCCAAACCACCTAAACCTAGACTCTCTCAACTTGTCGGCAAAACTAGCTACCTGTAGTCTATCTCTCACCTCACGGTTTCGGACCTTATCTCTCTTGGTAATGTCACACATCTACCGAAGCATACGCATTTCTGCTACTAACAACTATCTTGTATGTCTACGTTTGGCAGGCCAACACTCTGCTCCATATAACATGGTTGGATGGATCACTGTTTTATAAAACTTCCCCTTGAGTTTTAAAGGAATTTTTTTGTCGCATAAAACCCCTGATGCACTTCTCCATCGGACCCATCCAGATCTAATACGATGTATTATATCGGCATCGATATTACCATCACTCTGAATGATGGACCCGAGATATTTAAAGCTCATTTTTTGTGATATGGTGTCCTCACCAATTGCTACCACTGCCTCCTGTGCTATCTGGTTTCCCAAAAATTTGCATTCTAAATATTCCGTCTTAGTCCTACTCATCCTAAACCCTTTCGATTCTAACGTATCTCTCCAATATTTTAACTTGGAATTGACCCCCTTCTTGGTCTCATCCACTAGGACAATATTGTCAGCAAATAGCATACACCAAGGTACCTATCCTTGAATATACTTGGTAAGTTCATCAAGCACTAGTGTGAACAACAAAGGCCTTCAAGCAGATCCTTGATATAATCCAACACTAATAGGAATTTATTTAATTATCAGTTATTCATATATTTTATGCTTTTCCTTTTTCCATAAGATACTAAAATCCTAAAAATAATACCCTTCTAGCTCAATTGCGTATCCAAATTATATAAAAGTTTTCTTAGTGCAAATTAAGTATCTATTTTCAAAATTAATATAGTAAATGAAAATTAACTTCATTATCAATGCTTATGACTATTTGCCTAAATGAATCAAATCACAATAATAACCACACTTATAATGAATCTCTCAATAAATTTTTTTCAATTTTAAAAAATTTTCTCATAATTATCCCTATTAAGCTAATTATAAAAATTGATAAGTTTAAGTAGTTAATTCCTCCCCTCAGACTTGATTTGTACATTATTCATTACAATGGATGTATGTTTTGGCAACATTTTAATTGGCGACGATTTTATAATGTACAAATCGTCGTAATAAGTCTGACATTTTTGCGACATTATTGAAAACCATCAGTAAATGAATATATTTTACGACGGTTATAGAAAATTGTCGCAATAGGAGCAAGTTTTTACAACGATTAAAAAATTTTGTTGCCAATATGACAACTTTTGTGACGAATATGAATATTGTCATAAGTAGTCACAGAAAATCTATACATTTGACGTCAATTATCCTTAATCATCGCAAATGGCGCCAACAAGTAACAACGAAAAAAAATTTTGTTGCCAATATTTTTTTGTTTTGAGACGATTATCTAAATTGTCGCACAAAGTTCCAATAAATGAATATATTTTGCCACAATTGTTGAGAAGCGTCGCAGAAGGTGCGTCATTTTGTGTCCATTTTGTAAATTGTAGCAAATATGTTAGCATTTGGCGACGATTATGTAAGACGTTGCTAGAGGTTGAGAATTTGGCGAAAAATTGTTAATTATCGCCAAAATTTGATTTTAAATATTTTCGTAATTTGTTAGGAGAATGTTGATGAATTTTTGTATATGATAGTATTCTTAAAATTAATAATATTTGAAAGATAGTTTATTAATGCTAAGTGTACTTAGTAATCCTAGTTAAGGTTAATTATAATTGACATTTATATAATCGTAGTTAAGCTATCTTTTGTTGTCAAGTTATTTTCAATGTTTTAAATATATTGTTGAAAAACACATGGTCAGTTATTTTAATTTTGAAAAACTAAATATATTTTGGACATAGAAAGATAATGATACCTAAAATTTTAATTTTAATTGAATAAAAATATCATAATTTCAAGTTAACAAGTATTCTTAATCATTAATATTTATTAATAATAAAATAATAATTTATAAAAATATTGGAAATGGTAGCAATATAATATAATGATATATGGTAAGTAGTACAAGATTTTAATTAGAAGTTTAACAATTCTTACAGTTATACAACAACAACACCTAGTATGAATCTCATTGATTCGCGGGATTTGGGGTGATCCAATAGTATGCAGCCTTACCCTTACGTATTATTGGATTCCAAGTGATATGAGAGTCAATAAAGGTAACTTATGTTTGGATTTCCAAGAAGGGTCATTGCATGTTCAAAGATATCAATTGAAAAAATTCTAAGATCTTCTCTCAAGTGTTGGGTTATTGACACCCTCTTCCAACAACTTCTTGGTTGTAACTAAACTAGCAAAAGATACAGTGAACGAATCCCCAGATGTAGGATAGGTCACTAAATGAGATCAACTGCCAATATGATGCATTTCACCTAAGACATAATCAGTATAGAACTTAGATAGCTAGTTTAGTCAAACCGTATGACGAACCCAAATTGGAACACATGCATACCTAATTAAACAGACATAGTAATTAGAATTAACGATTTTTCTAAAGCAACCAATTTCCCTGATCCTTTACAAACCATCATGACATCGCCACCACCTTCATTTCCATCTATGTTCTCTTAAAGATTCAAGGAAGCTTATCACAACATATAGTATATATAATCAAATGTTCATATATATAATAGCTACATAACAGGAAGTGAGATCCAGATAATAAAAAAACTGAGGTAGTTCGGATGATACCAAAAACCTTAAAGACGAAGATCAGTTATGGAAGGCAAGCGGTTATTAGTGTATGACATAACAGGAAGTGAGATCCAGATAATAAAGAAAGTGAGGTAGTTCGGATGATACCAAAAAACTTAAAGACGAAGATCAACTATGGAAGGCAAGCGGTTATTAGTGTATGAAGAGGGTATTTGCTTTACATTGATTTTTTCTTCATTAGGGACAATTTTACCACATTCCTCCCAGCAAAACTCATTTCCACCATCGAAAACTAATCACCTTGTCAACATTCCTTGATGAATTAATGTTAAGAGTTATATTTTGAAAAGTCAATTTAGCATAAAATTTATTATGTTCAATTAAATTCTCGATCATAAGTCAAAGTACTACAGTTTAGTAGTTATACATCTTCAATATGCCTATTAAGATGAAAGTTACCTTTATTAAAATGAAAGTTATCCATTTACCCTTTATATCGTATCTAAATTTTAGAATTTAAAGTTGAGTACATATGACCATGTTCTTCATATACAGAAATATATTATTTTCTATATAAGGTTATATTACTATTATAATAAAAGTGTGAAATTTTCAATATGACCATGTGG
Organism: Erythroxylum acuminatum; assembly: GCA_026284645.1. Classification (NCBI taxonomy): domain Eukaryota; kingdom Viridiplantae; phylum Streptophyta; class Magnoliopsida; order Malpighiales; family Erythroxylaceae; genus Erythroxylum; species Erythroxylum acuminatum. Next base: position 13,987,098 of record JANKOD010000004.1, on the reverse strand, counting down.
TTTATACTATAAAAGACTATTTTTCCCTAAAAACAAAAAGAGTTAAATACTTTCACAGACCTTTCATCAAATAGTTAGCAGGCTTTCCTCAAAGAAGCATTGAAGGTAGCAAAAAATTCAACCCGTATATAACCAACAAAGGAAGAAAATAAATTATCTTCCAAACACAAACACAAACAAAACCCATACAATCAACTTAGAAGCCAAAATTGTGGGGTTATTGTTATAGGATGTCATGACGACGACTTTATTAAATTCTACAGTGTCATCTCTGAAATATTATAGTTACACTACATCAAGAATAAGAAGTTTGTTCTATTTAAGTGCAAATGGTTTAATCTTACTGACATGAAAGTGAACGAGAATATTACTAGCATCAATGCTAGTAAGACATGGTATGATAATGATCCTTTTGTCCTAGCAAGTCAAGTGAAGCAAGTTTTCTATCTCAACGATACTGCATTGGGTAGCAATCAAAAGGTTGTTCAAAAGTTTCAACATCGAAATCCCTTCAATTTTTGTGAAAGGGATAATGGTCAAATGAGTAAAGATAGAGATGAAGTATATCAAGAAATTGAATCGGAGTTGAATAATGAAGCTATTCAAATAGATGATGCGGATATATCATCATTCTATAGGAGAAATGTTGATCCTAATATAGTACAAGTAGATGAAGTACAAGCCAATCTTATTATAGAAAGAGATTAAGACTATACTCAGGATAAATTAAATGACAGTCATTTTCATTTGTTCGAATATATTAGCGATAAACAATCCAATGATAATTTAATTAATGATGATGATTTTTGAAATCTTGATCTTGATGATTGAAGGTAAACAAATTGTTTATATTGTTTGAAATGTTATGTTGATGTTTGGGTTATGTTAATCCGTATTGTTGATATTTTAGTTACGTTAATACCTATTATTGATGTTTTACTTATGTTTATGCAGAATGTTGGTATTTGACTTACGTTTATGCAAATGTTGTTCTTTTAGTTATGATTATGTGGAATGTTGGTGTTTGAGTTATGTACGCAAATTGTTGGTGTTTGAGATATGTTATGCGAAATATTGGTGTGCGTTTTATGTTATGCAAAATGTTAGTGTGTGTTTGAGTTATGTTTTTGCATAATGTTGGTGTTTAAGTTATGTTTATACGGAATGTTGGTGCTTGAATTATATCCAGCTAAGAATGTCAATGGGTTGGGTCAGGTCGGGTCGGAATGTTGGTGTTTGAATTATATCCAACTAGGAATGTCAATGACCACTAGCTAGGTGGTCTATGGCCTAATGGGCTGAGATAGGTCAGCTTGGTCTGGATCGATCAAGGGTTGATCGGTTCGAGGCCTGGCCTATGGCTCCATGTGTCACGGGCGTGTCGGGCCAGCCCGGCCCACCTTATATTTTTTAAAGAAAAAACATAAAAAATGACATCGTTTTGTCATTTTAAAAGTAATGGTCGGGCCACGGGTTAGGCTGGGAGACTCATGGCCCGGTAGGGCTAACCACTTTTGGCTCGTGGCTACCAAAATCGGGTCAAGCCAGGCCAAAATTAACATCCCTATATCCATCATAATGTTGACGTGTGTTTGAGTTTTGTTATGCAGAATGTCAGTGTGTGTTTTGAGTTATATTTATGTGGAATGTTGGCTTGTCTTTGAGTTATGTTTGTGCGGAATATTGGTGTTTGGGTTATGTATGCGGAATGTTGGTGTTTGAGTTATGTTATGTAGAAATGTTGGTGTGTGTTTGAGTTATATTTATGCAGAATGTTCTTTTTTGACTTATGTTTTTTACGGAATGTTGATATTTGACTTATATTTATGTGCAGTGACGGAGCCAGGAATATAAGATAGGAGGGTCCAAATATTTAATTTTTTAAATTTTGGGGGGCCCAGTGTACCAATAAGCTCTAAATAACTCTGTCCTTATATATATATATATTAATTAAAAATCAAAATATTTAATTTTTATAAATTTTGGGGAGCCCCAGCTAGCTACGTCCCTGTTTATGTGAAATGTTCATGTTTGACTTATATAAATGTGGAATGTTGATGTTTGACTTATGATTATGTGTAATGTTGATATTTCATTTATAGATATTCAATATAATGGCACTTGGTAGAAACAAGGAAAAGAAAGTAACAACTACCAAAATTGATCTGACCCCGCAATAACTAGATCAATCTGACCCTATCAAATAACAACCACCGAGTTCATCCACCGGTGAAGCCGATTAGCAACAACCTTAATCTAACTCAACTAGTTTTAAGGGATCTTTAGGTTTGTTAATCTTTACCACCTATAATTAGACTTATGCTCAAATATATGTTTACATGTTTAATGTGTTTTTTCTTATCATGATTTTTTTGTTGTAAGGTTTTAATACCAACATAAGAAAAAAGTGGTAGAGGTATCATTAAAGGTTCTGAGTTGTAATGCATGAATGTTGCAATAAACAACAAGTTGCCTATCCATATTGACCCCAGGCAACGTCGTCCTGTTGACAAGATCCAATTGGCAAAATTATTCAATGAGCTAGGAGTGGTTGTCAGGAATGAATTGTCTTACCTCTAGCATGTCAAGTAGTTGAAGGAAGAAAACTTGCTATAGAATTCTTTGAATAAAGTTTCGGTAATTTTTCAATTTATTTAATTATATGAAATTTTGTTTTACTTATTTAAAGATTAATTTAACTTATACGTGTTGTACACAGATGAAGCTTAATATCGTCGATATTGAGAACTATGAAGTTTCAAGCTATGTGAGTTCACTATTGAAACAAAGGGTGAAAGATCATCGTTATCAACTCTATAAATACTACAAATCTTTTCCTTCGGATAAGGAGGCAAGGAGACATGTTTCCGAACGGGTGACTCCAAAAAATTGGAGTGAAATGTGTGATTATTGGGCCTCTGCCAAGGTTAAGGTTTGTCTTCTTTCTTTTCACATTTGATTCCATTAATTTTGTTACACAATTTAATAACTATTTATTTTCTTTATTTAGGAAAAATGTGAGAAAGTAAAAGTTAACAAAGGAAAAAATAAAAGCTCCTCATAACACCGACTCCAAATCATTTGTTGCCACACTTTGTAAGTTATTTGTTTAGAAGTTATTATTATATCAGTAAATACAATATTATCTATTGCGTTTCACTTTTTTCAAAAAACAGAGTCAAAATCATCTACATAGAGAAGAGTGTGATAGGATCACACTCTACAAACTAACACACTACAAGGAAGGTGAAGGTTGAACGTTTGAAGAAGCACAGAATAATTATGTAAGCATAAAAATTTTAATTTTTAAGTTTATTTATTTATGTAATAATAACTAATAATATTTGAATTAAATCTTAATTTTGTGTTTTAAATTTTAAGATAAGATGCAGGAGTTGTTGCAGAGATCATTGTCTGACATAAATGAGCCAAATGTAGATGACATTTGCAACATCGTCCTTGGCACAAGATCAGGGTACATCAAAGGTCTTAGATATGATAAGTTAGTTGGTTCATCATCGTCAAAACCAACATATGTAACAACACTTCAAGAGAAGAACAAGTTACTTAAGACTTAGTTATAATGTAATGAAAAAAAGTTAGTTCGTACAGAAGAAAAGTTAGAGCGTACTGAAGAAAAATTACAATGTAATGAACAAAAATTAGACCATACTGAAAGAGAGTTGACCAAGCTTAAAAAAATGATCAAACAAATACTTGGGTCAAAGTATGTAAGCAGTAGTGACGATGAGGAGGAGTCTTAATTTGTACATAAATTTTTTCTTAGCTTTTTTAATTAACATTTAATTAGATTTTATTTTATATAAAATGCATCTAATTTTTAATTATTTTTATTTTTATTTTCATTTACTTAATTATAATTTAAACAATGTTACCAATAATAATTTGTACAATGTTACTTAATTATAATTCAAACAATGTTAAAAACAATACGATGAATAAAAAATGTTATCAATAATTATAATTAAATGATAAATTGTTAACAAGAAAGTGTAGTCAAAATAAAAATTCGTCATCAAAACTTTTCAGCTACAATTACAAAATCGTCATTAAAACTTTTTAGCTACGTTCCACAAAATGTTGCCAATAACCTTTAGTTACGTTTTGGAAAACGTAGCTAAATATATTTTGTTACCAAAACCAAATCGTCGCTAAACATTATTACCTATGCCTACGTTAACGAAGCTAATTACCTTTAACCACCAAAATAAAATGTCGCAATACGTCATTTGCGACAAATTTCTTTCTTCTCACCTATCCATTTTTGCGACGGATCTGTTATTGGAGTAAAATATATTGGGTGATAATTTTGTGAAAACATCACAGATAATTATTTACTACCGGGATCTGGCAACAAAATATTTTTGCGACTAATTTTTGTCTTCCAGTGATGAAATTTTTCTTGTAAAAAATGTGTTCTGTTGTAATGATTCTCAATGTACATAATACAAGAATAATAAAAAATAGAAAATTAAAATAAGGAAATTAAAATAAGTAGTACTCCCCTGATAATAAAATATTATCGATCTTGTCCAATGATATCAATAATTCTTATCTTTAATCCATTGATAAATTGGGTTCCTCGACTATTGGCTAACTCGTTAGAGACATTTAGGGATGTGTTTATAACACATGAAAAAAATATACAAATATGTGTTGGATACTATATTGCATATATAGCATAAAAAATTTAACCAAATCTCATCTCTGGTAAGATAATCTTGATCAAATAATGTAAGTAAATCAAAATATACTTAAATTTGTAACTTCAAAACTATGTTAACTTAAAACACCTAAAACAAAAACCTAGCATCAAGCAAAAACATACTAAAACTAGTGTTAAAGATTCTTAAAACTAAAAAATTGAAACAAAAACACCTAAAATCATTAGGTTATCTCTTAGCAAGCATTTCTTTATAGGTCTTTTAGTTGGACAGCTTCCTTAAAAATTTTACTCATTTAGGATCCTCAATTGAAAGCCTGATTTTACTCTCCTTTGGTTCTTCAATCTCCTCATGGTTCCTCTTCCTACTTATAGGCTTATTTGCTTCTAAATATTCCACATGCTTCAATACAATAATGGCTAGTTTGGTTCAACGGAATAGTTATTCTATTCCTAGCATATTCCTATTCAATTCCTTAAACCTGCGTTTGGCTAGAAACAAACACAGAATAACTAATCATTAAGAATATGTATTCTGTAGATTTGAGGAATAGCTATTACCAATCTCTACCTATCTTTATCTATTCCAAGAAAACCTATTCTTATCAAAGACAACTTTATCCTTCGACGTACTAATAATAAAATAGAAGAAGAAGAAAATTAATAGTAATAAAGAATTTAATAATAAAAATAAAAATAAAAATAATTGACAAAATTAATAATAAGAAGAATAATAATAAGTAGAAAATTTATAATTAATTAATTATAAAATTTCTACTTATTATTATTAATTAATTATAAATTTTCTACTTATTATTATACTTCTTATTATTAATTTTATCAATTATTTTTATTTTTATTTTTTAATTAAATAATAATAATAATAATAATAATAATAATAATAATAATAATAATAATAATAATATTTTGGTCTTTTTGTTAATTATTCCTTTGTCATTCCAAGTTTATATTTTCAAACCAAATATTGGCATATAAATTCTTTATCTATTTCATTTTTTGAGCGAAACAAAATAATACTCATTCTATTCTATTCCTCATTTTTTCTATTCCTAAGAATAACTATTCTATTCATTATCTATTCTATTCCGTGAACCAAACAAGCTGTAAGGCTATCCATCTTGCCTTATTCTATTTGGTTAATACAAGTATCAATATATCTTTTATGATAATTTCCTAAATAACATGTAATACTTTAGTATTAATCTTATCTTTACTGAAAAAAGTATCATCTTTAGTATAATATGTGTAGAGATTTCTCATGGCTTCAAATATCTTAAAAGTTACTTCCTTATACTCTACCATTAGGATTAACTTTCCATCATTCACATGTACCATAATAGCCTTAATAGTAGCTAGGAAAATCAGTCCCAGAATAGCAAGCTTTAAATGCCACATGTACAGGAGTTATTACAGATTCACGACCTTCAACATCATTAAAATTCAGCACCACCTTCCAATTCATCGAAATATGATTAGGTAAACAGAGTCTGCAGTACAATGCACTTTTAGATTTTTTTCACAAGAAGATTTAAATCAAGCTGCCTATCGAGGTTATCCGCCAAAGTCATATAGCAGGGACATGAAGTTCGTGAAACCCAGAATTGTGATCAATACATGGTTAAATTCGAAAAAATGACGATCACATAATCCCCCGAACAGGCTCCATTCCATTTCTTACCCAGTGAGACACTTATGTGTACGTGAGAGAGGATACAATGCCAAGGTTACATTGTCGGAATGGTAAGTGCGTGGTTAAAACCATAAGAAGAATTGAAATAAACAAAGCTGTATAAAAGACTACATCTCGACATGCTCATTTCCATAATGGAAGTGTTCCTTATGGTAAACATAATAGATCATGTCCCAAGACTATTTTTAACTCGCCGCTTCTTTTTAAACTCCCGAAGGATACAAGAGTAAGCCACCTAAGTGGCAGCAATAAAATTGAACTCTCGCCTAATTATAACAAAATGTAAAAAGAAGTAACTTAAGTTGCCCTGCTCCTGTGCATTCAAGCTTGGAACCACAGAAACTGACCAGTTTTAGTGAACCAACCATTTGAAGAAAAAAACTCCTTAATCAAGAAAAAAATGGTACTGTGAGCGTCATTGCAAAATCAGGTTTGCGTTTAACTTTCTGGAACATTGAAATCGAGTACATGGAACTAGAGGTCAGCAACCAAATATCAAACCGAACAAACATCAAGCCCCTTTTGCTTCAAGAATTCCTTAGCCTCTGCAATGTCCTACAACAATTATAGAAAATCCTAGTCAACAAAACCCACATCTCCTCAGTCGCACAATGGTCAAAACAATTAATTGCATTTCAATTCCTGGATGGCAAAACAGGCAGCAGCTCTCAACTTTTCTTAACTTAAGCCCGTTACTATTTAGCTAGAACAGAGATTATTATGTGTCAGCATCACCTCCATTGTGAATAATTAGTAGTATTGATATCAAAGTAAAAGCCTAATTGACTGTATAGAGCTCAAGTAGATAACACAGGCACATCAAACTTAAAGGACATTGTATTCTTGGCTTATACAAGAGAAGTCCATTCTACTTCAAGATAAGCAAGGATTGTGATACTGTTACGAGGATAGAAGAATGCAGGAAAAAAAAAGAAATTGATTTAAGAAACAATTTGGTAGTGATATTAAAAGACATTACAAGAGTGGCCCAAAAGAATTGAAAAACTTGCCAAAATCTCAATGCAGCAACATCAAAACAACTAAATCAGATCACCAAGATGAACAGTTACAGCAGCTTAAAAACAAAGAATGGAATTTTTTAAAAAATAGGCCTGATTTTAGGCAACAAATTCTCTTTCTTGCTGAAGACCTCAAAATATCAAGGTAAACATTTGTTGGCCCAGCACCCTCTTGCATACGATCCTACTAGGTCAAACTGTAACACCATTTGGCACCTACAAATGGCCTGCTAAAAGTATCAAGTGGTTGCAGATGCACATAATACAAAAAAGTGCACCAACAATACACCACGTTACATGCCAAATGAGTTTGTGAAGAACTACCTCTTTAAGAAAATTGTAGCCGGAAAAAGTGCTTTTGAATCACAAGCTAATATTCACAATTCTTGAAGGGTAAAAGAATGAACTTAATGAAAACAATTATTAATCTTAATTACTTCCTCTGAGGTAAACAAAAATTATAGCTCAATACCTGCTGCAACAGGGCTGCCTCTTGAGGACAAGTAGGAAATTGCATTAGTCCAACTCCAACCATCAATAGACCATAACATCCCAATGATACAACAAAATAAATAGGTAACTGGAAAGTAAATGACAATTAGTCATGATATGCCATAACAAATAAGAATAAATACAGAATTTTGGTAAAGAACAGGGGTTTTTGGACTTTGTGCGACACTCACCAACCATGTATACCTATGTGGAATAATGGACATTTCCAACAGGCCTATCCATAAGGCAGTAATGGCTACTAGCAGTGTCATGATCTTCACTATATGCTTCATTGGATCTGTAACAAGAAAACCAGTAATGTCCCGACAATGTTTCATAATAATAAGTCTTTAATTTAATATTCTTTTACAAAACAATATACTTCTCTAGAAACTTGGAGATAAATTTTCCTACTAAATACTCCCAAAATTTATTATGGTATAATAACTTGAGTAACAGGGTGACAGTCTAACATCATTGTATGTTTTTGAAAAAGAAAGAAAGCACATACTGAAGAAACAGTTATCATACAGTACAAACATTTGAAATAACTAAACTAAAATTCCACCAAGTTAAACTTTAAAACTAAGAAACAGCACTATAGTATTATGGTGCAATGGCCAGCCTAAAGTACGAACTTGATACACTACCCAACATTTAAAGCTGACTGGAACAAAGATATATATAAAATGCCACTTAACATTCATAGCTTCCCAAGTTAAGCACACAAGCATTGTGTTTTAGTTCAACAATATACAAATTGAGAAGCAAATATGGTGCAAACACAAAATTGCTGCCGTCAGAAGGGATGTATCCATGAACAGTTATTTCATGTTCTCCATTACATGGAAATCAAAGCCCTTGCACAATATTCCCATCATCATACCACAGCTCCAAGAACATTTGGCACTTATAACCATTAAAAAACTAACAAAAGTGTGATTTCAGGGTGCGTGTGAGAGAGAAGTATACAGGAAAAAGCTTTGCATCAACCATTTTAAATGAGATAAGCCAATGCCATCAACAGGTAATATTCAGATCATTTCAGGGTCCCCTTGAAACAGAAGCACTGAGGGGACTCAAAGCCCTTGCGCAAATTCTCAAGTCCTCATCATCTGGCATGTTTAAACTAATAGTACAACTTCCATTCGTTCAGATTAAAACCAAAAAACAGAATTCCAGCCCAAACAGCCACATGAAGCAAATAAAGGATGAAAATCATCAATGTACCGAAAGCTTATAACATGCTTGTAATTAGTAATTGGAATTCATAAGAGTCAACGCGAACATTTTTCCCAACTTTCTAAATTCTCCAACTCAAGGACATGGGACCGGCGGTCGATATCACCTTAACTTCATTTTTCAGGAATTGAACAAATTTATAAAAATGATGCATATAAAAGTACAGGTATCGGCCCATTGCTACGGGTCGTCGGTACCGGTAATTTCGCATGGTATCGGGCCAATATTGGGCCGTAAATTTCAGAAAGTTTAAGGATCACTTTGAAAGAAAAATTTTACACCCCCTTCCCCCGTCGTCGCTGCCAAATTCTCTCCCTCTCACTGTCTCGCATTTTTCATTTCACTCTCACTCTCTCTCTCTCTCGGTCTCTCCTCTCCCGTGACTCTCCTCTCCGGCAACTCTCCAACACGCACTCGGCACTACCCATCGTCTCTTCCTCACGGTCAAGGCTCACGCACGCACAGCACACGCACACCTCCGTCGTCTCTTCCTCAGTCAGTCAGTCCTCACGCACAACACACCACACCAAGCAGAACAGACCAGAGGAATGAATATTCGAAGTTGCGTTGTCTTACCTGGTCTCAGGGATTTGGGAAGAGATAAATCAAAGAGCTTTCGGGGAGAAATCCAGAGAGCTAAGATCTTCAATCAGATCAGAATTGATATATAATTGCGTCGGAGGAATATTGCGATTGACGAAAGAGTGAGACGTATCTGGATCTTGGGATGTCGCCAGACGCTTGAGAGGGTTTTTGGTTGTTAAATACCAGAAGCTTCTAGATCGACTAAACGAAGACGTTTAGCTAGCTCCTGAGTTATTAAATACTGGAAGCTTCAAAATGTTGCATGAGTTTTTGGTGTTTAAAGGGGGAAAAAAAGAACCCCAGCGCAGGTGGGTTAGGAGGGTTCTTTTTGACTTAAATAAGATTGTTGGTTTAAATTGTCCTTATATACGTAGCCGTTTAAATTATAGAATTAGAATTTTATCTTTTGCAAAGAACCTATTCGGTTCGAGCAAAGACTAATCTGAGTACGGATGGTTTAAAGATATTGGTTGGGTCGGTCGTGTTGGGCCTGGACTCAGTCGCAACGACCCGTGGGCCGATCGGTCCATTCATCAAAGATGTCAAGCCCAAGCCCGATCCATACTCTCCATAGCCCATTAGCAGGAGAAAACCTTCCATGCAGAAGTAGGAGTCTACGTGAAGACCTAACCCTAGCGTCCATCTCGTATATAAGGTATGATCTCATTGTGATAGAGGTACGTAATCATAACCTAGTTTTCTCTGTATTCGGCAGCCTCACCTTCACCAAATCACTGATTTGAGCGTCGGAGGGGCTAATCGGGTCACAACCCCTGACGTGCCTTCTTTGTTTTGCAGGGACCTTAACGTCCAAAGCATTCAACTCATGGATCCAAACGACAATACTCAGTTCCGTCAGAATCTGGCAGAACCATATATATATATAAAGATTGGGTTCTTAGGTTTAACAATGATTCTACATATACCATCATTTGTTTGTTTTTTTTTTGACATTGTAGTTGTTATTATATTTTTTCAAGATCTCTCAACATTAATGGCAAGATACGTAATAATATTTGGCATTTTTATTCTTATAATAGATATGTATATAGATTATTACCATGTCTAACAGTTAATATTAGAGCAAATTTTTCTCAGCCTTGATGTAATTAATGTTCTGTAATGATATGCATAACTAGGTGTTTTTCCTATTGCATATATTGATGTGAGAGGAGTCACTTTGCTGTGCAAAATGTCACTCCGCTTGAAATAGCTTTTGAATCATTAACAATAGAGTTTAAAAAGTTAAGATATGGTTAGTTTTATTATATGGGTTGAATGTGGGTCAAGTCGACCTGTCAAGAGGTTGAAGATGAAGACTGCGTTTTTCATTCTATAGTAAATTGCAAATTATCAACATGGCCACATGTGTGTGTTTGTTTTTTTTGTTTACAAGGAAAGAAAACAAAAGAACAACTAACGGGTTGCACTTAAACTCCTACGAAGAGTCCGAGGATAGCGCATGCCAGTTTGGTCGCGGGAAAGGGCCTCCAAAATGCTTGGTGTTGGTTCCTGAAAGATATGCAAACCTGCGCTGCGAAGGAAGCTACACGAGCCATTGTCTGCACAATTTTTGAATAAAGGATGCAGAAAACCTTGCATTATTTCGTGCCTTTCCTCTGACAATTTCAACCCCTTTTAACGTGGGCCATTATTTGGAAAGTTTTTAAATAAATGTTCCATAAAGCTTGCGTGGGCCATTGAAAGTTTTGAATACATGTTTCAGAAATCTTGTTTTCGTGCCATTATTGCAAGTTTAAGTTTTACAGCAGTAAACCTACTTCTTTGTAACTTTAAAAACTTTTCAAGGGCCCATCGTTTACTTTTATTGTTGTGTCTAGACATACATGAAATCTTCACAAAAACACTTGTTTTCGTAAGTCAAAAAGCTTCTTATGGGACCCACCATTTGCTTTTATTGTTGTATGAAGTACAGGCATACATGATATCTGGAAAATTGAAGCTTTCAGTAGGGCGTCATAGAATATATAATGTATATATATTATGGTTCATATTTATTGGATATTTAGACATAGAAATAATAAATATTTTAGCTTTGACATATTAGCCCAATTTTATTAAATTACACTATTTAAATTATGGGAGCCCTTATTTCCACGGCAATTTTGTTTATATCCACGAAAGTTAAATTGCCACGTCATTCACAGTCCAAAATCTCACACTAAGTTCTCATCCAGCTTCATATATTCAATTTCTCTCGCTATGACTAAAATCTCGCACCAAATTCTCATCAGCTTTATATATTCAAAATCTCACACCAAAATCTACACCAAATTCTCTCTCTCTTGCTTTGACCTCTCAAATCAGAAACTGCATTCTCTCTCTCTCTCTCTTTGGCGTCTCAAATCGGAAACAAATTGTGGACATCAACAAATAACAATGGTGAATCCTTCAAGCGTGAACTTGAACGAGGTTTGTCATCTTCCTTTTTCTTTTTTTTTTTAAAAAAAAGACGAAGTCTTATGGTTCATTTGCAGACAAGCAGACAAGCACACTGCATCTACTGTAATAATTTTTTAAAAATTCATTACATGAAAATAACATATAGGAAATTAGATTTGTACATGTGATT
>JANKOD010000004.1:13934239-13957169 GCA_026284645.1 Erythroxylum acuminatum | reverse complement strand
TAATTGGGATCTCACCCCCGACGTGCCTTCCTTTGTTTTGCAGGTGTTTTCTACGTGAAGATCATCACAGGAGGTTGTCAATCGATGGATCCAAACGGCAACGCACCGTTCGGCCAGAATCCGGCTGAACCACCACTTATGGTTGATGTTCCAGGGTCAAACTCCATTTCCTAAACATATCTGTAGGGTAAAGTAAGAACGGAGCATTTATTTTTCAAATGCGAATAGTCAAGGGTGATATGGAGTGGACTTCTGAGGAAGCTGCAGGTGGGACTCATTGATACGAGGTGGGTAAGCTCCATCAACTGGTTCAAAAACGTTAACACTGATCGTGGACAAGAATGTTATGCTATTGACTTTTGGATCGACACTATGTAATACATGGAAGGAAAGTAACAGGAGAGTATTTAGAGGAAAAGAAAAAGCGATGGAAGAGCTAAGGGGTGAGATTATAAAATGGACCAGGAACAATGCATGTTCAACAACAAAACAACGAGTTGTAGGGAGGAGCTGGCCGCTGCATTGTAGATTTTAAGTTGACAACTTGTTTGACTTTTGTCTAAGATACCAATTTCAAGGTAGCGTTGTAGCTCGAATGTAACCCGACACACAATGGGTTGTGGCCTTTTCTAAGGCATGTATTGGCAACCTTCCTTGTACAATTTTTGAAAAGTTCTAATACAATTTCTTTAACTTCAAAAAAATAAAAAAGATCATATTATTCACTACTGAGATATGGAATACAAATGCTGAAAGTAAGCCCTAATCTTCGGCCAATGGAATGGTGACTACCAGATAACAAAAAGACAAGGTAAAATTAAAGCTTACAACTTTTAATGCAAATGTCAGTCTAGCCAATGTAAGAATTCCTTATCAACAGAAGCCAAAAACCATACTTCATTAAGAGACATCTACAAATAAAAACCCACTCTCAAGACTCTTCCTTGCTCAGTTCACAAACGGCTCTTTGAGCATATAATTGCTTTTCACGAGCTTCTTTTGCGGCGAGGGCTTCCTCATCAAGTACCTGTATAGGAGACCACTCTGGCAATTTGAACCAGCCACCTTCCTTCTCTCTGTACCCCAGTATATCTTCTTTTATTCTCATCAATTTAGCTCTTAGTCTAATGATAGCAAAATCCACCGTTGTTCCCACAACAGCGAAAATGATCGAATATCGGAAGGCACCGAATTGACCACCTAAAATGTAAATGAACAAGGAGAGAATGAAAATGAAGCTGTAGAAAGGTAGACGTGAAACCTCCCAAATGTAGGAATAATTGGTGGTTCAACCTATTAAATTGAGAAGCAGACAAAATTATCAGAAGACCACTATTAACAAGCCTTTCGTACTTGAACAACACATTCATGATTTGTTTCCAGCCAAAGAAACATTTGATAATGGATAATGAAGCTAATCATCTAATTCCATCACCGATTTGTGATTAAAATGAGAACCTATCAGAAAATATTGTTCTACCTTTACCTTCACACCGAGGTAGAATTGTCATTCCAAAATTAGATGATATATTCAAGCTCCACCATGGTAAAATTGGAATGTTTGTCAGACTCCACTCAGGAGGAAATAGGAGATAACAGAAAGACTCAACGTAGTAAAACAGCTCCTTGTTGTGGACAGCATTATTATTGAATTGCAGTAAATAATTTCGTTGAAAAGCTTACATAGCCCACAAATCAGTGAAAGCCAGTGACTGAGCTAAGCTGCCCAATATATCATCTCAAGAATGAATACTATTTGCAAATACAGAAAAGTATACATAAACTAAGAATGAATATGAGATTCAGAAATACAAATTCAACTCTACCCTGAAGTCTTCCAAGAAGTGCACCAGTACCAAACCCTGCAACAGCGGAGTTCATAAGATCGTCAGGATCTGATCTTCGATTTACTCTCACAAATTCTCGTGCCCCTGCCAAATCAGAGGAGTCAGTACTGATATGGAAAAATAAAGGATTGTCGAGAAAGAAATAAGTTTTGTACCACGACTGATAGTTGTTTAAAATGACCATCAGCATACTAGTAAGTGAGATATTGCATATTAACTGGACTTTCTAAACCGTATCTCCGGAGGATTGTCGACAAATAACAGGAGAACACTTCTTGTCAACAAATAACAGGAAAACGCTTCTCCACTGATAAATATCAGGCCTTGTGTACCATGTAACCTTACATGTTTCAAGGAGGAAGATATAAATCCCGTGGGTGTGACATTTACATATATAAGCCTTTACGGCTGAGACATGTAATACTCACATTGCTCTCTCTGCTCTTTCTGAAGCATTCCTGTTTATCTCCCACTTTCACCTATTACAGAAGAAATATGCAACACTAATGCGACTTGAACAATTATAAGTGCAACCCCATTTACAAACTCTCTCAGTCAAGCACACCAATGAGGCATTTAGTAGTAATACTTGAAAACTTAAGTTGTCAAGTTGGTTGGAAAGAGTTTTACACAGCTATAGCCACTCTATCCACACATTTACGTAGAATCACAACAAGTAGACTATTATTCCAAGTTGATCTGTAAACAGACAAAAGGGTAAATCAACCTAAACAAAATAGACAGGGACAAATAAACAAGAAAAGATGATACAATGAAACAGAGATAAATACCGCAATAACACGCAGTGACGATTGCAGAATTAGTGGCATAAGTAGCAGAAATGTGAGGGAGTCCATGCACTATCCGATGCTTAGACACAAGCCCAACGCCTCCCCCAGCAAACCCTGAACAAATAAAAGAAAAAGTGTGCTAATCGAATGGAGAGAAAAAGAAAAAGAAGAGAAGGGGGAAAGACCTGCGAGGAGAGTGGGGAAGAATATGCGCTCTTTCCAGTTGGCAGAAGACGACGGAGGCGGTGGAGAGGTTGAATCAGCATCTAGAGGCTTGGAATTCATGGCTTCCAATCGACAAGTGGGAAAAATCTCAGCTACTGCTACTACTGACTATGAACCTGTTTGCAAGAGTGGGTTGGGTTGTCCTCTCTCAGGGGGGTTGGAATTAGAAAATAGAAATTGCCTGGGTTTCTCTTGTTTAGCTTAACAGAGTCCAGTCCACAATATATTTGAGAAGATTCATTCTTTCTGCACAAGAGCTTGTTTTAATTTTTAATTTTTAAATTCAGTAAAAAGTATGAAAACTATAATAAGTAATTTATTATCAACTAAATACATATTATTTAATGTATTAATTATTAATGAAAATATGAATAATTTAGTTTAATATTATATATTTAATTAAATAAATTACTGATAAATATAATTAAATTTAAAATTTCTTTAATACACATATATATTTGATTTAATATAGTTTATAAATGAAAATATTATTTATTTTAATATACTAAAACAATTTTTATTAATAAAAAATTTATAAGGGAATAAAATAAAATCATTTAATTAAAAATAATTGCGTTAACAACCAAACAAGATTTTATTTTATATTAAAAACTAAAATTACAATAGAAAGTCATTTATAAATAAATAAAAATCAGCGGAAAAAGAAGCTTCTTAATGATTATTGGACAAAATGTAGAGATACTACACGTTTAACGAGTTTGGGACTGAGTTGGTACCCTAGGACTTGGTGGAAAATGTATAGAAATTACTACATGTGTTTAGCAAAGCAAAGCAAATTTGATACGGTCGTTGGTAGTGGTAGGCTAGGACTAGGAGTGCATCTAAATCTAATCATGGCATTCATTATTTTGAGTTAAATAACTGTAAACATCTCTCTCGCCAAGTCTAATCTATCTTCAAAAAAGAAAAGAAATAAAAATAGTAATGGAATTTGGATCACGAGTCTGATGAATCTGCTTCCATTTCTTCTGAATCTGACCCATCAGCTTCTTGCTTGACATCCAACTCGTCTGATCTCTTTTGAGTCCCTCCTCCAATCCTTCTCTTGTGCTCTGTCGTAATAATAATAATAATCATTCAAGTTAGCATATCATGGCGTATGACACATTGTTAAGAAAAACCAGACCTGCAATTTACTTTTGTTATTAATCGCACTGCGAGTAATAGCCAAGAATTCTTCCCATCTGAATTTCCTCAGCTCTTCCTTCTCCTCTTCTGAGAGCTCAAAGTTTGGTTCCCTCCCGCACATAAAAGCTGCCCTGAAGATACAAGAACCTTAAGATGAGCCTTCAAGATTTTTAATCGCGCCACACAAATCAACATAATGTCCAAGTGCATTTCCAGTTTTATCAAAAGTACTAAATCTACAACTAATTTTCATATTCCTCCCGTTGAACATTCTTAAAACCCAAACTCTAGTCTTTGACATTTCTTGTTCCCATATTCCTGCATGTTCATATTGCTTTATAGTCCAGGCTCATGTGAATCAGGTATGCCACATTCAACTAGAGAATGATATCCAAATTTGAATCGTAGAATTTGGAATCCTTAGACTGTTACCAACCAAATATTTGCTGGCTTTCTACTTATTGCATCCGTAACTAGGACCTTAGAGCATCTCCATTCAAGCCTGTGAGCTATGTAAATTGCCACATAAGAGTCAAAAAAGGGGGAAAAACAAGAAGCCTATAGATTGCTTTTAGATTATAAAACCATCATACCACAGTAATTATTTTAATAGGAAAGGTATCTGTATAACAAGATCTATAATTCATCTTATCAAGAACCAAAAGTAGTTGATTCAACTTACTAGAAGGTCACTTATAGTTCTGTCTATAGTTGTGATTAGATTCTCAAGTCATTGACAATCTGTATCCCTCAACAGAAAGAACGTTTAAAAAGAGATGAAAGGAGATAGAAGCAAAGGGGGAAAAAAATACGGCTGATAAAGGATTATAAAGAGAATAATCTGGAAAGAAAATTACAAAAATTACAGCTGACATAGATCATAAACACTACTTTTCTCATTACAAAGAAGGATCGATGAGCAACAGGAGAACAATGACCAGAAAGTTAATTTCAAATTATTGTGCATATAGGTGCTTAAGCAAGCAGTGAAATGATTCGATCGTATTCCACTTTTCCAATTTTTATTGTCTCACGTGCTTCTGCTAATAAGTACTATGGTACAAAGCAACTAAATTGTGGACTGTTACCTGTCATATAAATGAGCAGCCTCTTCCTGTGAACTAACAGTACCCAGGTGGATCTGCTTCTTATCAACTTTAATTGCGGCCTGCCATTTCATATTTTTGAAATAAACACCTCGCATTAAGCATGGTTCTTGGTTTTGCACATGCTTCCTCCTATGTCGTTTTCTGCGTTTAATTGGTTGCCCTACAAAGAATTACCATGGTGGCAAAAAATTAAAATTGAAGCCTAGAAAATAGAGTTAATGCATCTCCATGCCAGTAATTATCTACCAAACCAAAACAACTACTTTGTTCCTGGATATATAAGCTTCATTTTTATTGTTACAAGGACAAGAATGAAATAATATCACAAACTGCTTTCTCCCGTATCAATATGAAACATGTTTTAACTTTAAAAATATAAACAAGTAAAATCACAGATCAAAATATTCATTTTGTGCAGCAAGAACATTGACTTTGAACTGAAGCATTTATTTCAATCCTTGAATAAATTAAGATCATAGTATAAAGTCAATGTATTCGTCTTTTGTTAGTTTATGCAATTAAGAAGCAGCCCCCAGTCCTACAAATCGTACAATGCAGTTTCTTATCAATTTTCTCATGATTAACTTACATTACCTTTTTCCATTATTGCTAGCTTTCAAGGTCAAATTCTAGTCTTTTGGCATGATAATGACATTTTTTCATACTGACACTACAACCTTTGCAAGAAAAGTTCCTTCATGAAAAACTAAGCATTGATTTATTGTCAAAAGTATACAACTGCATAGTTTTGCACCGCCTAAAACATTAAACTCAAACAAGGGACATATTTACACTATACTTAACAAACCTGGATATGGTTGAGAATGCTGCTCTTTTATTGAACCAAATTTAGACACACTTGAGGAACCAGCTCCTAGCTTGGCAGGGGTTCCCTGCTAGAACCAATGAACCAAATATTATTAAAAAAAATGACAAATCATGGAACAATGTAGAGTTACACCTAAAGAGTATTGTTTAAGCTAAACTCAGTTTGTATTGAGAATGAGCAAATGGCAATTGAATATCATATCCAACAATAACATGCCTTTTGCAAACAACCACCGAAGATATGGAAGGAAAGTTACCACCAAAATAATCTCATAATCCCTTTCTCAACAATCAGAGAATACACTTAGCATATAGCTGTGTTACCTTTTCTGTCAAAGCTAGACAAGTTGGCGATACAATCAACGGCTTTGACAAATTAGCAATCTTTTATATTCCAATTGTGTCAAGAAATATAACTCTTAGTGCTTTTGACAATGATGATTAAAACCATGATAGATCACCATGCCTAACCGCACTATTTTGCCAAGTGGAGTTTTGCAACTTATAAAACATGTCTTGAATGGTATGTATCACACAGGGTCCATTCACGCGATTAGATGAAATAAGCAGTAGCATACCTTAGTAATACGATCCTGATCGTTCTATCAAGACAAGTTTGATTAAAAAACAGACTCAAAATACAAAAGAAGGATATGAATTGCATACTCAGAAAAGATGGCATAAGAGTAATAAGATTCTAAAGTTGACCGCTACTAACAATCTAGATAAGATCACCGGTTATTAAAGAACCTAAAATAAGAGTTTCTCTGATCAACGAAGAAAAATCTCTCCAAGTGTTTTTGACTAATCAATAATATCAATCTCCCCTCTTTAGAAGCTTTTGTAGCTTGAATAAGTTTGTGATTCCCATTACTTAGGTATTAACTTTTGATAAGCAAGAGCATATAAAAAATCACAGAGCTCAATGTTTCTTTATGCCAATTAAAATAAAGTTCATCTAAAAAAGGCAAGAGTTTGATGACATTGTTGAAATGCTAGAATTAGGTGAAATCACAATGATATTACTCTTATGAAAGAGCCCATAAAAGCACGAAGTTTACGTTAATTGAAATGATATCAAAATTGAACAATTTATAGGAAGCAAGATTGAGAAACAAGTTAAGGTAAGACATAATGTTACCTCCTTTGGGTGGTTGGCATCATCTATTGGCAGGGGATGCACACTAACAGACTTGGC
The DNA here is from genome assembly GCA_026284645.1 of Erythroxylum acuminatum. Taxonomy (NCBI): domain Eukaryota; kingdom Viridiplantae; phylum Streptophyta; class Magnoliopsida; order Malpighiales; family Erythroxylaceae; genus Erythroxylum; species Erythroxylum acuminatum. The sequence continues at coordinate 13,950,022 of JANKOD010000004.1, read as the reverse complement.
ATTCTGGGTGGCACTTACCACAGCAGTTCCACTCTCAGGAAAACGAGGGAGTGGAGTCAAGAAAGAATTTCTCCCTGCATGGAGGTCCGGTAATTTTGGTAACTCAGGTCACGTTCACGGTCTTCTCAAAGATGTAACAGTAAAATAGAAGTGGAAACAGGATGTATGGCATCGATTGTTTAAAACTTTCTTCAAAGTTTATTCCAACTCTGTAATAAAATTGTATAAAGCACAATACAAGTGGAACTCACCTGCACATAGTCCCAAAAGTTTCCTCCTCCTTAAACTGACCATCAGTAATTGTATAACTTTGTATCAGTTTGCAATCACTTGGATAATGCCCCTCAGCTATGACCTTGTGCCTGGAATAGACAAACAGAAAGCAAGTTTCTTATAATTACAGTGACAAAATTGATACAAGTGAGAATAGAAGTAAAGGACTCTGCACTCCCGAAGTGATCAGTTGAAAGCAGCATACAAAGAATGTCAAAAGGGAGATACCAACGATAAGAAAACACGAATTTCAGTCTGAGAGGTTAAAACAAAGCTCAAGGCTTCCGAGGTTTATAAACAATTAAATTCCGAGAAGCAAAAAACAGAACGTGTTGGCTGGTTAAAAGATCACCAAGCTCGAGACGAAAAATAAAATACATCGCTAAAAGCAAGCGGTTGGGAATCTTCATTGCCCAACTTGAGCTGTCAGCGCAAAACTCACCCCTAGAGCGCAAAAGCAATGAGGGAACCTAATTACTGCCCTTCAGAGGTTTACCAAAACAAATCGTTGAGAACAGCAAAACATACCAAGTTCGATTATAGAACACAATGTACGTAGTTAACTTATTCCCGCCTCCAATCACAGAATGCGTACATCAACTGGGAACACGACTCAGATGTTTCTGTTCCGAGACTCATTCAAACAACAGAAGCTAATCGAATTTTAATAAAGAGTGAAAAGGTGGCACAAGGGCCGGTCAGGGACAGAACTTGAAAGCAAGTACAAGAAACTATCGTGACTTCCAAAACTGGTAAGCAAAACAGAAATCCAGAACGGTCATCGTACTAAACGAGACTAAGATCCTACAGAGTAGTTCATAGAAAACCAGTTAAAGCACAACCAAAAACTCTTAGTCAAGATGAATTTTCAATTCTCTCTCCGTGGAAACAAAGTCAACTCCTACCAACCTACCACCTTTCAGGGAAGAAAATACACAAACCAAAAGACAAAAACCCATTCGCCAGAAAAATGAGAGAGACAAAGACTTATCTAAGAAAAATCAACACAACAAACCCACAAAAGCCCAACAACACTGGAAGCCCATCAAAGAATGACAAGAAGACAGCAACTCAGACCATGTACTGGTAAACGAGAGGCGACCAGCGAGAACGAAAGAAGATAAGGTCCGGGATTTTGTTTACCTTGGATAAAAAGAAAAAGTAGTGGTAGAAGGTGGTGGTGGCGATGGTGGCTGTTATGAGAAGCGTAGAAACTGATGTGAGAATCAGAGAACTTGAGGTTTTCTATAATCTGAAAAGAAAATACACAGGGGGTCGTTAAAAGATTTTAGGATGAGAAGGTGGTGTGAAATATATGTGGATAGATAGGTATATATGTGTGTGTGTATAGTTGTAGGTGGTGCTCATGCATCTACCACCTTTTGTTATTTTGGTTTTTGGTGTGTGACCAAAGTCTTTCTTACGAGGAGGACGGGGCAGGGGGGGAGGAGGTCGTGGTGGCGGTGGTTCAAGTGGCATTTGATGTTTTAATTGCTAAATAGATAAGAAGAATTTTCTTTTCTCTTTTTTTTTTTGGAAAAATGATATAATTGAAACGACGAGATTGGCAACATATATTGGCTTCTTCTTCGTTATCATTAGCTTATGCTCTGACCCGAGTAGCAGGGGATACGTGAAATTTTGTGTAAATCAGCAAGGACCGCCTTGCAAGGCTAAATATTCCTAGCCGACCGATAGCGAAGTAGTACCGTAAGGGAAGGGTGAAAAGAACCATAACATTTGGCAATCTCAGATGGGTCGATATCAATGATGTCTCATTATTTCAATGAATCATTTCTTCGGACAGAAGAAGATCCATGGACCGACCCCATCGTCTCCACCCCGTAGGAACTACAAGGTCACCTCAAGGATGCCCTCAGCATCCAAGGGTCGCGGACCGACCATAGAACCCTGTTCAATAAGTGGAACGCATTAGCTGTCCGCTCTAAGGTTAGGCAGTAAGGGTTTTGCATCTATTTGATTTATGTTGATTCTACTTAATCTGAAATAGTTGAAAGTTAAGTGAATTATGGGCGTAAAACAAAAAAAATATGTTGATTCGGTCTGAGCACAGGTTTAGGTTCGGCCTCAATGGGAAAATAAAATGTGGAGCACCTAACAATATATCTTCACAGACTAAGAACTACGAGATCGCCCCTTTCATTTTGAGGCGCCGCATAAAAACATTCCTCCTAGAGTAGCTGTTAATACGAATAAGAGAAACTCTGTTATAATCATTTATGTACATTCAATGTACTCCACGAATAGAGGAATACATATAGTTGAACATAGTAAAATAAGAAATTGAAAGATTTCGTTGAAATTGTTCGCGGCTGCTGGCACAGAGTTAGCCGATGCTTATTCCCCATATACTGTCATTGCTTTTTCTCCGGGAAAAGAAGTTCACGACCCGTAGGCCTTCTACCTCCACGCAGCATTGCTCCGTCAGGCTTTCGCTCATTGCGGAAAATTCTATTCTTTTATTAACCGATTTATGTATAGGATTCCATTCACCCCACGGTTGGGAACTGATGGTTCTCATCCTTCAAAGACTACGAGTGTAATAGGAGCATCCGTCGACAAAAGGAATACCCTAAGACGATCATCTCACGGCTATTGAGAACGAATCAAATCAAATGGTTCTATTTCTCAACTTTTTTACTTATTTTATTATTTATTATTCTTTTTTTTTCGATCCCCTTTTAATTGTACAAGAATATATGGAGCTCAGCATGGCCAGCTCCCATAGTGTGACGGGCGGTGTGTACAAAGCTTGGGAACCAATTCACCGCTGTATGGCTGACCGACGATTACTAGCGATTCCAGCTTCATGCAGACGAGTTGCAGCCTGCAATCCGAACTGAGGATGGGTTTTTGGAGTTAGCTCACCTACGTGGGATCGCGACCCTTTGTCCTGGCCACTGTAGCACAGAGACAAAATGTAGGACTGGTGCCAACAGTTCATCACGGAAGAAAGGACTCACTGAGCCAGGATCACTAACCTATATTTCTATTTCTATTTCTTTTTTATATTTCTTTTTTTAAGGGGTCTGCAGCTATTGTGTGGCATAGGGGTTACATCCCGGACGAAATTTAATAGTATACCACTTCTACAAATCTATTTTTCAGGAGAAACATATAAGATATCCCGACATAGTAGGTCCTTCCTTTTTTGGCCAGTTGTGGGTGAGGAGGGATTCGAGTCCCTTCCTTTATTTGGTGTAACTACTTGAGCCGGATGAGGGGAAATTCTCACGTGTGATTTAGAAAGGGGGAGTACCTTTTTAGTTGATGAGGTTTGATTCTGATTTAAATTTATGCATTCAATCTTTTCACCTTCGACTAGAAAAAGGTATTTATATTTGTTGGTTTATGCCCTACAGCCAATCGTTTTAGTTGTAGTATAGTGACAAAATTATTAATAAAGACATTCTTTTTCTTTATTTATTAATTACATTTGATGTTTTAATACTAAAAATAAAATCCCTTAAATAATTAATAAGTAATCGAAATTATGATGAGATCATGATTGTGATATTATATTTACATTAACGTATTATACTTAAATGTTCCTGGTTGTAGTTTCATTAAGATGAGATATTGTTGAAACGGTAAAACTAGTACACGTTATATTTCTTTCTTGCGAAGAAAGTAAATGATCTCATAAATTAAAGTATGAAAATATTTAAACTAATGTGTGGGTGATTATTAGAGAATAAGTCACGGAACTAACCCGACTATGAGAATCCCAAATGGAATATTACTTATGTGTCTGTGGATTTTCTCATAATGATGGTTATATAATTGATCCTTAAACCTGAAATTACCAAGGTATCTCATGTGAGAATTAATGTGTTTCGATATTACTTATGTATTGTCCTAGGATAATTCAGTTCGTAGTACTTGGATGCAGTAAAAACTATATGGAGATAGTTGAGTAAGTCAATAAATGATTCGTTATTTTAAAGTAATTAGAGAGAATGTTTCAATGTTTTTAATTAGTAGTAATTTATGGAATTCTCTGGCCAGAGTGAATTGGAATTTGAAAAAATGTTTTCAAATATCAATTATAAATCAATTACTAATTAGTAAGAACGAACATGATTGGACCAAAAGAGTAGACATTATATCCATCTTCTGTCCAATTAGAATATTGAATGATGAAAGGATTAAAATATACATTATAATCATGTATGAAAAAGTTAAGTCAGTCTACTTTGACATTCCTGATATTTGAGTGGTCATGACATATTATTAGACGACAATCTTGATCTATGATTACAAATTGTTTAATTGGAGAATTAAAGATAAATTAAAAAGATTTTAATTTATCAAATTCTAATTATGAATTAGAATTATAATTTATAATCATTGTCAGTATATTAGGAACCTAATGGGTCACACATTAAAGAGCAATTTGTGAAAAAATCAATTTAATTAAGTTAGATTTAATTATAAAGTTTGAGAAACTTTAGAGATCAAATATAAGATATTTGATTTTATTAAAATTAAGTTAATTATAATTATAATTAAGTTAATTATAATTAGAGTACGACTTTAATTATAATTAAGAAATTTAATTTTAATAAAATTACAAAACCACCCTAATGATTTTTCTATTAATCGGAAGAAAAGAAAAAAGAGCTAGCACTTTTACAGACTTCCTCTCAAAGTGTTGAGACATTTTTCTGTGTATACCATCAGAGACTAGACAAGTGAACAGCTCGTGGTAGACAAATCTGAGAGACTTTCAAACGATTTTCAACAGATATGTGAATAAGGTACGATTTCTTACGATTTGTATTCGTGATTTATTTAAGTTAATCAATTATCAGGATATGCTTGGAATACGTAAAATTTTGTTTTTTCTATTGCGCTTATAATTTGATCACAGTTAGATTCCAACAATAGTATCAGAGCCTTCTTTAATTGTTTATCTTGAATTAGAGGCTTGATTGATATTAATGTTGAGGAAGTTTTAAGATTTTGAATCTGTCCATGCTACGGTATTGCGACTGTTGTTGTTTGTTCTGAATTTTTAATCAATTGACAAGAGGAATATTTATGTGCTCTGGAAACTTGCATACGCATGTTTTGAAAAGCGTTTTTTTTTGGCCCCTATTTTATTTCTGGAAATTGTTTCCACGAACGTATATGTGTACATTCTATAATATTTTATTAAAGAATGCTCTCTTATTTTTGCGTTTACGCACTGTCTAGATTTATATGCGATTGTATCTGGAATTTTGCTTGTGCGTGTTCTGTTTCTGGAATGCCCACATATGGAGTCGAAAACCAATTGATTTGCATCTGTTTATCTATGCAATTTCGTCTGATTATTTCTGGAATCAGTTTTCCCCATGCTTTTATGTCTAAGCATATGTTCATACGATGCTAGAAATTGTTTCTATTTTATTTTCCTAAGATGAACATTTTTTCACGACTGTTCATTTTCGCCTCTTGAAAGCCTTGTGTTTTCAATTATGGAAACATGAGTATGCGATAGTTCTGAAAATTGTTTTCTATATGCATGTGCGTACTGCCATTGTGCTGTTGTTTATTTTCTGGATTTGGAAAATTTGTTTTCTCTCTTCCATGCGTTTACTGGTTTGAGATTAAACTCACCAGTGGCATTGGCGAAACGCTGCTGGTGTTGGTTGAGTGGTGACGCCCCTGATTGGCGTCGTCATTGGTAAGACGATGGATGTTAATTGCCCATCGAAGGCCAACATAAGTGGCAAAAAAGAAGAAAACAGCGACGACATGGACGCAGGCGGCGTGGGCAACTCGGCGGCAAGGATACAGCAGCATGGAGGGGGGATAGTCGACGATTAAAAACCTGATAGTTGAAGTGACGAGGAGATGGAGAGTCGCGACGGTTTGCAGGGGCGTTGGAGAAACGTGAAGACGTTACTGGAGAATGTCCGCGAGAACGACGGGCGCGGGTCTCCCTGAAAGCATCTGGAAAAGGACATAGTGCATGCGCTAGCATAGGAGCTCTATAGACGCGCCAGAAACCTCTCATCCTTTATTCATTTGTTTGTAATGTTTTTTAAAACGCTAATTTCAATTAAATTAATTTAATGGTAATTAAATTAGTTTATACTCCTAATAAAATTGAAAAGTGTTTTTCCGATTGTTGAAAATTGTTTTTAGGGTAAATTTTAATAGTAATATTTTTGAAATTTAGTTTAATTTTTCAAGAGTTGAAATATTAAATTAAATTAGTTATCAAATCAACAATTCGAATCAAGCAAAGATTTTAAATAATTTCTTTCATAATTGGATTATGTTATAAATTAGAATTATAATGAGATTATATTAATTAAGATGAGATCTTAATTTCAAAATTAAAGTAATTATTTTCTTAATATGATTAAGCTTAATAATTACATCGATTCCTAATTAATTTTAGAAAATTAATTTCTAAATTATAATTAATAAGTTTCAATTAGAATGAAATTAATTAATTAGACTCTTGTGTTTTCTTAAGTTATTAGGAAAGATGTTAATTAAATTATTTGTTTCAATTTGATTAAGATAAATTAAATTTATGATTATATTTGTTTAGAGAATTACTATTCAATTTGTTTAGAAATTGTTTATTTATTTATTTATGAATAATAAGTTTCTTGATTTATTAGAGAAAATATTTTTCTTCATTAATTTTTATTTTAAAATGTTTTATTTATTGATAAGGAAAATTATATTTCTTTAATATTTTTAAAATTAGTTTTTAATCTATTAAAGCAAGATTTTCTAATTAATTAAGAAATCAATCTCTAAATAAATAATATAATGACTTTCTTAATTAAATTTAAAAGTGTCTTATTTAATTTTGAAAGTAGTTTCCTTTAATATTAGAAAAGAGTTTTCTAATTAAGGAAAAGAAATTTCTAATGAGATTAGAAATAGTAATTTCTAATGAGATTAGAAATAGTAATTTCTAATTAGATTAGAAATAGTTTTCTAATTGGATTAGATTTTGTTATTTATGTAATTTTGAAAAAGGAGTTTATCTAAATTATAATAAGTAAGTAGTATAATTTATTGAAAATTGTTTTCAATTAAATTTTGTTAAAAGAGTCAAGATAATTGGAAATAGTTTCCAATTTGATTTGAAAAATTGTTTTCAAATCAAAATAAATTTCTATTTGGAATAGGAATTTAATTTATTTAAGAATCAATGAGTTTAATTTAATGTAATTTTTCAAAGAGTTGAAAATATTATTTTAAATTATGAAAATCAAAGTTTCATATTTTATGCATATAATTTTATTATGAATGCACAAGTTGCAAACTTATTTATATGTTTGATATAAATATTGGATGCATGTTAAATTGTATGTTTTATATGTGTGATATTTTACATGCAATGTTATGATTGATGAGACAAATAAAATTAAAATTCCTCATTAAAATATTAAGTACATGTTGAGAACGTGATTGTTGTCTTCCATTATTATAAGAATAAACCAGAGTTTTGTTCATTGTAGGCTTGTTGAGCAAACTCAAGGCCGCTTTGTTGAGTAAACTCAAGGCCACTTTAACCCAAACATGTTTAGTCTTATAATATTGGGTTTTATTTAACTAAATTTGTGTGATTTGGATGAGCAAACTCATGATCACATGAATAAACATGTACCTAATGGATCTAGGAGTCACATGAGATGTGATTGATAAAGTTGTTGTCTACCTAATTTAAGTTTAGTTGGTTTGTTAGGCAAACTCAAGATCAATTAAATTTGAATGGGATCCTAGCCCAATAGAAAGATTAGCGTAATATTTCTGAATAGTAGTTAGAGCTATTATTTTGAATAAAATAGTGGGAGTAACCATATACATTATTAAAGTCCTAATCTCATTTGGTAGTCATGGCATATAATTAATTATTTAATTTTTCTTACATTAATTTTTTGTTTTGAGTGGAATTTACCTTGTTTAGTATAGTTGATACTAAGTTAGCGAACTCAATTTCTTAGGCATAGGTTATGTTTGAGAAGAGTTCTCAAAAGTTAGAAAGAAAATTGTATGCCCATTATGCAAGTTTGTTATAATCCTTATTGAAGATTTGGAGTTTAAGTTTTAGAGATATGTCAAAATTATATGGATGACAAAACATATTGACATTTTGAGTTGACTAATGTCTCATACACTTTGATGACAACATATAAGATGTATGTCAACACCATGATAACAAGATGCAAGAGGTTGTATAAAGTATAGTTGAAAGCTATAGTATTTTTTTGGAATTATTCCACTTAATTTAGCCTACTAAAAGCATAAGTGTGGATTATAAATAAAGGCATTTGCTGTAGAATGATACTAGCTATCATCAGAAGAAAATGATTGAATAACTTTTCTTACCTATAAGAGATATGATAATGATCATATGTATTTCTAGCTGATGCTTATGAGTATTTGATACTGAATTTGGATTCAACATTATTATAATCTTTAAAGCATGATAAGAAATAGATTGTTGCGTCAAAGTGGTTGATCCAAGTTTATGCAAATAGTTTGTATATGCTGGATCAAAGGTGACTTATACTTAACATAAATGGCAAGAATACAAAGTTGAATAACTGAGACTATCCTTTTATGCCATGTTGGTTAAATCAATATAACGAGAATCATAAAGTTACATATAAGGATACGTATATCCTTTTGATTATGAATCATATAGAACTTGTGAAACTTGTAAAGTTGAGGAATAACCAAATCAACCTTTGGTGAAAGGAGGATGATGGTATTGAATTGTTAAATTTATACATGTGATATATTGGATGGAATAATAATTCATATAAGGATGATACTTATATTTTATTAAAATACTAACAAATTTATGTGATATAGTCATATGTATTAAATGAAATAATTATTCAAAATTTAAAAAGTTCAAATTATTTAAATTTAAGTAGAAATTAAGCATTGAGAATGTTGAAGCAATTCAATAAGATCGTTATGGTGAGTTTTAAATTTTCGGTTATCTATAAGGAATGAGATTCTCTAGTGAATACCTTCACAACAAAATTCTATAAGAGCATGGATTTATGATTGTATGATGCAATATTATTTCTTTTATAGCTATGCCTCGTACAATGACTTTCCTTCAATAGTTTCAATAGAATCAATTAGCAAGATTCCATATTAGATATGAAGTGCTAAGTCTTTGAAAGAGTTAATGTTAATGATTTAAGGATGTAATGCTTAGTTGAAGCATATATTATTCATTAAGTTTAAAACTACATTGGATAATAAACGGTTACAAGATATCCAAAGGTAGATATAATCTTACACACTTGTTGAACAAATTGTTTATTCCAGTGTATACTTATAGCAGAATAGTTCTCAAGATAAGTAGTGGGAGTAAGATAAAATTTGAAAACTTCTAATTTTATGACAGTACATCCAATTGGAACTAGTGCCCTTATTGATACATTTAGTGTATAGTTGAAAGGATTGAAAGATTCACTTTCATGACGAAGTCAAATAGTTTGTTTTGAAGATGACTGTGATGATTGTGAATTAATCATGTCTACATGAAGGTTAGTGGGAGTATGATTGTCCTATTCAGTAGGAGTATGTGGAGACATATTGCTCATAGAGAGCAACAATTCTAATTTTCAATTATTAAAAACATAATTTTCCAAGAAAAACTCTTATTGGATATGAAAAGGTAACAACTTAATTATGAGAATTAGATCTATAGAGATAGATTGGAAGTTGCTTACTAACTCCAATTATATAAATAATGTACTAAAGATGTTCAGTATTTGAGATATCATATACTTGTGAAGTATTGACGATATCTATTATTCTATATATGAGTTGATATTTGAGTTCAAGAATATAAAGATATAACTTTAGAAGCAGTTCCTAATTGAGGTTTTACTTAGAATAATATCATTTAGGATTGGAAAGGTTCCAATGTAGCAATGGTTGCTAATTAAGCCATAATGCATTTTTCATTTAGTGAAAATGATTAATTGGGCCAATAAGTTCTTTAGTAAACTTAATATAATTCCTTGCATTCTTCAAGATAGTAATGTACTGTAGAATATTAGATTTATTGGGTATGTAAAAGGATCTAAGGTCTCATCAAAGATCCAAAGATGTATTTAGGCAAAATTTTCTTAATTATGATGAAAATTATAAGAGTTAAAGTAAGTGCTAACTATAGAGAATCATGAAGAACTCTCTTATTAAGCTAATGTCTCAGCAATAGCATAATCGTCATATGGTGATATGGTATAACATACTTAAACAATTGGCTTAGTGCAAGTGGAATATTGTTAGTTTATGTCCTACAGCGAATCGCTTTGGTTGTAGTATAATGATAAAATTATTAATAAATACATTCTTTATCTTTATATATTAATTACATTTGATGTTTTAATACTAAAATAAAATCCCTGGAATAATTAATATGTAATTGAAATTATGATGAGATCATAATTATGAGATTCAATTTACATTTACGTATTATTCCTAAATTTTCCTAGTTGTAGTTTCATCAAGATGGGATATTGTTGAAACGGTAAAACTAGCACATATTATGTTTCTTTCTTATGAAGAAAGTAATTGATCTCATAAATTAAAGTATGGAGATACTTAAACTAATGTGTGGGTGATTATTAAAGGATAAGTCACTAAACTGACCCGAATATGAGAATCCCATATGGAATATTACTTATGTGTCTGTGGATTTCCTCATAATGATAGTTGTATAATTGATCCTTAGACTTGAGATTACCAAGGTATCTCATGTGGGAATTATTATATTTTGATACTACTTATGTATTGTCCTAGGATAATTCAGTCGGTAGTACTTAGATGTAGTAAGAATCATATAGAGATAGTTGAGTAACTTAATAATGGATTTATCACTTTAAAGTAACTAGAGAGAATGTTCCATTATTCTTGATTAGTAGTGATTTATGGAATTCTTTGGCCAGAGTGATTTGGCAATTCAAAAGGTGTTTTCAAATATCAATTATAAATCAATTACTAATTAGCAAGAACGAATATGATTGGAACAAAAGAGTAGACGCTATATCTATACTCTGGCCAATTGGAATATTGAATGACGAAAGGATTAAATTATACATCATAACTATGCATTAAAAAGTTAAATCAAACCACTTTGACATTCTTGATAATTGAGTGGTCATGACATGTTGCTAGACATCAATCTTGATCTATGATTATAAATTGTTTAATTGAAGAATTAAAGATAAATTAAAAGGAGTTTTAATTTATTCAATTATAGTTATGAATTAGAATTATAATTTATAATTATTGCCAATATATTAGAAACCTAAAGGGTCATATATCAAAGAGCAATTTGTGAAAGAAAAATCAATTTAATTAAGTTGGATTTAATTATAATTGGAGTACAACTTTAATTATAATTAAGGAATTTAATTTTAATAAAATTACAAAACCACCCAAATGATTTTTCTATTAATTGGAAGAAAAGAAAAAAGAGCTAGCACTTTCACATTCTTCCTCTCAAAGTGTTTAGAAGTTGTTCTATGGATACCATTAGAGGCTGGACAAGTGAACATCTCGTGGTTGACAAATCCGAGAGACTTTCAAAGGATTTCAATAGGAACATGAATAAGGTACAATTTCTTATGATTTATATTCGTGATTTATTCAAGTTAATCAATTATCAGGATCCGCTTGAAATCTGTAAAATTTTGCCTTTTCCGTTGCGCCCATGTTTGATCACAGTTGGATTCCAATAATATTATCATATAATTCGAATTCTATTAAAATATGAGAGAATTAATTGTTATTCTGACGAAATGCCTTTTAATTAATTGTTATTATGACGAAATGCCTTTTACAAGTTATTATCATTGTTAAGTGTAAAGGTTCACTAAAGCGACGTTGGTATAAAATTATTGAAGTTTAACTTTATGGTGTATATAAAAATGTTTTTATTAATAAACAAAATTTTATTCAATTAGAAGCAAGAAAATTTTAATTTACAAGTAACTAGCGTATTTCAATGGTTATTTTCTAATTCATTTTCAATGGTTATTTTCTAATTCATACTTCATTAAATTTTTTAAAGGATAATTTGAGTTAATTTTAGGTAATTAGTTAATTTAATAGGTACCAAGCTCAAAGATCTTACATTTACTTATTTTGGTGTCTATATTGCAGTCAAGAGACCATCTTACAGGAAATTTGTCATATTAATTGAGAGGATTCAAAAGATATTTAGCAAGTGCCTTTCACTTGTAGGAAGAGTATAGTTCGTAAACTCAATGCTCAAAACATTGTATATATATTGGTCTTCTCATATCTTTCTTTCCAAAATTCTTATCAAAATTATAAAGAAAATGTTGAGAAGATTCTTATATTTAGGAGATTTAAATAAGAATTCAATCGCTAAAGTCAAATAGACTGAAGTTTGTAAGCTAAAGGAGGAAAGAGGATGTGGTATTAAATAGATTCACAAACATTTCTTGAAAGGTAGAAACTCCTGGAAAGTTAAGTCTTAAGTCTACTACTTTATGAACTTTTGTAAAAACCATGGATCTAAGGAATTAATTATTAATAGAGATCAAATGCAAAATAGGTAATAGTAATAATTTTTTTTTATAGTTTGATACTTGGAATAAGTTAGGGCCATTAAATCGAATCAATAGGATTTCAAGCTTGAGACATTTATTTCTACAAAATTCCAAAGTCAAGGAAGTTATCAAAGGCAATTAGTGGAGTTGCAATCATAGTGAATTCTACTCTATATTGGCTAATGTCCCTGATTATATACCAAACTCTTGTATAAAGGACTCTTTTGTCTAGCTAAAATATTATTTTGGATGGTTTATAGATTAATCTTGTAAGGTTATATTCACACATCAAATTTAGAAAGTGAATTGGTCTAGTTTGGTTTAAGTAAGCTTTTCCTAGAGTCCCCTTTATAATAACACTTGCAATCAAACAAAGACAAACAACTATAAATAGTTAAGGGACATTAATATCCCCAAAATAATGTTGATATACAAATTTCTTCCTGAAACTTTAAGCCATTTATTTTTTTAAGTGTTTTTCATATGCGATTTGGACTAAAGTTTAATAGTTCTGCAATTAAGGAGGCTAAAGGTTTGATTAGGCTAAGGTCATAGTTTGGCTCAATAGAGATCAAAATATGTGCGAAGGAGATAGAGTGATCATTAAAGTAGCTTTTGAAATCAAATTTTATGCCATCTAGAGGGAACTAAATCAAAGAATTTTGTAAGACAAGGATTGGTGAAATGTCTTTGCTTTTCATGAGTTAGTCTTTTAGATAAGAGAGTAGTTGTTTACAAATGAATTACACCTAATCTATTGTAAGAACATAGCTACATCTTAAGGGATTTAGGATATTCAACTCCTATTAGCTTGCTTAAGAAACTAGAAGTTATAGCAAGAGTTATTATGGAGTTAGCACATAGAAACAAGAATGTAAAGTAAGAAAGTATAGATGAACACCATCATATATATTAGCATCTAGTCTAAGGAAGATGTCTTTATCTGCTTGTTAATCCACCAGTTATAATCCTTATTGTTGCTTTTGAACTGTTGGTTATAAGTACCTTGTTACCAATATTTCTATAGTTAATTCTATATAATTTTAAAAAATAAGTTAACATTGTATTTTTATATATGCTAAAATAAAAAATTGTACAATTTTTTTATTAAATTTATATCTGTCAAGTCTTTTTGAACTTATATTAATTCTTAGTTTTATTTAAATTTTAAAATTAAACTTTAGTTAGTATTTTTCCTTTAATTTGAAGTTTATTAAAACTTTACTTTTCTTATTAATTCCTGATGAATTACATTAAAATTAAAATTAAAATCTAAGAAAAATATTAGAGTTTAGAACCCAGAGAGATGATTAATGACTACTAAAATAATTACGTTTTGAACTTTTTACTAATTTACCTTTGTTTTATAAATTTTAGTTCATAATGCTTATTTTTCTAGAAATGTAATATTATAAATTTATGTATGTGTGTGTGTGTGTGTGCATGTGATAGTTTTTTTCTACTTTTGCTCTTACATACATTTAATTATTACCTACATTTATATTACATTAGCTATGAAAGAAGTTTAAAAGAATTATATATGGTATTAAAAGCATTTTTTAATTATATTCAGGATAGAGCATAATAGAAAATACAAATTTTATTTAAACTTCTATCTCTTTCAATCACTAGGCTCAATTGTATGCGCAGTCCATTATATGAGCTTGTAAACAAATTACAAATGTATTTTTAGCATGTAAAATAATAAAAGAGGATAGTGAAAAATCGTTACTAGTGGGTCAGTAGATACATATAATGAAGTTTTTTTTTTATATATATCTAAACATCAAGATTTGTCATTAAATTTTTATAAGATAATTATATATAAATTGTCTTTTTTCATATAGGTGCGAAAGGAATTTTCTAAATACCAATAATTTATGGTGACAAAGTTATTCCTCATTGATATATGTGTATAATGATTATTTGATCTATTTTTAAAAAAAGAATTAACTAGGAAAGAGAAACAAAAGTAAAGAAAGATGTCTAATGAAAGTGATAGGATTGCATAAAAAAATTTCATTTTTATATTTTTCTCTGTAAGGCATTAGCTTAGTCACATATTTCAGTCCTAACAAGCATAGACTCTACATTGTTCGGGTATGAAAAATTATGCATGTAAGTCTTTAAACAATCCAAAGAAAAGGGTTATCTTACATTCTTTTAAAAGGTTATTATTTATATATTAAAATAAAATGATTCAATTCGTAGGACTCTTTGGGTTTGACAAACTGTCACATTAATCCCTCATTTTCAAAAACACCATCCTTATTTTTAGTTAATATATCGTATGTCCCCTCTGTCATCATGTTGCCATTAAGAACCCTAATTATCCCCATAAAAATGATGTAATTTGTAATTTTGGTAGTCTTTGTGGCAAGAATGTGCCATATAGTAATGATGTCATATGAGTTGACTTTATTTGGTGTCGTCTACCACATTTTGCATATCTAACAATGAAGTAGAATATATTCACCTTCTAAATAGAAGCAGATCTAGGTTAATTACATTTAGGAAATTTTTTTGTTAATTGAAAAGAAATTAAGGGAAGGAAACAAAGCAAGGAGACGTTTTTGCTGTCAATTCAAGCTGTGGGGAATTTTATTATTGTGAAATTAAATAGTGGGGAGGAAGAAAATGTTGGACCCCGATTTTTAAGTGGAAATTAGAAATTATAAAATGAAATGAAATAAGTGTTTTTGTGTAGGTATTGTGTTATGATATTTTTGCCTTCAGGAAATTGATGAGAGAAAGAATTGATGGGTTTTGATGACTTTGAGATTTGAGTAGGTTTGTATGGTTTATGAAAGTTAAAGTGAATGAGTTGATTGAAATGGGAGTAGAAAATCAAGAAATAAAGAGAAAGAGTGTGAGAATTGAAGAAATAAGAAAGTTTGACTTTTTGAGGATAAAAGTTGAC
>JANKOD010000004.1:13892717-13906270 GCA_026284645.1 Erythroxylum acuminatum | reverse complement strand
AATAAACCCTACAAGGTAAAATGACTAAGTTTCATGTTACATGATCCGGAGTTGGGCTCCGGTAACGGGGTCCAACACTTTACCTAACATTGTGAGGGTAAAAGCATGGATTTTGGTGTAGCAATTTAGAAGACTTAAACCAAAAATGCAGAGCTAGGAGATGGTTGTAGGTTTCAGGAGAGAGAAGAAAGAAAGAAGAGAAAACTCAGGAGAAACTTGCTAACACTTGCTTAATTCAACTAAGTGCAAGGTATCATTAATTTCGATTAACATGTGTCCTTAAGCATGCTAGCCACTTATCATCTTCCTAAGCCACCAAATGTCACCTAGTTATTAGTCCATTTGTCACTCTATGATCAATACCATTTGTCAATTAATTAGCCATGCCAAATGTCACTTATTCATAGGCTTAATCATCCTAATTTTCCATGCATCTATTTTTCTTAACACTTGACATTTTTCCTAGACCAGATGTACATTTAAATTCATCAATTTTCCAATTGTACCAATTTAATTCCAAATTTACTACTTGTAATCAATCAAATCACAATGCAAGGCATAAACTATACACAATTCACATCATGATCATTTTAACCTTTTCATACCCCGGAATAAATCAATTGAGTGTATATACATTCTTTGCAATATGTACTAAATCATAATTCATCTGTGTATACTGTTGATATGCATGTAAATGAATTACAGTTCATGAATTCTCAATGATATGGTTATGTGCAATATTCTAGGGTTTTAACTGTTAGTATAGAAAACGGGCTATTACACCTATGTAGGAATGATAATTTCAATCAGCTTCAAAATTAACATTCAAACCTCAAGTTGACTAGGCTTTAGGTTAATCTTGAGTTACCAAAATTAGTTATATTAAAATAAGATTTTTTTATTCAAATATTAAATAACCAATTGATTAGACCAACACTTTTTTTTGGCATAAAGCTTGAGCTTGAAATCAATTAGGCATTTTTCAAGAAAAAAATCGAGCAAGGCCTAAACCATTGCTATTTATGTCTCTAAGCTCTTAAAGTCAATCTCTTCTCCATCACTTGGCGAATCGGTCCCAGAAGTTATTAATCGAATAACCCCCTCTTTTCTCTTCCTCCCATATCCATATATTTTTGACATATCTTAAACTTAGAGCGACACTCATAATTATCTTATTGTTCATTTCATTATAGATGCTTTATGGCTTCTCAAAATATTACCTTTTATTTCATCGTCCACTAGTTCCAAAATCGTCATCATTTCTTACTCTCTAACCATCATACTTGATATATATGCATTATTTCCACAATGAAACAATGCAAGTGTGATATACATTTAGTTTACTTAGTATTTTGTTAGTTTTGTTAATCCAAATTATCTTGATCTGATTAGTTGTGCATTATATAAGGTAATTATAGACATGTTTCTTAGAAATCATATTAACTAAAGATGTAAGAGTTTTACAAGTCAGATAAGTTTTTTTGTTTGGCTAAATAATCTTGGACATGGGCATATCACATCCTATGACTCTCTCTGGACATAAATAGATAGCGAAAAGATCAAATACGGGCTAACATGAGAGCATGTGCTAAGAAATGTTTGATATAAGTTTTACATACAACTATACTATTCTAATATAAGATTAAAATAAGTGGACCTACCGTTTTGTAATAATAAAGTGGTAGTAAGCGTTGATCCCGCGAGGAATGAATATAACTACTAAGTCTAATCTTTCTAATATCATTTGAGTTTTGATTAATTAACTTAAAAATAAAATAAAATAAAAATTGGGATATTACTGGTGATCTAGTAATGCAGGTGGTCCAGGAGTTTCTTGCTTCAAGGAAAATGTTAAGGGACCTAGATTCTTCTTATATCTGTCCCATTCACAAGCTTCCCAATGTAAAGGAGTTTTGACACATATCTTGTTGCAACACCATTTACAAAGTGATTCCAAGTTGCTTGCTAGTAGACTAAAGGGTATCTTTCAGAGCTGAATTCATCATTCACATAATGCTTTTATCCTAGGTAGATCCATCTCTGACAACATCTTACTGATCTAGGAGTTATTAAGGGAGTATGATTCTAGCAAACCTATAAAAAGTTATGCCATCAAAAGCATTTGATACCATTAGATGAAGTTCACTTCATCAAGAGCTACCTTGAATGGTTTGGTTCCCTAGCAAGTTTATCTCCTGGATTGATGTTTGTATTTCTACCACTTCTTTCAACGAATGGTAATCCTACTCCATAATTTAAAGGATACAAATGGGATTATTAAGTAAAATTATTTTTATTAATAATTTTATTTTATTTTAATATTAAATTAAATAATTACTAATAATCTTAAAAATATCTAAATTTTAAATATAATTTTATTTTATATCTAAAATAAATATTTATTTTAACAAAATAAAATAATATTATTATTAAATATTATATAAGATATTAAAATAAATTTATTTAATTAAAAATAATTTATGAAGTGACAGAAGTATAACTCCCACTGATGACTACACGTTTGCTGAAATGCCGATTGAGTTTACAACGGGAATTCCACGCTTTCATGATTCAGGTGTTTGCCCATCGCTATGTCGCTGCCGCTGCTCTTCTTCTTCACCATCTCTTTCCTCTTCAGTGCCCAGAGCACGCATCTCGTAAGTTTGCTTTACCTAGCTGGAAATGTTGCGTCTTTTTTCTGAATTTACAGATACAGATCTGCTCTCAATTATTGTTAGCTTTTCAGTGTTTTGGCTTCTGGATCTGTACATTTTCCCTGTTGGTTATTGTTTTTAGTATAAAGAATCCTTATGATTCAAGGAAATAGTTCCAAACAACTGCTATGTCGTGAATTTTGTGTTTAGCTTATGTTAGTCTCAAGAGAGTTTAATTATTGCGGCTTTTTGGTTTTGGTTTTTGGTTCGAGTTAGGGCTTCAATAGAGTGCCGACTGCTCTTGGATCGAGGAGGAGATCTGTACTAGCACTGAAATCGGATCCGTTAAAGCCCCGATTGGACCAGATCCGGAAGCAAGCTGATGATCACCGATCGCTAGCACTTGCCTATGCTTCCTATGCAAGAAAGCTTAAGCTTGAGAATTCCAAAATTGTCAGGGCTTTTGCTGATCTTTCACGGAACTATACTGATCTTCTTAACAAATCAACTTACCGAACTCTTCTTGAGTCAGATTCACTGTCTATTGATGAATCCTCACTCCGGCAATTTGAGAAGGAGGTGAAAGAGCGAATCAAAATCACAAGGCAAGTGATTGCTGAAGCCAAAGAGAGTTTTGATAATCAGCTGAAGATTCAGAAGTTGAAGGACACGATTTTTGCTGTTAATGAGCAATTGACTAAAGTCAAGAAGCAAGGGGCTTTTTCTAGTTTGATTGCGGCGAAGTCTATCCCTAAGAGCTTGCATTGTCTTGCCATGAGGTTGATGGAGGAGAGGATTGCACACCCAGAGAAGTATTCCGATGAAGGAGAGCCACCAGCACCTGAGTTTGAGGATCCAAAGCTTTATCATTATGCTATTTTCTCTGACAATGTGATTGCAGCTTCGGTTGTGGTTAATTCCGCTGTGAAAAATGCAAAAGAGCCATGGAAGCATGTTTTCCATGTTGTCACGGATAAGATGAATCTGGGTGCAATGCAGGTGATGTTCAAGCTTAAGGACTATAATGGTGCACATGTAGAAGTGAAAGCTGTTGAGGATTACAAATTCTTGAATTCTTCTTATGTGCCTGTGCTTAGGCAATTGGAATCTGCAAATCTGCAGAGGTTCTACTTTGAGAATAAGCTTGAGAATGCAACCAAGGATACAACAAACATGAAGTTTAGGAACCCTAAGTACTTGTCGATTTTGAATCACTTGAGATTTTATTTACCTGAGATGTACCCTAAGCTGCAAAGAATTCTGTTTTTGGACGATGACATAGTGGTTCAGAAGGATTTGACAGGATTATGGAAGATTGATATGGATGGTAAGGTAAATGGAGCGGTGGAGACTTGTTTTGGGTCATTTCATAGGTACGCACAGTATATGAATTTTTCACACCCGTTAATAAAAGAGAAGTTTAATCCAAAGGCATGCGCTTGGGCATATGGGATGAACTTCTTTGATTTGGATGCTTGGAGAAGGGAGAAGTGTACAGAGCAGTATCATTATTGGCAGAATCTGGTAAGATTGCATTTTTCTTTTAGGATTTGTGTTGTGACACTCATTTCATTTGAGCACTTGAGCTATTTGAGTAAAAGCTTGTAAAAACTAAGTTACTGGACTGATTAGTAGCATTTAATATGATGTCTGGTACTGGTATAACCTCTTATGACTTTCGAATACTGAAAGAACGGTAAATCTCTTAGAAGACAGTTTGATTCTTAATCAGATTTGCTTTAAAAGCTCTTCGATGTTAGGACTGAGTGACTAGATATACTCTTGTGTTGCTGCAGAATGAAAATCGAACCCTGTGGAAGTTGGGAACATTGCCCCCAGGTCTAATCACATATTACTCAACGACAAAGCCACTGGACAAGTCATGGCATGTTCTGGGGCTTGGATATAATCCTAGCATTAGCATGGATGAGATTCACAATGCTGCTGTGGTGCACTTCAATGGGAATATGAAACCCTGGCTCGATATTGCCATGACCCAGTTCAAACCTCTTTGGACAAAGTATGTTGACTACGAATTGGAGTTCGTCCAGGCCTGCAATTTCGCTCTCTAATCATTCATTACAATTAAATGCTTAAGAGCCATTGTCAAGTGGATCTCTGTGAGTGGTGTGCGCAGTCTAATCGACTGCCTTAACTTTCACCATTTTTTCCCAAGAGCAGAAGAAATGCGCCCCTCTCAAGTCTGGCATATTTATTGTGTTAACCCTTTATTTCTTCTTTCATCACACTTACACAAGTCGTGCAACAAAAAAGTTTGTTGTATCTGGCTAATTTAGCTGGTATGAATGCCGTTGGATCTTATTGTTGCGGTAATTCAATTATGTGTTTGATCATATATGATCGACCACTGCTGTATCTATTTCTGGTATACCCATCGATCATTTAAGCTCCCAGAATCATGAAGGTTTTTCACTGTTCATGTGAATGTCTACGCTTCTGTCATATCAAAGATCCATGTGTTTTATAGACTCTGAGTAAAGTAAAAATAAAAAAGACAAAGGAAGCAAAATAAAGAATAGGCACTCATCACTGTATGTTTATTTTACGGTTGATTTGCTCTAGTTTACATTCGTATATTACAAGGAAAGAAGAGCATAAACTTCTCCATGGAGAGAATTTAGACAAAATATCATTTAAATGAGCGGCCAGCTCTGTTTACGGTTATCAATTTTAGGAGCTCTAAATAGATGAAGCAAAAATGTTGAGTGTTACAAAAATGGATATGCAAAATACTACATAGGATGAACATTGCTGTATCACCACACTGAAATTTCCAAGTGAGAAGCAACCAAGTCCAATTTTAATTTATATTTAAACATTAGGCAACCTATTGTCCATTGGAATTCAAGATTTCATGCATACATCAGCAACTAAAAGCTCACCAGAAGAGAAATGAGAAACATCATAATACAAGAACCCTTTCTGCAAATGAATTCTCTCTTAAACAAAATTGACAAGTCACTTGAGAACAGCAATGAAATAGGCCAAAGAGCTTTGATTTATAAAGAAACGCAATTCAAACTACTGCAACGGAGTTTTGAATATGACATTAGTATATACCAGACAAGGAAATTTACTACATCCTCCCAAAATCACTCCACAAGGAAAACCCTAAGGTAACTCATTCAGGGCACTCTACACTGTCTTCAAAACTTCTATTCAGTAAATCTCTGCACTAACAGACAAAATTATCTTGATCACCTGCCAAACAATGGCTCCTCCCTCAAGCAGTAGCTGATACTCGTGGTGTCATAGTTTTTGCCGTAGCATTAAGATTGAACCCACCAGCACGGTTCACACGGCCACCAGTGTTCCCCATTTTGTCCCTCCGATATCCATCACCTCCACGGTTTGAAAATCCACCACGGCCACCATTTCTGTTGCCAAACTCTGATTTGCTACTGAAATCACCTCGGTTGTAGCCCTTGCCCCCCCCAAAATTCCCACGCCCTCTCACTCCCTCATTCCTATACGCAGCCCCACCTCCAGATGAAAAACGACCCCTATTGTTCCCTGCAGGATCCAAAAATAATTACAAACACTGACTAGCCCAACTAAGAATCCAGGTTTTTTCACCAAACATATTTATATATGAATTGGCAGAAATGAATCAGCATCTCCTGGTGCATCATAAATCATGAAATATTTACAAAATGTCTTGTTAATAAAAAAATATCATGGAGTTCACTGTTATATTTCACCACCGAGGATGAGGACCTGAGTTTGTCACTCTTATTCCATCCCCTAGGTCTAATCTCGCTCTTCTGAGACTGAAAGAAAGTAGATATTATTTGGTTCATCTCTCCAAAAGGCCAACAAAAGTTTCCAGGTTGTCTAAATACATTAAGCCTTAAAACATTTTATTTTCTAAAGATGTATTGAGTTGCTTAATTCACTTCCACATTTTCAATTTTCTTTTTCACTTGTTAACCAGGACATAGTTCTTACGCAGAAAAAAGATCTAACAAAATACTTGCCTCTTGAAGTGGATCTCTTTTCCTCAACAACAACTCTACACCCATTTATCATAATAGGAGAAGCCTGAAAAATCAACAAAAATTCTCAGAAGAGGAAATATAAAATAAAACCATTTATTATTTTCTCCCTCTCCCCCACTATTTGAGTACTAATGTCACAATCAACTCTAATTACACACCAAGTTCAAGGAACACAACAATGAAGGAGCTCAAACTGCAAAAATTTACTTCTATATGAGCAATTAGAAAAGCAACCGCAAACCCAGAATCAAGCAAATCTTTACATTCAGCTTACAGGAAATTTAATTAGACAGGTCAATCTAAGCTACCCAGGAAACAGAGTTCCATGCATGCAATCAGTTTCAACTGTCAACAAAGACTTTAGTCTCACAAGAATAGGCAACAGAAACATATAAGAAATACATGATGGCAATATTTATTTTAAACAAGCTTTGACAATTGGCAACCAGATTTAGACAGATTCCTTTTCAGGCATAACAAGTCTTAAAACAACCATGGTCTCACAAACATAAAACTCATGTACTGCATCTCCTAGACGGTTAATAGCAACAAACTTGACAGAAATGGAAGGCTAGACACTGCAATAACTAGCCAAAAAAAAAAAAAAACTTCAGATTACTTTCATTTTTCCTGGTTTTGCTACAGAATGTCAAAATTACTACTTCTAAATCAATAAAGTTTTGACTTGCAAAAACAGGTAAAGTTGAAGAAACCAATAACATAGAAGACAATCACTAATTTGTAACTGAAAGAAGTAACATACAGAATGTCAAAATTACCACTTTTAAATCAATAAAGTTTTGACTTGCATAAAGAGGTAAAGTTGAAGAAACCAATAACATAGAAGACAATCACCAATTTGTAACTGAAAGAAGGAACATGTCAATGTCTACCTCTAGTGCGCTTTGCACAGCACTTGCCACATCAAACTCCACAAAGCCAAAACAGAATCCCTGCCAGAACAACATATGGACAGCATAATTTAGTCTTCCATGCGCTAACAGTTGAATAACAATATGAGACTACCTTCTGGCTTCTAACTTGTATACCACCAGTCCTAATAGGTCCAAACTTCTTAAATTCATTTTCAAGTAAGGCAGGTGTGGCATCCAAAGGCAGACCTTTGACATAGATAGATGGACCCTCAGCTGCACACATTAAGACATGTAAGCATGAATAAGGTGAATACATTAAAAAAGAAAGATATCTGAAGCGAGAAAACAGAAGAAGAAAAGGAATGAATGGAAAGGAACACATACCTTCATTCTCTAGAGCATTTCCATTTTCAGTGAGATTTGTGTTAAAGCCCTGAATTTCAGTTATTATGGTCTGGGGCAATGAAGCATTTACTTGCTCTTGGCTCTTCTGTGCAGATCTTAAAGATGTTGGTGAAGAGGATGTAAAAGTTGCAGTATTCTCTTTCATGACCTTCACCTGTGACAAGATTTAAGCAATAGAAACTGTAAAGCATGATCCCTTGAATGTATACCTGAGCACAGCTCTCATTAATGCTATTTTCAAAACAAAGTAGTATCAATAAAGATGAAAAAGGTAAAGCACAAATCATTTTGCACACAACTGCTTACAATGGATGCATAAGATTTCTTTGGTAGTTCTTCAATCTTAGTGCTAGATTCGACCGCCATCTGAGATTCATCCGGAACTTCATCCATAACTTCAGGTATTAGGGGTTCCTCTTCTACAACTGAGCCATCTTCATTATCAGAAGGATCATATACTTCCTCCACGTTGACTTGCTCAGATAAAACAGTTGCTTGCTCAGAAACATGACTGTCCTGTACAGAAGAAGGTTCTGCAAACAGATGTAACCAAGGATAAGTTAAGAGGGCAACACGAGATGTACACTCCAAATGTGATCTGCCTTCCCATTACCCTGTTCAGGTGAGTGTGAAGCTTCAACTTTACCAGAATCATGGTTTGCACTCTGCTGCTTGGGTTCATCAACAAAACGGAATATGTCATTTAAAACAAAATAGCCTTTGTCTTGAGGTGCAAGGAAGAAACTCTGAGTAAATTTCTGCCGCACATTGTTGTTTCCAATAAGATATCCAGTCACAAGAACCAGTACTCCTCCTTGGTAAGATTGTTGTGAGTCAACCGAAGAAATTTCTGCTGTGAATTGTCCATAACCGAGTGAAAGTATTCTCTCATTGATGGCCTAATCCATGAAAACAAATCAAGCACTTATATCACACCAAAGATACGAATGAAGGCATCTGACAAACTATTTAACAAGGAAGCTTAAGTATGCAATGCATTAATTAATGAGAACTAAAACATATAAAGTTCCCAATTTCCATCCAAGAGGGATGAATAAAAATAAAAGGCAAATAAAGTAGTAGTCCTATACACATATCAGCTTAAGCAAATGGTGACAGTATAAAAGAACTTACGTGCATGGTGGTTGTAATGCTCATAACACCACTGTCCTCTGGACGGCCTAGCTTACTAACATCCTGATAAAATCGGTGAACAAGCTCTGGAGATTGATGCAAGATAAGGTAATATTGGTGCACAAATGCATTACCAACCTAAACCAATAACATAAACATAACTCATTTCAAAACAGTAAACAGAAGTGAAAAGAATAGGAAGTAGATAGAAAAACAAAGGCCACTGAATGATAGTTCCAGAGCATACAATATCGGCCGTAGGAATTGCAGTTTGCGACGCGGATGCAGCCATCATTGATCTGTTTCTGAAAAGCGCAACAAATAAACCTATCAAAGCTCCAAAGAAACAACAAAACAAACAATTTCATATTCTATAGATGTATTAAAAAAAAAAAGATTCAGATTTATGTTAATTACTAGTATGGTCATGACAACGCAATCTAAGGCACTTAAACGAAACGAAATTAACTAAAGAGAAGATAAAGTTGAAAACACTTTTTAGCTAAACAAACAACTGATCCTAGCAAGCATAAAATCACAGTGAAACTTGGAAACAAGAAGAAATGTTTCCAAAATCACACCGGAGAGAGATTGACTATAGGAGATCAGGAGCTACCTAAGTAAAACATTTGGATTTAGGAAAAGAGGCGTTTCTCACCTTAAGTCGGAATCGGATGAGAGAGAAGCGGCAAGGTGAGAGAAAGCAGTGGTAGAGCTAAGGCCGGGGTGGTCGTTCTCTCACCTGCCCTTTCTAGTGGCGTTTTCTAGGGTTTTCCTTGATCCTAAAGGGGCGCAAGAATTAGGGAGAAGAGCGAGGAATAGTGAGGTTTTCTTGGTTTGTTTTTACATTCCCAGTGAATTGCGAAACTGGGACACTGATTTATTTTCCAAATTTAGAAGCTTCTAGAGTTTATTACATGCCTTATTCTTAGAAGTTAGAACATGACTTGTTTTTAATCGGTTTTTATGTTTTTCATGACCGTTGTATAAATTAGTCTTACTGACGTAAAACCATTTTGAGGAAATAAACTAGAATTACCGATTAGTTGCAAATAAACAAGATTATGAACATATTGATATGTACTAATTATCTAACTCATCAGAAGGTCATGTCTGTCGGACTCATAAAAGAAATAAATTAATATTAAAAGACCAGAAAGAGAATTGACGGTCGTAGTTTTGCTACTATTATAGGATTGTATTTAAATGTTTTCTAAATCATTGTCTTATTTATAGTTTTTGAAATCTTATGGTTAAATATGTCAATTGGTATAAAACTTAGGGTTAGAATTAATCATTTTGCCCTCATTTTACCTGCCAAAACCATTTACTAGGTCTTTGAAAGGTTTTTTAAAAAATAAGAAGTTTAAAAAATTAAAATTTAGCTGCGAATTTAATAAGTACTAGCAGAATAATACTGCGCGAATGCACAGTAATAATGCCCTGCGAATTTAACTGATTATATTAATAAAAAAATTTAATGTATAAATTAAAATAAATAATAAGCAACGGACAATTTGTAAGTAACGAACTCTACGTGGAAATTGTATCAACAGTAGATAGATTGTCCATTATAGTGACAATAAAGTGGATAGATTGTACATATTTCATATACATTAGCCAATGTTACTAGGTAAGACTGTAATGTGGTTGCAGTGTCTACTACTTCTTCTAAAAATCCTAAACATAACTATCACAATTCTAGAGAAGAAAACAGTTATGACTCACTCTGTCCGCAAATAGATTACTTTTGTTTCTGCTTCTGAAAGAAGTTGAGTTTCGACGGAGAAAATGTTTGATTGAAGTCAGAGGAGAAAAGTTAAGAAGTTTTAGGAACTTACATTAAATAGGTTAAACAGATGTGAATCTGTTAGTTATATAATCTTTATATAGAGCAGTCGAAAATTTAATGCGACTTAGAAATGACATGAAGGGGATTGCGGTTCGTTTCTGAGTGGTTTCTTAGGATAAGGATGCGTGAATTCACTTTAAATACGAAGTGTAGAGACAAAAGTAAGACGAACTAGAGAAGCAAAAATAAGATGAAGCGCGAAGAGAAAAATCAGATGAAGCGCGGAGACAAAAGCATCACGGTTAAGTCGATTGCTTCCTGTAAGATTGGTGCATGGGCTGATGAATAAGCGTTCGGGGAAAATTCCACTTACACGATTGTTAAAGACTACGATTTGATCATCTCAACTCAACCAATATTCTTTATAGGAATTGTAGGTTCGCGGCAAGGAAAGATGAAAGATTTTGTACCACGACGCCTTCTCTTTGCTATCCCAACGATCAAATCGTAGTCTTTGACAATGGTGTAAGTGGAATTTTTGCTGAAGGTGACCGATATACAGGTGGGAGCCGATGCAACAATCTTATAGGCAGTAATCGAGTTCAGCGT
Source organism: Erythroxylum acuminatum (assembly GCA_026284645.1). Classification (NCBI taxonomy): domain Eukaryota; kingdom Viridiplantae; phylum Streptophyta; class Magnoliopsida; order Malpighiales; family Erythroxylaceae; genus Erythroxylum; species Erythroxylum acuminatum. Next base: position 13,894,782 of record JANKOD010000004.1, on the reverse strand, counting down.
CACTGACTTCAATTGAATGAGCTTGCATTGATCTCTAAACTAAAGATACGGCAAGGGTAGATTTGTGGTATACGGATTAAATATTAATTCATATATTAATGTAAATATATATACAGATATGATATATATAGTAGTAAAAATAAATGTCAATAACTGTTAAGTCAAAATGACTTAAAGTAAATGATTATGATGAAGAACAAATAATCATGAAAGAAGAAAGTAAGACAGAAGCAGAAGCATATGAGACGAAAGGAACAAGTACAAATCAGACAGAAGTAGAAAGCAATAGTCAGACGATAAAAAGACAGACGGAAGCAGAAGCAAAAATGAGACGCAAGGAGCAAAAAAAATGGACAGAAAATGATTTGCAAGCACAGGATCATGCTCATAAAATTGGCCAGAAAAAAGAAGTTAAAGTGTTTCGATTTTGCATAGACTTTTAGATATTGTTTATCTGGTTTCCTAGAAGCTGAGTAATACTTATGTCGTCTCTCATGATATATAAATGCACAACAAGGGGGTTGAATTGTATATTCTTCTTTGTTGATCCCCTTGTAAATGATTTCGTTAAAAGAAACTTGTTCTTTTTACAAAACTACTGAAAATTAATGTTATAAAATGTTTTCGAAATTCTCGTATGAAAACAGTAAAATCAAAAATTCAAAGTTAAGAGAGTTGAGGGTTGAGAGTTGAGAGATGTTGACATCGCAGATTTATCCTGGTTCACCCCAAACCGTGGGCTACGTCCAGTCCTCAGATATCTTTTTGAGATTTCACTATCTCTCAAAACGTTAGAAGTATTCTTTGATTCCGAATTATCTTCACGCCTTGCGTATGATTTTCTTCTGTCTTTTGTATCGTCTAATTTTCATATGCTTCCGTCTGCTTTTTGTCTTAGCGCTTCCGTCTGCTTTTTCTCTTAGCGCTTCCCTCTACTTTTTGTCTTAGCGCTTCCGTCTGCATTTTCTATTTCCGCGCTATCATCTGCCTTTTACATCGTCTGTTTTCCTTCCGTCTGATTTTTTTGGCTTTCCTCCTTCCATCTTACTTTCTTCTTTTCATTATTATTTGTTCTTCATCAAAATCATTTACTTAAAGTCATTTTGACTTAACAATCTTCCCCTTTTCGATGATAACAAATAATCATATTAGTAAGAAAGAAAGGATAAGATTATATACACTATGTATACTGTAACATCCCACCCCCCGACAGGAAGGGTAAAATAGTAATTTGGTCAGGGGTGAGAGTGATTAGGACTGATTTGGCATTTTTATGCATATTGGTATTGGTGAACCGTGAATTTTTGCACATGAAAAATAACTGTACATGCATTCATGATATTTCCCGGTATTTGTGCCTACATGGGACTGTATTTTGGAAATATGGTTTATGGGCTTAAAAATTTATTCGGAATGGATCATTATAGGTTTTAAATTTAAGGGAATTATAGGAATTTTTCTGAAATTTTTTGGAAAAAATTTCCGGACCTGAAAAATCGCCACGTGGCGAACCGACTGGTCTTCGATACCGAAAAATTGTTGTCAAATGGTACTAGACTATTGGATGCTTTAAGTTGGGACCGAAATTGGGACCCTTAAAAATGGTTTTAAATTTTGATTCTTGTATTTGGATTATTTTATCAAAGACCATTTATTAATTTTGTCTTTTCTTCCTTAACTTGGACAAGTGTCATATTGACACATATCCATCCCATTTAATGCTTGCTCATTCTCGGTTGTTCCAATTGAAAGAAGGAAAAGATTGTTATTTGGCTTTGTATGAACATTCACGACTCTTTTAAAAAGGGAATGAAAAAGTTGAGTTTTTCTTAATTCCTTCATCCAACCGAAACCCTCCTCTTCTTCCTCTTCATTGATTTGTTCGAAAATCCTTACCTTAAGTGTTTTCTTTACAAGCTTAAACCTCCTACTTCCTTATTATGATGGTGATTGTACATGTGGAGTGAAGTGGAGAAGTTGATGTTAGTTGAAGAAGTTAAGAGTTGGAAAGCTTGATTTGGTAAGACTTTAATTATGCTTTTGAAGTAGTAGTGGTTAGATGCAT
>JANKOD010000004.1:13777364-13796059 GCA_026284645.1 Erythroxylum acuminatum | reverse complement strand
ACTATGAGTTTAAGTTTGAACTTCGGATTTGATCAAAAACGAAGCATTTTATGAAATGATCATGATTTCAAGATTTTTATACGACAAATGAACTTTGCAACAGTTTGCTCATGGAATTTGAAAATATGTGGCATAGATTTCAATTCGAACTTTTTAATGGTTTTTGCTTATTTTCGGTTATAAGCTTGTTACCCATTGAGCGTAAGCTCACCCCCTTCATTCCCATCCACAGGTGATGAGAAGAAAGTCGGGTGATCGAAAATGAAGGATTTTGTATCTTTGTATTTGCATTCGGATCCTTATATTGTTCTTGTATTGGGGCTTGTAATGCCATTAAAGTTTGTATATGATTATGGGATCGGATTATGTAAGTAAATTATGGTTAGGATATGTGAATGTGAATTATGATTATGACTTGAGATATGATTGAGAAATATGGAAGTGTTTTAGCTATAGGATTGTGAATGTGTATGATGGGATTTCGGACAGGAGGTCCGAGGATTCGTGTGATGGATTGGAAATATTGAAGTGTTTTTGTGTATGGTTGGTTTTGGAAAAACATTTGGCTAGTGAAATTTTAAAGGAGATGCTGCCCAATTTTTTATAAATTGAGGGTATTAAGTGTCATGTGACAAAAGGAAAGGAATAATAAGTTATGAGAAATTAAGGGATATGTTTTGATTATGAAGAATTAAATGGATTGAGGAATTGATGAATTTCAAATGGGTAATTGAAATGACTTCGAGTGATAATGATTGAAAAAAAAATGAAGCGATATTCGTTAAGCTACGATTCGTTTGTTATGAGTTGGGTTCCGGAAATGGGTCCCAACACATAAGGTAGGATTTTGTATATCAAAATCTTCCATCCCTGTGATTCAATTCAATTCAATAAGTTTATAAGAAACTACATAGAAGTTTCATAAGCTCCATTGGATAATAAAAGATCATTTTTAAAGGACAATTGGAATTATGTAGCCTTTTACACATATTATGAAATTTAAAGTCTCTAGAATTAGCAACCTTTTGAGTCAAAATTTTGTACAACACTTTAATGCACAAAAAATAGATATGAGGATAAGGCATCCCCCTATTTGAAACCTTATCTTTTTGAAAATAAGTGGTAGGTTCTTTATTATCAATTATTGCAAAAGAAGTTATAATACACTGCTCTATCTAGGATATGTAAGTGTTTGGGAATCTAAAATCTTACAGTACGCCCAGTATAAGGCTCCAATTCAAAGATTCAAAAGCTTTATTGAAGTTAATTTCATTACATAACTTAGTATAGTATTTTTACTATGGTAACTCTTAAATAACTCTTGAGCTAGCATCAAATTATCACTTCCACTCCTTTCCTAGATGAATGCCCTTTGAGTAAGTTGATGATAAGTTTTAAATTTTCCTTGTATTTTTATAAGCAACTTAGAGATACCTTATATATGACATTGCAACAAAATATAAGCCTAAAGCCATTAAGGGAGTTGACATTCAACTTTTTAGGAATGGGATAAACATAGGAATTATTTAGTTATTAAGAAGTTTTCCCTACAAAAAATTACAATGGTACTACTATGATTATGTTACTTTTTAAATGCCAATTATTTTAAGAAAAGAAAGTGTTAAACCCATTGGGACAAGAGCTTTGTCAAGATTCAACTCAAATAAAGCTTATTTGATTTCTAGTGTATTGAAAGGCCTTGATAGCTCCTCCTTCTACTGTTAAGTGATAAAACTAGGAATGAATTCTTTTAGGACCAGCATATGAGAACCACTATTGTTAGAGAGTCCTCATAGGTTTATGAAGTGACAGAGGGTCATTTCTTTTATTTTTTTCATACTCTTTAATGGTTTCTCCATTAATAGTTTCTAGACAATAAATCTTGATGTAGTTCCTTCCATTAAGAATCATATTAAAGAAAAATATGGTGTTCCTATCTCCATTTTTGATCTAATTGAATTTGATCTTTTATCTAATTAGTAAAAAGTGATGCCTCAAAGCTTGGGATTAATTGGATAGATCCATTTTCTCATGTGATTTGAGGTTTGCATCTTCATGATTAAGGTTCAATTCATTCAAATTAGTAGTTAAAGTCTCCTTCAACTTATGAATACAAAATTTTGTATCTTTATCTTTGTCTTAATTAAGCTTTTTTAACTCAACCTCCTTAGCTTGGAGTTTTCTCGTGCACCCTTCTGAGATTATCATTAGATTACTTAATCTGAATTAGTATTTTACCCTTCCTTTTCTTTCTTCTAATACTATTTCTTTAAGTAAATGATATAAACATAAATAAGTGCGAAAGAAAGCCTTACAATTGGAAAATTTTGAAAGTCGTTGAGTGTTTACCAATTCTATATCAAACTTTTCCTAATAAGCTAACTCCTATATTGCTTATTGGTTCAAGGAAAGAAAGTTTCCTCAAACCTTAAAACAATTAAGCTAGCAATCACCATTATTAGTTTGTTCATTAACCTTTCACATTTATCCTTTTGAGCTAGTATGATGCTATTGGAATCACCTAGTGCAATCTAGGGTGCTATCAATAAGGAACTCATAGATATAATGTTTTCAAATAATGAACTACACATGAACTCATGATTAACCCTATAAATAAAAATGATACTAATTAGGTAAGGATCTGGTTCAATGTTAAACATGATATGGATAAATTGATATATGCAAAAAGTTTGATGAACCTTGATTATACCTAGGTTATAGGCCATTATAATCCTCCAATTATGGTGTGCTTGATGAATTGATATGATTTCCCAATTCTTACCAAATAACTAGTAGCGTTTACTTTGATTCTTATCCTAACAATCCAACCATCTAAGTCTTCTTTGACAATAGATAATATTTGATCATATACTTATTTTTTGGGTAATTCATACCTCTTACATTTCATGCTATGATCATCAAGGAGAATTAAAGGTCTATGTCCCTTTATTCTTTGATGTCCTTCTAGCTTTCATTTTAGTTTTTCCTATATAATTTGTAGGTAGGTCACTGTCCTTTACAACTTCCTCTTCTGCAGTTGATTACTGAATAATTTTATAACTATCTTTTACTATCCCGTGTTAAGCTGGACATTAGGGTTAATCTACTATAAGGTGATTTTTTGGGCACTCATCATTTCCTAATCTAACTCATAAACTAGGGTAACCTTAGCTTCATTCACACAGCTAGTTTTCTCTTGCATTGGAGAAGTTAGAATCTTCTTTATTAGGTGACAATATTTACACTATATACAACCTTTGTGGAAGTTCTTTTTCTAAGAGCTGAATCTTGCTTGTTTTCCTCATAGTTAATTATTGGCATTGTCATTACAGAATGTTTCCCAAGTGTGATACTCCTACCAATTTACTTCTAGATCTTCTTTTCTTAAGGAATGAGACGTTTTCATTAGTATGGGAGCTTTGTTTTAGATTCCTTGACCCCTTCCTCATTTAGCTAGTTTAGTTTTAGAGACTTAGGTAACTTTTGGTCTCCCAACTTCCAAACAAATTCTTACATAGTATATTCTCCTCATCCCTACTATGTTTTTATCTAAGCAAATTGGCCTTCTAATAGAGTTTGCAAGATAGTTCAGACCTATTTTGGACCAATATTTAAGAGGTACATTTTGAAAATTGATCCAAATAGGAATGTTTTTTCATACATTTCTTATCTGGTGTCATTTTTAAGATGTCGTCTTTATAGTAAAAGTTACTTGCCTTAAACATGTCATTGGTTTTAATTCCAAAACTTTTTTTATATATTATACTCACTATGAAAGCTAAAAATGAAGAAATTTTATTTATTTTTGGATACTTTATCAACTCTCATCCTTCCCCAGTTAGCTTTTGCCCTTTTTTGTACTCGAGGAAAGGGAAGTCTTTTTCTAATGAAATATCCTACTAATGAGGTCTCCCATCTTGCTGCTCCAACTTTTAAGACCTCTAGGAAGGTAAAACTATAAGGATGTCACCTTCCTTTTTATTGAGAATGACTCCAAACTTCTTTTGAGTAGTGTAATCCCTTACAAGTTATTTCTAATTCCTTTACAAAGGCTAAGTAATTGGGATTGCGAAGGTGGTTACATGAGGAGCAACCGTGTTCTTATGGATCAAAATAAGCTCAAGCACTACATTTAATGAAGAATAGGAAAAGTTAAGTATAAGTATAAGAGAGGGAGTTCTGATAAGAAACGAGGCTAGATCTACATCCTTGAGAGTCAAAGGTAAAGCTGAAACTATATTTAAGGATATTTATGATGAAGGAATAGCTGAGATATTTATGATGAAGGAATAGCTGAGGGGTACTGATTTAAGGGGTATGGATGTTGTAAGGACATAAAGCTAGGAGGAGGTGACAATAGGGAAACTAGAGACAGTACCAAAGAAACCATCTCTTGAGGAAGGAGACATTAGGTGGGAAAGTTCCAACTAAATAACTATTATGTTATGAATTCGAATACAAAAACAATTCAAGATCAAAATAGACAAAAAAGGAAAAAGAAAAGGGTTAGAAAGAGGCCAACACTACTTGGATTTTATGACCATTTTTCTTTATTTTTGCAAACCGCCTCAATGTAACAATCAAATGAAGCTTATTCTTAGGCATCTTCCCATCCCCTTAGAATGCTTTTACAAAATGTTAAATAAAATTATGTTCAACTTGAAAACAAAGAAATTTCCAATTCAAACATAACATTTTGTTAAACTATGTATAAAAACTGTATAATATCACCTTTATAACAAAAATATACTTCAATAATAACAAACTTCAAATACCTCATTCTTTTAGGCCCTTGAAGTGTCTAAGGATTCTTAATTACATGTTTGATACAAAATCTTTTAAAAAAACTTTAAAAATACAAATTATCATTATGAATTAAGGAAACATCTTTGTTTGCAAAATCTTATAACCAACTTGATAAGAGTGTAAAATATTATATTATTTTTCTTTAAGAAATAATCTTTACCCTACTTTTTATATGTACGAACTTATTATTTTTATATTTTGATATAGGATTCAACTAAATGTGTTAAGCTTAAAATAAAGTTAATTGGGCGTAAATCCTAATGTGTTTGAGAAGATATGGTCTTAGAGTTGAACTTTGTAAAGAATTGGAGGAGTTTATAATGAAAAGTATGAAGAAAATATAATTGTTAGTTGAACATGATCTTGTGCTAACCTATATTCCTCTTGAAAAGATTAGATAAAAAGATATACTTTGATACATAAGAAAAATTGAGGTCATCTGATAAAGAAAAGATACAAAAAGAAACATGACCCTGAAACACTAACATGTCTCAACCTGTGTACCTTTACATAAAAGTCACTGTAAGGTCCACAGTCTCATACATGGGCGTGTCAAGACCTATATTCATCTTTATAAAAGTTATAGTGAAATAAATTGGCTAGTACACGAGCATGTTAGAACCCATAACCCATTCCAAATAGAAGAAGTAAGTGATTGGTTTATACTTTACATGTTATTTAGGGTTTAATTACATGGTGTTTCGCATTTTTATAACATGTGCAATATAGATTTATAAGCACCAGTAATAATCTTATGCCTTTATTTTTCTAAGAAACTAGTAATAAGGGAGCTCAATCTGATGAATGTATCACTTTAGCTAGTGGATTGATCCATCAAGTTTGAAATTGGGGTATGGAAGACCTATATATGAAAGTAAGAAAGTTTATCTTTTCTATTGACTTTCTAATCATGGACATAGAATGTGAAACTAAAGTCTTCGTTATCTTAAGGAGACCTTTTTTAGCTATTAGAGGGGTTATTATTGATGTGGCTAAGGGAAAGCTTACATATATGGTAGGAAAAGAGAAACTAGAGTTCCAAATATATAGGACCATAAAAAGGCTTTTTACCCTAGATGGTGAACGTTTTAGGATGGTCAACGTCGACCTCAGTATGCATGAAGTTCATAAAGTTAATTACAATAACTATGTGAAAATATATAAAGTTTAAGGACTTAAAAGAAAATGAAGAGGATAGTAACCTTAGTAATGGTGTTTCTAGGTTAAAAAGATAGTCTAAACTGCCTTATACAAAAGAAGCATTTGATCTTAAGTTGAGGAATTTTCCTCCTTATTGGAATTATGCACATTTAAAAGATAATAAGATATATCTTGCCTGTTCTTCTTATTCTTTATTTTCTATGTGGGAAGGGAATTAGATTCATCCAAATGGAGATCCTAGATGAGTAATGGGCTTAAATGAAAGTCTAACTAAGAGAATTCTAAAGAAGCATTTATGAGGAGGTAACCTAATATTCTAACCTTATTTTGTTTTACTTTTTTAATTTTTGATTCTTAGTAATATGTAGTTTAATTTCCTTTGTCGATATTTTTATAATATATTTTTCATGGATTCTATCTCACTAACTTGTATGGATAAAAGGGATAATTATCTACCTTCATTGTCTTTTATGAGTGATTTTATGATCTTATGTATTTGACTTTAAGGACAATAACATATTTAAGTGTGTGTGTGTATGGCAGGTCACTTCATGAGAATATAATTTTGTATTTTGTGTGTCTTAAAGGTGTTCAATTAAACTTTCATTTTTTGAGGTAGTGTTCTTAGGCTCATATTAGTAGCTTTAGGATGATGGTATGACTTTACACATGATTCCTAACTGAGATTGATTAGTAAAACATAGATGCATAAAATGATTAAGTAAATGCTATAAAAATCTTGAATTTGTGAATAAAACAAAATTGAATTTGTTAAATGATTATGCTTTGATTTGAAACGAGTGATCCTTTAAGGAATTTAAACCATTATGACATATTTCTTTTGTCTCTTATATGGATTCTTTCTTTGATTGTGAGTTTTTAGAGCTTGAATTTTATCTTTTTGAGATAATATGTAAGGTTTGTATAAGTATTAAAATGATAAAGGCATTTAGGATTAAGTTTGGGCTAAATTGAGTACCCTTTATGCATTAATCAATTTGAGAATAGGATGCATTGAAATAAGTATGGGGTATGATAGTGACAATATAAAAATGTCAATCTCGTGCCAGTACAAAAAAAAAGAAAATAAATTGTTGAAAAGTGATTGGCATTGATTCTTATGCATAAAAGAATGAGAGAAAAGAGGTGGTTACATGAATATACGGAGTTAGTGGACTAAGGGTTAATGTTTTTATTGATCTATTTTTTATTGCTATATTTATTGTGAACATTCATTCCCTTTCCTTATTAGCCTATTTAACCATTTTGCTCATTAAAACCTTGGTAAAGACCTTTTGACTTTTTCTTGTGCGTATCTATTTAAGTAGTGCAAATTAGATTATTTTCAAGCTTATGGAAAGTTCATTTTCATAAGAAGATGATGAAAGTACCTCAATTAAATTGCAAACATTTATATGTAAGTGACATCCTATAAGGACATGTCAATTCATGGTATTTAAATTTGAAGAAGGAGATGAACGGTGTTTATTTTGTTTTGTTTGTATCGAATTGAAATTTACTTTAAAAAGTATTATGTGTTTAAGTTTTTGCAATTTAATTAAGAATGGATTTTGTATACCTTATTTTCTTAATTGTAAAGCTAACTAACGGGTTTAAATTAATGTTTATAGGTAACATGTAAGCAAACCCTCAAGAGACTATAACTCCTCCACTAGGGATAGCTAAGGGTTTAAAGGCTTGTGGCATACGCTAAATGTCATTATAAACCTATGAAAGTGGGTTTATTTTTACTTTAGTTAGTTAAGTCTAGGCTAGTAGTTAATGTTTATTTATAATTGATTGCTTGAGGAGAAGCAATAAATTGAAATTGATAATTCTATATTTTACATGTTAATTAGGGTTGAATTACTTGGTGTTTGGAACTTTTATAGCATGCATAATTTGGACTTTATAATATTTTCATATATTTAGTTCGTTTTCTTATATGTGATATGACTTTGAGAGAAAATATGGAATTTACCATATATTTCTCTTTATATGTCTATCCAAGGAGATATTTGAGTGATTTGGAAGATAAGAACAAGTAAAATAGCTTTGCAAAATCCATGGGAAGTTATGTCTTGCTCAAAGATATCAAAAATTAGAGAAGTTGGTGGAGAAGGCGTAACAAGTGTCAGACTTGCTAATGAGATAGGTGTTTGTCTTTTACAAAGGTTTAAGAAGTTGAGAAATAGAATAAGACCATACCAGAGTTAATCCTAAATTAGCTCTAGACTTGTCATAATTTTACGAAGAAAGCTACAAAAGAAAATAAAATTGGTAGTAGTGTTGATTCTAGTTCCACGTTGGTTCTTATGCATAACTTACAAGGATATGTTATTTCTCAAGTTCAAGTGATTTAGAACTCTAATTTTATAACCTTAATTATAAATACTTGAATTAGGTTTTACTTATGGGACTTTTGACAAGGTTCTATAAGCCACATAACTTTATTTTGATATTTTTTCATTCTTTTCTAACGTTAGAGGAGGATTGGTAGCAAATTTGGAGGATCTTGAGAGAGACCTACATGATCTTCTTAGTATTTGGATGACATCTTTCATTAGATTTCATAGAACTTAGTTCATTCAAAAGGGTATTAATAATAATCAAGATATAGGTTGAAAGAGAAACATGAGCACTCATGGCCTTTCATCCAAATGTTGAGACATAACATTATTTATCCTCTTATCAAAATCCATATTGGAAATAGGGAAGACTCTTAGCTTTGGTTTGACAACTGAACTCCTCAAAGTCCACAAATTAAAAGAAAAGAGTTGTTCACTCTAGTTGGTAGATGGACTATCAGCACAAAAGTCTCTTTTATTATCAATCAATACAATTGGAAGATCACAAGTAAAGGAGCTGGTAGATTGTAAGGCTTCCTCCCAAGCTACTTGCCTAACTCCTCCGTTAAAGATAAAATCATTTGGTTTATTAGCAGCAACAGAGAGTACTCTAATTTTTCTTGCCTGAAAGCTACAAGACCTCATCATCCAAACATGCCTTGGTTCAATATAGTATAGGAAGGCTCCTTGATACCCAAGGCTTCGGCCCTGTTTGGCAAACCGTGAATTGCATTGGTTGTTAGCTGATTATATCAGCGGTTAGCTGATAGCTGATTCTATCAGCTGATTTGACCAGCGAATAACATCAGCTATTTATTAAAGATGTTTGGTAAAATCAGCTATATAGTATTAGTTGTTGATGTGTAAAATGACTTATGAGGACATGATTTTAAACAAATTATAAGGGCATGAATATTATGTTTCTTAATATTTCGTTGAATATTCTTATAAGAATTTAGATTTAGATATTTAATTTTACAAAAATTAAGTTTATAACTTTAATAAAAAAACATCATAATAATAATAATAATAATAATAATAATAATAATCCATCGTTAAATTCTCTATTAATATGAATGATGCAGCGAGCTACATCATATTAGTATTTTTCATATAATATGTATGAATTTTATTATTTAATAATTTAAAAATATCTATAATTATAATATGACACAAATATGATATATAGTAGTTATATGTTAAAAATGTTAATTTGATGTGACTCTTTATATTCAAAAACTTAATATTATGGTATTTTTAAATGTAAACTATTATTATAAAATTAACTAAACATTAAAAAGTTTAATTAATTCCTTTATTATATTATTCAAAACTTCACGACATAATTGTACAATAAAAAAAAGTCAACTCTGAAAACACACAGAGCAAAAGTAAAGAGTAAAGTGGAGGACAATATTGTCATTAGGCAAACAGCTAACTCCAAAAGTTTCTCTTATGGAGCTTTTAGAAATCAATTTATTGAAGTTAAATAAGCTAATTAATAAGTCATTCACTAAACACATCAATAGCTTTTTAAAATGGTCAAAAAGCTAACTTTTAGTTAATAAGCTAAAAAATAGCTGATAAGCTATTTGTCAAACACCTTCGTAATCTTTTACTTACAAGATGACTATTTTCCATTTGTACCCAATTAACAAGAATGACAACAACCCAACAAAAATCTCGTTGAAATGTAGAGTTTGCAAAAGTCCAATAATACGCAGCCTTACTCTTAATTAGTAGAGAGATTGTTTTCAAAATTGCACTCAATCAGAGAAATGAAAAGAATTTGGAAGGTTATATGAAAGTCAAACAAAAAATATATATTAAGAAAAATTTATCAAAGCATTCCCACGTTATCTGTGATGATAACTACTCAGATGTTTACTAAGGAGAATTCAATAATACTTACGGCCTCAAGTCTTAGTCATCAAGCTCCATATTAGATAGTTTCTCTTCAAGCCTATCAAAAGATGTATAGATCCATTTAGACATATTCTTTGGTCTCAAGTTAATCAATCATGTCAAGTAATGCACCTTTTGGCATTCAAAAGACAAGTTAAGCCGTAATAAAAGTGGCATCTCTTTACATACTTTGCATGACTGTGTAGTACATCCAGACTAGGTTTGTAATAAAGAAGAGAATGTTTGACGTAAATTGAAGGCCTGTATTTCCTTACTTCTATATTGGTATTTATAGTACAAATACAATATAGTGAAAGATTACAGATAATAAAAATAATCTCTATTAATTATAGAGAGTATATTAAATAATAAAAATAAGAAGTATCAAGTAGTTACTAGTCACACATGGTTATTATATTCTATAACAACACTCGTGTACTTCTTGGGTTCAAGTTTATCACTTGACCTGATAGTTCTAATACCTCCCTGTAAGTTCAACGGGGATTAACCATAGTGACCTTGGATTGCAACCAAAGAAAAGAGGATAATGGGAAACTCTTGGTCAAAATGTCAGCAATCTGAGCTTGGGATGGAATATATCAAACTCCAAGGTCATCACGTTTCAATATTTTCATGAAACAAAATAGAAATCAATTTCAATGTGATTGGAATAAGGGTGAAAAATATGATTTGTTGAGAGATAAGTAGTAAAAAATTTATGATAAAATAATATCGAAGCTTCAGGAAGAGACACTTGTAACTCATGAAGTAAATGTCGCTCAAGAATCAAAATACCAGCTAAAAGCTAGAGGAGTGGTATAGCTAGTGGCAACCATTGTCGTTGAAGAAAAAGAAGCTGCTTTGTCTACGCTATAGCTATAGTTGAAGCAATTGTAGCAATCCAAGGCTTATGCCAACTTTAAAGCAGATCTGACATATCCCATTTGATTTTCCATTATTATATTTTTTCTTTTTGATTACAAAAGGAACTACTAAATTAGCCCAACGCTTTAGAAAACAAAATTCCTTGCGCATCTCTGCAGAGAAGCTCCTGGATGCCTATTGGTCACTCCTAAAGGATATGTAGGCCTGGATGAAGAAGGTCGGCAATGGTTGCCAAGTTGTCGGCGCACTGATTTTCTTCCCGAAAGACATGCTGGAAATGAACCTCCCAATCCCGTTGAACAAGCTCCCGTATACCTGACACCAAAAAATTAACCATAGTTAACACAATATGAAGGTCGGAGAGAATATTAAGGACCTCGAGGGAGTCCACTTCGGCGGCCACCCTGCGACACCTCAGCTCCCAGGCCAGCGTAAGATTTGAGAACACTCCCCAGAGCTCCACCGTTAGGGGCGAACCTTTATGAGATTTTGCTGAAACCCCCCACACTAGTTCCCTTGCCAATCACGTAGTAAACCGCCAGTTGAAGCCTTATTGGAACCGTGCGTAGCTGTGCCATCCGAATTGACCTTAACCCAACCCTCTGTAGGTTTAGTCCAGCCCATCAGGGTGCCCACAGGAATGCCATAGGCCGGGAACACACAGTTCTCCAACGCATGGGCTCTCACGATCCAGTCCATGTAGTCTAGAGTGATGCGTTTACCCTCTTCCGACCAAACAAATCCTGGCTCAAACAGACTAATGTTACGCCACTTCCATAGGAACTAGCAAGCGACACTAAAGATAGTGGCCGACGCTGCCTGCTGCACCAAATCGGGCTTAGTGAGATTAGACTTCAGCCACGCCTCCTCAGCTTGCTGGAAAAATCCCAGAACTATCACCTCTCGAGGAAACTGTCTCCAAAAAGCTGTCGCCCTTAGACAGTCCCTCACCATATGGATAGTAGTCTCTGCATGCCCACAAACGTGGCTCTGATTGTCCAAGGCTATATGTCTAGCCACTCACTGATGGTTTGTCAAGAGGTTACGGTTGGCCACTAACCAGAGGAGCGATCGAATCCGCTGCGGGCCTGCCCATTTTCAAATAATCTCCCACAACTTGTTGCTGGGCACCATCGATTGATCCTCAATTAAATCATATGCAGACTCCACTGTGAACCCCCCATGGGTGGTGGGGCCCCACATCAAAGTGTCCTCCCCTGCTTCCTCGACGTTAGGGACTAAGTGTGCTAGATCCATACAAACAGTGGACGGGAGATACTATTGAAAGTCATTCCAACGCCAATTTACACTAGCTTGCGTGAGGGACGCGACCGTAGCAAACCTAAGGTTGTAAGGGACCGGCGAAATAGCTACATGTATAAGAGGTCCCCAGCCTTCCAGCCAGTTATCCAGCCAAAAGAGGATACTTCTCCCATTGCCTCGGGCCATAATAGACCCTGCCTAACAACTTGCCAAGAAGCCGAAATCCCCCGCCATATACTTGAAGCCCATAGCCTGGAGATCCTGAGGGGAATCAAATGAGCATACAGTCTATACTTGGCTCAGAGCATCTGAACCCACAGAGCGTCAGGTTTATTGAGTAGGTCCCAACCTAATTTAGCCAAAAGCGCATCATTGGTTGACCGAATACGTTTAATGCCCAGTCCCCCTTCGGCTTTAGGCTTACACACTATCTCCCAGTTAACAAGGTGCACTTTCCGGCAATCCTGCGTGGACCCCCAGATAAAGTCCCTTATAATTTTTTCCAGGTCATCGCACAACTGGCACGGGAGGCGAACCGTTTGCATCGTGAAGATAGGTAGCGAAGAGATGACTGCTTGGGTTAAAGTAATCCTTCCCGTGAGGGACAACATCCGAGCTCTCCAACCAGCCAATTTCTTCTGGGCATTATCAAGGATGTGTTGATACGTATGTCAATTCGTCCTCTCATGAATCAAAGGAAACCCAAGATACCTGCCTAGATTACTCGTACTGGTAATTTGGAGCCCTTGACCGAGCCGCCTCCCAGTGTCCAGGGTGACATTCCTAGAGAAAAAGATCTGAGTTTTGTGATGAATAACTTTCTGACCGGATGCTAGGCAGAAAGTCTCCAGAGTTCTTGCTATGACTCTAGTTTGCGAATCCGCTGCTTCCGCAAATAGCACAAGGTCATCCGCAAAGAAAAGGTGTGAGTTAGGGGGTCTCGTGCGACTCAGTGTAATCGGTTTCCAAGCCCCACAGCCTACCTCTTGTGTTATGAGGTGCCCGAGTCTCTCCATACAAAGAACAAACAGGTAAGACGATAGAGGGTCACCTTGATTGATACCGCACGAGGGCCGAAAAGGCTCAAAGACAGTTTCTTGCTAGGCAACCTGTAGAGAAGTAGTCATAACACACTACATAATGACCCAAATTAAGTTCTCCGGAAGGCCAATCTCTATCAGGGTATCCAGGATAAACTGTCAATGAAGCCAGTCATAGGCTTTCTGCAGGTCCACCTTTAAAGCCAGGTACCCTTTTCTCCCAGTCTTCTTCCGTATAGAATGGATAACCTCCTGGGCTATAATGATATTATCCGTGATATGCTTGCCTGGGATAAAGCTACATTGGTTCGCCAATGCTAGGTGGTCCACGTGCGCCTTCAACCGATTCACCATCACTTTAGCGATAACCTTATAGAGGATGTTACACAAGCTAATCGATCTAAACTGCAAAATCTGGAGAGGGGAAGGGGTTTTAGGGATAAGCACCACTATGGTGAGATTTAACTCATGGTTCCACCGTTCCATCCTGAAAACTTGCTGGATAAAAGACACCACAGACAACCCTACTTTGCCCCCTTGGTTTTGGAAAAAAAAGGGCGTTATATCCATCCACCCCCGAGGCTTTGTTTGGATTCATAGCAAACACCGCACTCTTGATTTCCTCCTCCTGGACTGGACGAGCAAGCTCCTGAGCTTGCTCCCCCGTAAGGGTCGGTAAGGCGCCGGAAACTAGGAATTGCGAGGTAGGGAGCTCAACAAGGCGATAAAATTGGACAAAATATTGGGTGACGAGACTTCGCAACTGATCGGGATCAGAAACTATAGTCCCTGTAGAGTCCTAGAGCCTCTCAATGTGTAATTTCTTCCGCTTGGCTAGGGTGACAGTATAGTAATACCTAGTATTTCGATCACCCTTCGAAAGCCAGTTGCATCTGGCTCTCCGGTGCCAGCCATTATTAGAATTTAAATTATAGTTGGAGCGTAAAACATAACTACTAGAGGTTGTTTGACCTCGACAAGTTTGTGAATTGCCACGATGTCCTTGGCCACGAGATTTCCCACCACTGTAGGATTGAGTCCTTTTTGTCGACTATGATCCTAGGTATCTTGAGAAGTATAAATAGAGTGAAGTGGAGTTTGTCGAATGCCCTCCAACCTAGATTCTTCTTGGAGAAGAACACCAAATAAAGTGTCCACTGTATGTGTCTCAACAAGAACACAAAATGAAGTGACCAAAGAGCTAAATTTAGGATCAAGCCCAGAAAGTATATTATGTACCAAATCAGATTCAGGTACAGGTTCATTTGAGGTTACCAATAAATCAGATATAGAATGTTTCTTTTCAACATATTCGAAAATAGACATTCCCCCGTGTTGGACACATGCAGGTTACACCTTTAAATGTATAGTACGACCTTCGATTGAGGTTTGAAGGTGCGATCTAGCATTAACCAAGCTTGACGAGCTGTTGAAGCACGACTTTATATGAATGAGACACCATTCGCTGATGAGCGATTGAATCTATAGAAAGATGAGTTGGTGTAGTAGTTTCTGACACTACAATATCATCTAAGTCATAACCTTCCAGAGTAAAAAGAGCTGTGAGCCCAGAGATGATAATTTTATTTGTCCAACTTGTGGTTAAGCATACGGTAATTGAAAGAGTTATTTTGAGCATTAAGGGTTGCAATCAGTTGATTGTTGTTATGGGATGAGTTATCAGTAGCTATGGAGAGGAGAAAAATGATGAGGACTGTGAATCTAAAGCTCTGAAGTTTAATTTAATCATTTTAACTTTTTTAATAATTAAATAGGAAGGTAAAACTCTATCCAGTCTTGCTTATGGTGACATCCTGCCAAGACCACCAATCCAACTGCAATTAAAAAAGTCCCACTCAGGTCAGGACCCTTGTCTTGTCTCCATCTTTAGTTACTCACGCAGGAAAAGACGAAACACGTCTCTTTCCCAATTTTCGTAAAAGAAAAAGGTAGAAACTTCCAACTTTTTTTAAATAGTCCACCATCATTATAGTTTCTTCCATCAATGTGCTTGTTTTTTAATTTGTCAACTATTTCTCACTACGTGTCAGCACCCATTTACCCTCGTTCCTGGGTCTATATAACACCTCATTCTCTTGTTTCATTTGAAAGACATCAAAAATGATCACAAAATGAGTTGCAAAATTGTATCAGCTGGAAATCATTCTATCTTCCACACTAAACCCAATCTTCATACACCCAAAACCTTCCTTGAACCTTGTTCTGACCTTACCTTGAACACAAGACAGAGTCTCTCTTTAAGAACTCAATTTAGGTCCACTAGAAACCGGCTAATTAAGGCCGCAGTCAGTAACCTGAATGTCACAACAGATAGTCTCTATGATTTGCTGGGAATTTCTGAGACTGGAACTCTCTCAGACATTAAACATGCTTACAGGCAACTGGCAAGGAAGTATCACCCTGATGTCTCGCCTCCTGACCGCACAGAAGAATACACAAAGAAATTTATTCAGGTTCAGGAGGCATACGAAACCTTATCTGATCCCAATACCCGAGCTTTGTACGATAGAGACATGATCCAAGGCTTGCATCTGGCTTTCTCTGCTATAAAGCCATTCCACTACAAGGAGGTATGTTGAATAAATTTGACGTTTGATTGAGGAATTCCCATGTTCCATAACATTGTTTTTACTTGATTGTTATATCATTTCTGGTTTTGGTCCATTTCACAAATCATTTACCGTTGTTTCGTTTATTCTGTTGACAAACAGGTATGGAATGAAGGGGGAGAATGGAAGCAAATATGGCAGTCTCAACTTTCAGAGTTACAGAGGAGGCGGGATAGAGACGCCAGAGAGAGTATTTCGTGGGGAGCAAGGATGCGAGCACAGGCAAAGAAGAAGAATTGCAGTTGATTTTTGTGTTGATCAGGAATTAGGCGTCTACCTCCCTGAATTGAGCCAATCAATGGATGTTTCTTTCCTTTGTCTGGTGAAAGTTGGCTCGATATGAAAAGACGGTGTCTGTTTTGTAAATATTGAGGAGGTACAGCTGTTTGTTGGCTGTGGGGGCAAATCATTCAACAATTCCACTACCCTTACCTTCGTCCTTTTCGGATCTGATGTTGGCTCAAACTAGACTTAGTTCCTTTTTTGGATCTGATGTTGGCTCAAGCTAGACTTCCATATCGTCATCGTAATCCCTAACAAGTTTGGATTTTACAAACCACTGCCTCCTTGAGCCCAGTGATCAACTTCATTAAGAAAAACACACAGAAAATGAACTCTTCGCCTGAAATTGAACCGTTACTCATTGTCATATTTATTGATAAAGTAATAGATGCGTCGACTTACTAAATATATTGGTCACTTCGATACAGGCTGAGACTATATCCATTGAGTGCCACCTCCTCTAAATTACTATGTAATTTGTAGCGTGTTCTATTTATGCAAAAAAGAAAATACGCAGAAAATATTTTTCATGATTTGCCAACCAAAATCTAAACATCAAACTGAAAGAAAAACAACCAAGGACATTAGTTAACTTTTTATATTAAAAAGAAAATTCTTAAAACACTGAATTATAAATAAAAAAGAAATTGAGTTTAAAACTTCAAATAAAATGAATGTGACTGAATTTAATTAAATCTATGTAAGAAAATCAGTTGAAAAGCAAGTACATTAGTATCAATGTGCTTCTCAATGGATAAAAGACAGTAACTTTTTATAATTTATATGGTTTTATTAATTTTTCTAAAAAATTTTGTTTTTTAAAGGATGGATTATATTTAAAATTTCATACTTTATCGAATTTTACAATATTAGTTAAAACTATCGTAGGAGTAATAAAATGCTTGAATTTTCAATTTGTTACAAAACTAACAAGTCGTTAACCCTATAATTAATGGTGCTAACATGTCTCAACATGTAAGCATAGCTATTTGACAAAGTATTACATAATAAATTAATATATTACTCTAAAAAAATAAAACCAACATAAAACTCCCGAAAATTTTAAAATTATTCCAAACACGACCCTTATTATTCAACTTGGTCATCCTGTTGGTTCTAGCATTTCGGAAAAAAGATAAAGATGGAAGTGTTTGGCGACAAGCATAAGACTATCATACTTCTGAAATAAAGTGTGTTTGGATAGGGTATTATAGAGTTGGAATAGGATATTTGCAACATCCCACTACTATAGAGTATATACTCGAACATCCAAGGACATTCAAGTACATATCCTATGATAATGGTATGTTAGAGCAAAAACAAATCCAACTTACACATGGCATCAACTAACTTAATTAAAAGTCACCAAATTTTAAAACCATTCACTGCATTCATTCATGAAAGCTTACACTGTATTTTACAAACTTTATATAAGTTCTAGAAAAAAAACTACAAAATACAAAAGTACAACTCTTCTGATATCAGCTGACAGACCTCTGATCCATAACTAAGTTCAAAATGTTCCTTTAGTCCAGTTAAGGAACTATGTCCCCTGTCTCGTACCTGAAAATTCACGTTGCAATTTTTATGAGTTTTGTGAACTCAATGAGCGAACCATCATTGATTATTTCACCCAAGTCATATACACAAATCACATATTTTTACATATATTCATTCAAATATTGTATAATATAAATATAATCCAGATACTCACATTATCATGGCATATCATGTTTTCAGCACAAATTCAGAACATATTTGTAATCACAAAGATTTATACAAATGCAGATGTATATAAGACTCCAGATTTGTTATTATTATTGTGACCGAGTGCCTATCATATATGTATACAGATACTGGCCCATTGGGCTCAGTCAGAACAGAATTCATGGAGCAAAGCTCTACGTGCAGAATACTGAGCTTAAAGCTTTATCAAATTGGCAACTCTGATCACAACACCTTTATCTGAGCATAGATTTTATGAAATGCATAAATCACAGAATTTACTATGTATAACAATCACAAATGATTCATAATCAAAATCTCATAATCATCGGACCTAAGTTCGGCATTCAACTTTCATTGAGAATTCAAATATCATACAGAGTTTTGCAACAATTCATAATACTTCCAATACATACCCAAATATTAAACTCCTCAGAAAATTCATGTCCGGAATTCAGAACACAACCAGTACATATCAAATTCAATTAGTCATTCTCATTTACATACAAGTAGCACTTAAATATCACATTCATCAATCAATACCTCAGACCTTCATGTTCGAAATTAGTACATAATTCAGTACACATTCATCAATATCAAATTCAATTCAGTACTAAACAAAACAAATCAAATCAAATCAATCCTAGGAA
>JANKOD010000004.1:13744771-13754919 GCA_026284645.1 Erythroxylum acuminatum | reverse complement strand
CTCGTCCTTTTCATTAGGTCCAGTTTGGTTGAAATCTTTGACAATTCGAGCCGTGTACAGACGAAAATAATCTCAGGAAAGATGCTGGAAGTTTTCTACTCAGTGCACCTCACTTTCTTCGCATAATTTAACATAAAAGTTCATATCAAAATAAATTAAACACCGCTCACATAATCCATTTTTCCTATTGGTCAGTCCGTTGGTTATTATCTGCACTTATAGCACAAAGTAATTACATATAGGTTATGTCGCATGCGCCTCTTGCTTTAGAAAAGCAAAGAAGAAGCATTTATAGCTGATAGTTTTGTTAGGAAGGAAATGTGAACGCGACGTCTGCAAAAGATAGGGAGCTGATTTCGCTCCACAAAAAGCCATATATCGTCAAATCTCTGTTTGCCCGAGGTACCTGAGTTCTCTAATTAGTTA
Source organism: Erythroxylum acuminatum (assembly GCA_026284645.1). Classification (NCBI taxonomy): domain Eukaryota; kingdom Viridiplantae; phylum Streptophyta; class Magnoliopsida; order Malpighiales; family Erythroxylaceae; genus Erythroxylum; species Erythroxylum acuminatum. The sequence continues at coordinate 13,754,493 of JANKOD010000004.1, read as the reverse complement.
GAATATGTCCATTAGGAATCAAGGGAAATCTTTTTTTAATTGATGCAAGGTACGCGTGTAAGTTGAAAGCAGATTAAGCGAGCAAAATTTGATTATTTTTAATTTAAATTTTAAAAATAAAGTCATTTTATTTTTAAAATATGTATTTTATACTTAATAATTTCAAAATCTTGACTTAAAATTGGATTAACTCATCATACTAAACTCTTTAACTTTAGACAAAGTCAGTTGGGACAAAAATGTCATCCTTAAATAACATATTACAAGAAAATCGTGACATTGGTATAAAATGAATACTATCTCCTATGTTTTTGGGACCTGTCTTCAAATCCAGATACTATGGGCATGCTCCCGACGATTTAAGGTTGGCAAATAAAATTCAAACGCGATTGAAAAATCTATCTGGGTTAGCAAATAAAATACAAAAGTGGTTGCAAATCTACAGACGTCTGTGAGAGCCTCTAGATGCCTTGAATGAGTATTCGGAAACTCAAAATCAAATCAACGAGTCGGCGATGGTGATGGGCTTCTAGAGGTGAAAGATACAAAACTGCATTATTTGTTGGATTACGTGTCAGACAACGACCTTGCTTTCATGGATTATCCTTTAACTTTTCAAGCTTTTATTCTCCTCTCGCATCATTTTCTGAGCTTTCCGGAATTCAACCTTTGGGAGTAGGTTAAGATGTAGAGAACTTATAAAATAGATAAGATTAGGCCCAATTCTCTTATTTTATTTTTTGAAAATTTTAATAGAACCTTATTTAATTAAAAAATTAAGCTAATTAATTCAACTAATTAAAGTTAAGAATTTCAATTGATTAATAAAAAATAAAATTTTATAATAAATGAATATATAAAACGTACATATATTGATCAGATGAATAAGAGAAAATCAAATTCATTAATGAAGGATAATAAGATTATATAAAATGAAAGAAAAATATTATAATTAAAGTGATCGGTTCAATTAATGAAAGTTACAAATTTTAATTCATTAATAAAAATTGTTATTTTTAATAAATATATATATATATATATATATTATTGATTAAATGAATAAGATGAAACAAAATTTATTAAAATAATCAGTTGAATTAATTGAAGTTACAAATTTATGTTGATTGATGAGTACGAGTATATGTATAACTAGCCACCTCCACATCAGTATCTACTCTTGTATTAATATAAAAATTAAAAAATAAACTAAGATAATATAAAAAATAGATGAAATTGATATATCAAAAAAAAATAGTTTACTCTCAATATCTTCTTCATCTAACTTCCTTCGGGCACATATAAGGACTTTTACAATACAAAGATGGAGTCGAGCATAATGAGGACTAATAACTTGATCACCAATGTTAAAAGCAAACTCCAAAGTAGTATTAGATGATGTAATTGCTAATAGGCCACATGCGATTACTTGCATGCTTGAAAATTTATTTCTACAACTTTTCCACCATAATAATACATCGAACTCCACACATTCAACTTCAGTCACATAATCTTTCATCAAGTATTTATCTAACTCTATCATATTCTATGAAGTCTTAGCCCTTTTTCTTTTATGAATTTTGTAAGTGAAAGTAACAAATATAGCATCATTCGTGCTACAAATGCCTACTGTTATGGTGGAAAGTTTGGTGTCGATACTACAATCCACCAAACAATTTCCCAACACAATTGTCTACCTTTCGCTTGTATGTGATGCTGATACATAAATGAACCTATCATATACAAATATGACTAACATCAATCATAATATAATGAAAAAGAAAATGATAACAATATTAAATAATATAAATTATCTCAAAAGTTTATTACATAGAGTCCAGTCATTATCAACATAGTGTGTTGTCATTATCATATATCCCTTGTTTTGGTTATCAACTGTCCACTTGTCTGTTATAATGACAATTCATCCTTCAAGATAATGTTTTTAAAATTCCTTTCTTCTTATCCTCATAAATCTTTATAATGTCCTTCTTTAACGTTTTCTGAGTTGAAACCTTGAAGGCCAGTTGTAGTGAATTGCAAAATATCCTAAATCTTTTAGTATCAACTATAGGTATTTCATCACCAGTTACCATACAAGTGATAAAAAATCTTTTTTGTTATTGTCGTAAGATGTTTGTAGTTAGTTCATTCTTTCCTCTTATAAAGTCAAGGGTAAAAAATGATTAAACTCCTATTACCATCTTTTTTCTAATACACAGATTCGCATGTTTCTTGAAATGAAAGGTTCCACCTTTTGAACTCCAGGCCAACATCTTCTGACAATACTTACATTCAGCCCTTTCTACTTCATCCATTAATCTAGTCTTATTGAAATGATTCCAAACTTCTCTTATCAATTGACTTAAAGTTGGACTTATATCTTTACTTAGTAGGGATTAGAAGTTTTTACTTCAGTCTCCAGTACCAAATTACAGCTCTCCATTGAATGAATATGCTCATCCATATGAAACAATCAACATATAAATATATATTTTATTCATAATTATAATTGAAAATTCATAAACATGACAAAGAACAAAAGGACATAAATCATAATCTTAAACTTAAAGTTTATCAATTATTAGTTATTAGTTACGCTTGTATATACGACTGTATAAGTCACTGAGATCATATCACACAACACATACGGGAGTGTATGTATTTTTACGTTCACATATACGAGCGTGTATGTAATTGTATAAGTCCACAAAAACACTTTCCGATGGTAACAATCTCAGAAATTCTAGTATTTCACAAATTTAATCTTCAATCAAAACCAGAATACAACAAAGGAAATTTGGGTTGGTGCTAAAGAAGAAAAAAAGAACATGGCATTGTGACGATAGGGAAGCATGGTAGCGAGGTGGCAAAGTGAAGGGGTGGCTGCTACCGGAGGGGTGACAGGTTCATCAATCCCTACACTTAACTCCCTCTAAGCAAAATGATACCGTTTACTCCGTCTTAAGAATGAAAGTTATAGCTGAAAACGGCGACGTTTTGTTCTGGCATGTTGTCGGGAGCATTTGGGCCTGACTCATTGATTTTAATTCAGGTCGGGCCAAGCTCGGACTTGGCCCAAAATGCTGCCCCTAGATAAGATTGGCAGGGAAAAGGATTGATAACGTGGTAGAAGAAAAGCAGCTTCTTACAACTCTGTCTGCCTGCGACAGTCTCTTAGTATTCTTGTTTTTATCTTCAAGGAAAATTCAAGTTTGCTATTCCGCAGGAATATTTAATAGAAATTCCAAAGGCATGTGATAGACATGTTGACAAGTGCCCTGGATTTATGCGAAGGAATTTGATAAGAAAATGATATGCAGGTGTCAATCAACTTTTACTTGTTATTGGTCCTACATATTCTAGATGACAAACCTGCAAGCATTGTGTGTCTATAAAGTTAACCTTTTTCCACCTTTTCTTTTCTAGAAGGGGAAAAGGCAACAAATTCGGCCCCAGAAAAGAAAATATGTCTGTTGTTTTGGCCTCTTTCTTCTTATTTGCGTTATGATGACATGAACCTGAAGGTCATATTGGCATAGAACTTTCTACCCTGTTGACACCTTCAGTTTTCAGGTACGAGTTTTTGCGTTTACCTCGAGAGAGTAGAAGGGTTACTGAATAAAATAAATTAAACATTTCAAGATTCAACTTTATTTTTTCGGGGAAATCAGTTTTAAGTACTCTTAATGTGTATCTTTTACCATAATCTTATCCGTTCTTTCCTGTACTCGTCGCTGGCGTCAATGTCTTCGATATAAAATCTTCCAAGTTGACGTACAAAGTGGGAAAGACCCAACTAGAATTAGTTCTCCGTGTCCTGAAACAATCCTCAAAAGCGACAGGTTCCTGCTATTTTTTGTTTTCTTTGGAATTTCCAGCATTTGATACGGTGACAGGTGTAAATCTGTAATCTTTATCCTGACTATCACATTGTTATCTCCACGTCACGTACAGAGACCAAAAACGGCTGTTGGAGAGCTTTCTTTCCAACTAGATATTCTCTTTTCAATCCTACATCAGATTATCTCATTTATATATTTATATAAAACCTATACAAATATGTAGATAATATTAAATAATTGGCACAAGATTACAACATACAGAGGATTTCGTGTGCTTCCCTTTTGTGACTTGTGTATTTATAAAATATTTAATTAAAAGAATTCTTATCTTATTATTTTAATTTATTTATAAGATAGTTATATTAAAAAATTATGGTAAAATTATAATTATAATATTTATATTAATAAATAATTAAATTAATACATATTATGTTTCTTCATAGTTAATATATATAAATGTTTAAATAAATATGTGAGTTATTATCAGAAAACAATTATATTAAATGGACTAACTTGTATATAAGTAATCATATTATTTGAAATATTTTAAGGATCATAAAATGACCGAGATGTTCTAAACTATTTAAGACCTATTTTCATCAAAAGTGATTTAATTGGTAATTATTAGACAAAATATAACTTATAAGAAAATTAATTAGTGATTAATATATGATTCATTATTTTAAAGTAATTAATGAAAATTAGTATTTATTCAAAAAGTTTTGGCAAAGCTAAAATGATAATTTAAAAAGTAATTTTCAAATGTCATTAAAATAATCAATTACTAATGTTCAAGAATCAATATACTTTAATTCAAATAGAATGAGCACTAAATATATTATATATATATATCTAAAATTTTATATATTATTATAGACTCTAAATCTATATTTATGTTTAATTGAAATATTATATAATAAAAGGATTTAATTATATAAAAATTTCATGCGGAAGGATTAGTCAAAACTACATTTACATTCTTAATATATTGTGATATTGTTAAAAGATAGATAATTAAGCAACTATAATGATTTATAATAATCTATTTAAGAGTCAAATTTATAATAAAGTTGCTAAAAGGAAAAAAAATCCATCAAAAGATATGATTTATGATTAATATTTTATGATGTTTATATTATAAGATTAAACTAATATTGATATTTTGAAAATTTTTTGTTCATTATGATACCGATACGCAAGTAATCAGATCGCGTCCATATTTCACTTCGCTTTATGAGTTGACATTTTTATTATACATGTAAGTTATGTAACAAGATTCGATCTTATATGTGGCCAAAAAAAAGACATATTTTTTTTGGATTTGTTGGAAGACAAGATTACTATAAATTTTATATCATGATTGATGCGTGAATATAATAAAATATAAATGTAAATCATACCTTACTGTGTAACTTAACTTACTCCTTTTTTTTAATAGCTTCCCCTTGATCGTTTTTGAAACTAGTACACCATGACTACTATAATCGCACACATATTAGACCTCTAACGATATTTACATGAAAAAGTTGAAAGAACTTTGCAAATGGTATAAAGAGGAGTAAGCAAAAAGTGCTACCTACTTTAGATTTTATGTCTATTTATAACAGAGTTTGGATCTTCTAATTATTTTGATTGAAATATAAATTTTAATTTTAATTAAACTTTAATTATAATTAAACATAATTAAATACTTATTGGCCCAAATAGATTCAACATCTTACATTAATCCTTATTAAGTATATCGTATTTAATTTTTAAAATTTCTCAAACTTTACAATCAAGTATAACTTAATTAAATTACCATTTGCTTTTATTAACCATTGTTTCTTTCTAACCTGTTAAGTTCCTAAACATATTGGTAATAGATATCTTGAACTCGTATTTAGAATTGCATAAATTAAACTTTTAACTTATCTTTAATTATCTAATTAAATAATTTATATCTATATATCAAGATTGATATCTAATAATGTACCATGACTACTCAAATATTATGAATGCCAACATAGTTTTGACTCTTCTCTTCGTATATGTTTTTTAGTATGATCTAGTCCTTTTATCACATAATGTTTCGACTAGACAAAAATGATAGAATAAATGTCTATTCTATTTAAGTCTAATTATATAAATAATCTACTATTTGTAATTGATTCTATTAATATTTTTGAAAATTATTTTCAAAGTATCATTCCACCTTTCTAAAAAAAAATTCAAATCAATACTAATTGAGAATAGCACAATATTATCTTTAATCACTTTAGGGTGGTAAATCTTACATTAATCACTTATCTACCTTTATATAGTTCATATTAAGTACAATGACCATGGACAGAGTTATGCTTGACAAGGATAAGTCACTAGTAGTATGAAAATTTAACAATCTCTATATATGAAATATTTTAGAGATCTAAAGTCAAATAATTACTTGTACAATCTTTATAATGAGAATTTCTATAGACATACACCTAAAATTCTAAATAGAACTCTCACATTGAATCAGTTTAATAAACTTATTCTCTAAAAAGTACCTACATGTTTATTTAAATATTTCCATATTTTAACTTATGAGATCGAGAACTACGAATTTTATAGGAAGAAATATAATATATGATAATCTTTATACTATTAATATCTAGTCTCAAAGAGCAATAATTGTGAATAATTTAAGGATAATATAAAATTTAATATGAATCTTATAATTATGATCTTATTATAATTTTATTTACAATGTATATTTATCTCTTAGACTTTATCATACACATCAGTTAATTAAACAAATATGTATACAATAAAATACTTCTTTAAATAATTGTCACAAAAACTATAACTAACCAATTAGCTACCAACATATTGCATAACTCTATCAACGAAAACAAGGAGTTTGATTTCAGTTGAATTTTAAAAGTTAAATAACTGGTTTGGTTAAACACGTGGCTTGGTAGTGTTATTCCATACTGGAAATTCATGAGCAAAGTTCTTCAAGATAGTGGTGGTAGAAGGATTGCAATTATGGGGATTCTTATGTGTAAAAGGTGTGCTTGCACTTACTGTAAATCATAACAGCTCTACTTTCTTATAAAGTTTATATTATAATTTACAGTTAGGAAAAGTGGGGTGCACAATACTAATTCTTGCTTATAATGACAATTTTATATACATCAGAAAGTTAAAACCCCAAAGCTCAGTGATAACCACCGTTTAAACTTTGTTTCGGGAAATTAAGCCAGATTCAATCCCACATACAGCGGAATAATTACAAAACATTTTCGTATTTTGATTTCTCAAAACCAAGATCATTTAATTCCATAAAATGATTAATACGTAAATCATAATAAAGAGAGAATCATAATTCGTACCTTATTTTGAAACTTGATCATATTGCTGTCATATCCCTATGAAATCAACTCATCTCAACCACTATAGCCTTCAACCTTTAACGATATCCATAGAATATGTTGGCGCTGTTGCCAGGGAGGTGATTAGTTTAGTTCTTTATTGTAAGGCTTTTTCATTATCTTCTCTTTAAGAAAAATAGAAAAAGGAGTTTGAGGCCTAAAGTAAAGACAAAGCAAGACATCTTAGAATGAGAAATAAGACATCTGAAGATCTAGATGCCAAGAAGAAATGGAAAGAATAATGATGGAAGATAGATATTAAAGGGGGCAAGGAACTTTTGTAAATTACAATGAGGCACAGTATGGTTGAGGAAGTAACGATCCTTATTGGAACACGTACACTCCGAGTGGCAGAATCACCCTGGTTTCTATTGGTCCAACAATGTCAGTACTCATTTAGGACGTCAATACCAATTAGGACTTCAGCAAGATGAGTCCAGTTTATGGGATTCTAAATTGGACAAGATCCTTAATAAGCTCACGAACATGGAAGAGGGCCATAACAGACTAGAAGAGAAAATTGAGCAAGTAATGGAAAATCATGACTCGTTTATTCATAACCTAGAGATTCGAGTGAGACAGATTTCCAGTGAATTTTGTAAGGGAAGTGTGGAAGACTCTCTAAGTAACATAGAAATACATCAAAGAGAGTAATATGAGGCTATCTCACTTAAGAATGGGGGAGAGCCAGAAGGACCAATGGAAAACCAAACTAAACCCCACCTTATTGAAGACCAAGAGACGAATAAAGAGATTGAAGAAAAGAATGCCAACTCTCCCTTTTATTCACCAGTTCTTGATATACCATATGAGAACAACGAAAAATCTTAGGTAGATGTTCATGAAAAGAACCTTATCCTTCCAATTAATGATGACCAAGTGACATTCAACATGAATGATGTATTAAAGAATCCGAAGGATAATAGCTCATTCAGGATAATTGAAGTGTTCGAATCTTCTAAAGAACAAAAGAGCGAAGAATAGATGACAGGAAAAATCAAATTTAAAGGAGCTATGAAAGTCTCTATTCATGAGGTGGAAGAAGCAGAGGAGACGAAGGTGATTAAGGAAGAAAGAAAACAACTTACCTTCTTATAGGACAAACAATTAGATTCGATGGATGATTCAGAGAGGTTTTTTATTCCCTATTTTTTTACAGTTCACTCGAGAAAAGAACATTAGTGAGCTTAATTGGTTTTTATAATGTTATCAACATTTTTCTTCTGACTATTTTGCAATTTGTAGCTTACTTACAGGCTAAAAAATTGATGTTAAACAAAAAAGGTGGAAGCAAGTCGCTCATAATTGATCCCAGTTGAGTTTCCAAGGATAGAGCGTCGAGCTACCGACATTAAAAGAAGTACTGCATTGGAGGCAAACCATGGACTATTAAATTGATGTTATTTCCCTTTATTTTTAGATAGTTGAATTTCGTAGTTAGCTTATTTCGTTTCCAAATAAAATTGGGATGGCATAGGACTTCGACATGAATTTGATGATTGAGGAATTAAGCAAAGAGAGGTAAAAGGACTATAAACAGTTAAGAAGTGATTTCGGAAAAGTGGAGAAGGACAAAAGAAGAGAAAACATTGAAAAATTGGTTAAAAAATTGCAAGGTAAAAAGGGGACATGCGATTTTTTAAGTCAATTTTTACCATTTTACCCTCTATCCACCTATATATTCATTTCTAACTTCATTTTTCACTCACTTTCATTTTTACTTTATCTCTCTAAATTTAGAACCTCCAAACACTCACCTCTCTACCTAAATTTTAAATTTCCAGTCTCTTCCAACTTCTACCTACTCAAAAGCCAATATGCAGCGCATTAAGCAATCAACAAATTGGGATCAATCATTGAGACGAAATCAAGTCTCAGGACGAGGGAGAAGGAATAGGGCAGCAGACATTGGAGCACCCTTCCCAATCTACACAGAGGAGGAAGGTATTCGTTTTCAATTCCTCAGTGCTAAACAAATTGTAGTCCCTAAATATTTTGATTTTGATACACTTGATAGGCTAGAACTGCATGATAGGGTAAAGAACTTAGCAGGAAGAATTCAGTGGGCAAAATTCATACACTTCCAATTTCTTATTTACAAGAAACTCACTCTAGAATTCTTTACTTCCCTTTCCTACGGACCTAGGAACCCTAAAGAAATGTGGTTTAGATTGCGGGGACGAGTTTATGAACTAAACATCAAAATCATGTGTGATATGTGTGGGTTCCCCAAATCTTCCATTATTGATCATCACGATGGTTTTGAGCTTCTCACTATTGGAATGAGCTCATTGGGTTAGAGCAATTCGATGCCAAAAATGCCCACAACAATATCATAAGGAACCGTGAGCACTTGTTATTGCACAAATTCATGTTGGAGTTATGTAAATATAGTGCCTTGGAAAGCTAGTGTATTTACTTATAACTTAATTTTCTTCCAGTTACTTTTGTAATGAAAATATTTATTATTAATAAAACAAAAGAG